>CM071959.1:2865000-3242500 GCA_036784905.1 Acrossocheilus fasciatus | reverse complement strand
CACCCACAAACACCTGCCCATCGACCTGCGCACATCCATGGACGGCAAATACAAGGAGATCGCTGAGGTGAGTGTGTGTGTTTGTAATGTGTAGCGATGTAACAATATCAAAATCTCACGATACGATAATGCCGCGATATGAAGTCCACGATACGATATTTATTGTGATATTTAAAAAAAAAGAAAAATTTTGTACATTTTAAAGTTAAATTATTCTATCTAATGCACTTTGAGAGTTCAAAATTAGGAGCTTCAACCCATGTTCTTAACTGAGAAAACTTACGTCAGAAAAAAGTCTAATCAAAAAATCTAATCAAATCGGAAATTTAATTGAAAGCTTGTAAGTCAGGATCGAATCGAATTGTGACATTTGTGTCAAAAACCAGCCCTAGATGTAACGGATGTGTGTATAACATGTATGATTGTAACACAGGTGTGTGTATATAACGTGATTGCAACGCACATGTATGATTGTAACTTGTGTATTTGTAACGTGTGTATATAGCACGTGATTGCAATTAGTGGTCGACCGATATTGTTTTTTTGACAGCCGATGCCGATATATTGGAAAGCGAGGTGGCCGATAACCGATATATATATTTATTTATTTTAATTAATATTTAAGAAATTTGAAATAATTTGAAAATGGATTTAAAAAATAAATGTATAAAATAAACATACTTATACTTTAGATGACAGAGTAATAAATAAATATTTAATAATATATATATATATATATATATATATATATATATATATATATATATATATATATATCAAACACAGCTGGACTCAAATGAAGGTGTAGAACCATCTCAAGGATGATCAGAAGAAATGGACAGCACCTGAGTTTAATATATGAGTGTCACAGCAAAGGGTCTGAATACTTAGGATCATGTGATATTTCAGTTTTTCTTTTTTAATAAATCTGCAAAAATGTCAACAATTCTATGTTTTTCTGTCAATATGGGGTGCTCTGTGTACATTAATGAGGAAAAAAATTAGCTTAAATGATTTTTGCAAATGGCTGCAATATAACAAAGAGTGAAAAATTTAAGGGGGTCTGATTACTTTCCGTACCCACTGTATATATATTTTTTTGTGCACGCTGTAAAAATAAAACTCTGGCGCGCTGTCAAAAAATTTGAACACATCGGCCAAACAGAAAAACTTGAAAAATGCCAAATATCGGCAGATATATCGGTCAACCACTAATTGCAACGCACATGTACAATTGTAACGCGTGTGTGATTGCAACACGTATGATTGTAACGTGTGTGATTGTAACACGCGTGTGGCTGTAACACACGTGTGTTTGCAATGGGGGGTGTGTCTTTGTAATGTGCGTTATCGTTTGCTCTTCAGTGCGAGTGTGTTTGTAACATATACGTGTGTTTAACGTGTGTAGGAGCTGCTGGCGAGGAGTCTGACAGACAGCGACATGCGTTGCGCTCCATATGAGTTTCCTGAAGAGAGTCCCATAGAACAACTGGAGGAGAAACGCCACCGCCTGGAGCGACAGATCAGTCAGGATGTCAAGTACCAATAATAAGCTACTTTCAATATATTTATTAAAATAATTTCTATAATTTGTTAAATAAACTTATAAATATAGCAACTTTCTCTTCCAACTGTGATCCTAAAGATCTTTGAGTCATTAGATTGATTAATTAAGCATATTTCAGAGTCTTCTATTCAGGCAAAACTATGTTTTGAGAACCGAAGTTTCTGAAAGTCAAAAAATCTTTTGTTTGTGAAATTTTGGCACAGAGTGGATTGTAATGGCTTCGCACCTGCTCAGACGTTTTGTTTGCGAGCTGTGTGAATTCTTTGCTTTGAACACACTGACCCAAAACACCCAACAAACACCGCAGACGTTCATAATCGCACACAGACACAACAGACCACGGTTTGGCCGGGTTTCAGCTGCTTGTGGGTGTGTTTGGGTTCGTGTCTCTTACAGATGCTTAAACACACACTCTTTCTGCTCGGGTGGAGAGCTTCGGATTCCCACTGCTGCATTTTAAAATGAAAGTGCTTTAGAAAAATCAATCCCAGTGATTTATACTCTCTCCTCTCGTGTGTGTGTGTGTTACTCACTCAAATCCGCTGCTTCGCCTCACAACCTTCAAGGCTTGAGCCCGAGATTCTGCTGCGAGCGAAACAAGACTTCATGAAAGTAGACAGCACTGCAGACCTGGAGTGAGTCACTGCCGTCCGTTCGTCTCTGTCTGTCTGTCCGTCTCGGTCTCTCATCTCATGTGTCCGTCTGCAGGTGTCTGAAGGACAGTTATGTGGACGTGGTGGACCACCATCATATGGAGCGAGAGATGTTGGTGGAGAGAGACTTCCAGCGCGTGTCCATCTCAGGAGAGGAGAAGTGTGGGGTGAGAACCAGAGAAACGAGCTTCAGTTAGTTTGAGTCAAATAAATTTGTTATTTAAAAAAAAAAAATTCTAATATTAAGTTTAAGTTTTTAAGTTTTGTTTTAAATATTAATTAGGTTTTCTCCAAGTTTTGTTGTTTAAACATTTGTTAGTAGTGTTTTCTCAAAGATTTGTAAGTTTTCATACAGTGCACTACCAGTAAAATTTGAGACCAAAAATGATTCAGACACTTTGATCTGACCATGTTTTGCTTAAGTGTTCTTCTTTAATTGCGAATGCGACTTTTTTACACCACACACTGAACGAAATTAAGCATTGCTTAGTAATTGGTTGAGCTAAATTGGTATTATCTAATTGTGTGCTTAAATTTAAAGGGTTACTCCACCCCAAAATGAAAATTTTGTCATTAATCATTTACCCCCATGTCGTTCCAAACCCGTAAAAGCTTTGTTCATCTACGGAATACACTTTAAGATATTTTGGATGAAAATCAGGAGGCTTGTGACTGTCTCATTGACTGCCAAGTAATTAACACAAAAGTATGACAAGCATCATCAGAATAGTCCATCTGCAATCAGTGGTTCAATCTGAATTTAATGAAGCGACGAGAACACTTTTTCTGTGCAAAGAAAACAAAAACAACTTTATTCAACAATTCGTCTCTGCTTCAGCGTAGCGCCATTTTGGAGAATATCCACTGGATGCAAGCAGCGTATGCTCTTCTGTGTCAGCCGAATACTGGATACGTTGTTTTCGTTTAAATGAAAGCGTGATGGCAGATGGACTATTCTGACGATGTCTTTCATACTTTTCTGGCTTGACTGTTATTTACTTGGCAGTCAATGGGACAGTCACAAACCACCTGGCTTTCATCCAAGATATCTTAAATTGTATTCCGAAGACGAACAAGGCTTTTACGGGTTTGGAACGACATGAAGGGTGAGTGATTAATGACAAAATTTTCAGTTTGGGGTGGAGTATCCCTTTAAATTTAAGCACACAATTAGATAATACCAATTTAGCTCAACCAATTACCAAGCAATGCTTAATTTCGTTGAACAGTTGACAGCTATTCAACCGAATTCATTACATACCTTTCTATCAAAGTTATCTGACATTATGAAGATGAATTTGAAAACTCTGAGTTCTTTTCATATTTTATTACCATTTTATAAACTATAGCGATTATAAACTGTGGTAATGTGAGAAATGTTGAGGGTGTCTGAATTAATTTTGGTTTGCTAAGTTTTGCTCTCAAATTCTTGTTGTTTCAAAGACAATTTTACTAGTGGTCAACCGATATATCGCCAAGGCTGATTTATCGGCCGATATTTGGTATTTTTCAAATATTGTTTAATAAGTTTTTCTGTTTGGCTGATGCATTCATGGCGGGACTTTTTTTGACGGCTTTGAGAGCGGCAGCGCCTGAGCACACAGTGCTCACATTCTCCCTCTCGTTCGCTGGCGTCACTAACAGTTCTGCCCATGGACAGAAATCTGTCTAATAATCAGATAGAACTGTTAAACAAAGGAATTAAAATGTATACAAAAAGTATTATAACGATCGCTTTTATATTGTTAGTAATAGAAAGGCAAACATAATACTTTCTCATTTGCCGTCACCATTCAGTAAATATGCATTTATATCATTTAAACAAATTTTTGAATGACTAATGAACATCTAATTTCAAAAACCTTGCAAATTTAGTCGAATCCAGCTGTGAGATCTTATGAAGTGTGCATTTGTATCCTGCATGATCACGTGTTCTCTGTGTGACGGTCGGTCCGTGTGAACTGAATGCGGACAGAAGGAGAGTTCAGCTTCACTGGAGACGCGCCATCGACAAACTTTATACTCGTGATTTCAAATTATGCTGCGCTTCATGCTTTTGCCCACTGCCATATTCATGTCATTTTCACTGTGTGCTGTATGTAAAATGGCTGTTACCTTGGCTTTATTTGAAAAAATATGATTCCCGATGCACACAAACATCCCAGAATACTGAGTGTTTAGGTCTACTTCCTTTTTAGTTATATTTTTATTAAATATTTATTTATGTGTGAAAAATACTTTAAAGTATAAGCATGTTTATTTTACACATTTATTTTTGAATCAGTTTCAAATGATTTCAAATTTCTTAAATATCAATTAATTAATTAATGAATACAAGTATATCGGCCATCGACCAACCTGCTTTCCAAGATATCGGCATCGGCCATCAAAAACATAATATCGGTTGACCACTAGTTTTTACTGAAAAAACAGGACAAATACACTGCTTTATTGATGTTTACTAATTATAGATTGATTCTTGTGACGTTTGTGTATTTAGGTGCCGTTCACGGATCTGGTGGACGCAGCGAAGTGTGTTGTGAAGGCCTTGTTCATCAGAGAGAAGTACATGGCTCTGTCTCTGCAGACCTTCTGTAAGACCACGGCACGATCTCTGCAGGAGCTCAACCAGAAACCGCTGGACATCAATGTGTACGAGGACCTTCACGAGAGTCCCGTCGACTCAGGTGTGTGTGAGCACCTCGACACATGTACAGAACCCAACACAATCCAGCGCTGACGTGTGTGTGTGTGTGTGTGTGTGTGTGTGTGTATTTGTCTCTCTCAGATGCGTCTGTTCACCCGCCGGTGTCAGAAACGCATCCGTACGATGGGCAGGACATGAAGAACCTGCCGCCGGACACCGGATACAGCTGCAAGATGGTGGACGGAGTCATTCACGTCTACACCGCACAAAACCCCATGGACAAGTGAGTATCGGGGACAAACTGACTGCAGACGTCCTCTGAATTAGCTAAATTTAGCTAAACCTCCTTTTGGGGACGTCCTCGAAAGGAAAAATGGATCATGAAGAGACATGAGCCTGTTTCAAACCCTCGTCTACATGAACAGAAATACACTGGAAAAAACATGGTGCAGAAACAGTTTTCACTCAGAAAATTCTAGTAAATATCACAATTAATTACAAAGAAATGGCAAGTAACAAATTAATAAAAAAAAACTGAAATGGCTTTTTTCTTCTAAAACATACTCTGATAATCTCCATTTTCTTTACAACTTCAAGATCAACAAGATATTTTTTTACATTGTAGAAGCTAACATGTAACAAAAATTAAGTTTAATCGAAGTATAAAATATAGTCCCGAAAAGCTATTAAAATCATTGTATTTCTGCTAGTTTTTAGCTAGGGCAAATTTCTAATTTCCATTTAAGTTCTACAATTACTTAATCAAAACAAAACAAACAAATACATAAATAGGCATATAAAAAAAAAAATTAAAAAAAAAAAAAAAAGGTTTTTAATAGTTTCAAAGTATTAAAACCAACAAAAACAAACAAAACAATTACTAAAACTTAAACTAAAATTAAAATACATACAGAAACTATAAATACAATTTATATGAATAAAAATAATAAAATATTATATTATACTAAATTAATGATGCTTAAAACAACAGAGTAGAATCAAAATGAACTGAAATTCAAAGAAATTCAATACCAATTATCAAATCAAGTAATAAATCTAGAAAATCTAATAATATCTGAAATCAGTTGGAAAAGAAAAAGGAACGAAGCAATTTGACGACAAAAAATAATGCTAATCTTCAAACAACAAAAACAAAAGTGTCTTCATGACAGGAGCATGTGAATATATGTCAAAAAACGCTCACTATGTAGGCGGCTCACTAGGGTTCGGAACAGGGTTGTGTCTTCATTCACTGCTAAAAGTTTTAGGCTAGTCGTTAGCACTTAAATTTAGCTTTAAACGGACGTCTGTGTTGAAATGATCTGCAGGAGCACCGAACTAGATCTGCCGTATCCAGACCTGCAGGAGTACATCGCCGACATGAACGTGATGATGGCGCTCATCATTAACGGCCCCGTGTGAGTGACTCGTTTCCCAGCATGCACTGGGCTCAACGTGTATTGGTGCGTTTCTGCCACGTCTGATGTGTCCGTTTCTCTACAGGAAGTCGTTCTGTTACCGACGGCTGCAGTATCTGAGCTCCAAGTTTCAGATGCACGTCTTGCTTAACGAGATGAAAGAGCTCGCCGCGCAGAAGAAGGTGCCACACAGAGACTTCTACAACATACGCAAGGTGACGATCTGTTCCTTTAGCTGAAGTTATTTAACGCAAATGACAGCGAAGCAGTTTGAGACTTGTGCACATCCTGTTTAAAGAAGTAGAATTCAAATAAACGGAAATATCAATTAATAAATCATTAAATCGAGAGAGAAATACATTATTAACATATGCATAAATACATTAAAGAATCTGCAATTTGATCATCAAAAATTATGCACATAGGTAAATAATCAAAATTAATCTAGTTTTAGAATATACAATTATTAAATATTAAAAAATATTAAATCTAATAGTCAATTTGGTAATAATTATATAATAATTATCAAAATAAAAATTTTTTATTGAATATTTATAATAAATAATATAATTATATAATATGTGTAATGCATATAGAAAATACATAATAATATAATAATAATAAATGTACAGTGTTAGAATTTGTAATAACTAAACTATTTTAATATTAATGTACAGTATTAGAATATTGAAATAAATAAATATAGTACTAAAATAACAATTATTAACAATGTAAAAATAATATAAAAAATGTAAATACTTTTATTGTGTGCTAAAAATAAATAATAATAAAACTACATTTTCAAATATATATATATATATATATATATATATATATATATATATAAAAATAATATGTAGAAATTATATTATAGAACAATATTTTTATATAATAACATTTTATTATAGAAAAATACACAATTATATAAATATTTATAAATATATTTATATTTATAGCATTAGAATATTGAAATATATAGAATATTATAATACAAGATACTATAAAAACTGTACAACTAAATTACTTATAGAGAAATGATCATCACATTAAAAATTGTTTTACCGTATAATATAATTGTTCTTTAAAATGTTATGGAAAAATACACAAATGATGTATTGAAAAATACTTGTCTTTAAATATAGTATTTATTATATTATATACAATATTGTATAATATTAATAAATGCACAACATTTAAATAAATGTATTTTCAACTTTTTTATGATTATATTATTTTGATTACTTATCATTTTATGATTATTTAAGCAAATTCGGTAGAAATTACAACTACAACCAAGCAACAGTTAAAAAGGATTCTCGACGATAAAAACAACATGGACAACAAGCGCAACAACTAGATCTCGCTGGAAATAAATTACAAACGTGAATCTGGTTTGTGTTTCATAGTTTCGTAGATCCTCATTAGTGAAACGCCCACAGAATGCTTTAGCGTGTGAATTGTGCTGAACTTTCTCTGTCAGGTGGACACGCACATCCACGCGTCGTCCTGCATGAACCAGAAGCACCTGCTGCGCTTCATCAAAAGCGCGATGAAGAAATACCCAAACGAGATTGTGCGTATGGAGGGCGGCCACGGCCAGACGCTGATGGAGGTGTTCGAGAACATGAACCTGACGGCGTACGACCTGAGCGTGGACACGCTGGACATGCACGCGGTGAGACTCGCTTGAGCACGCTAACATGCTAACACCTCATCGCCACCAGTCACGTGACGCCTGCCGCTTCCTCCGCAGGACAGGAACACCTTCCACCGCTTCGACAAATTCAACTCCAAATACAACCCCATCGGAGAGTCCATCCTCAGAGAGATCTTCATCAAGACCGACAACCACATCCATGGGAAATACTTTGGACACATCGTCAAGGTACGGCCGACCATAATAGAGCACAATTCAGAGCAATTTATGTTATATTTACAATTACTGAAAAAATTAATGCATTATGTGTGTTTATAAAAAGATTAAAAATATATTAAATTAAATGTAAACATATCAAGTAATATTTGTGTATGTCACCACAGTTGTTGTAATTTCGGCCGCATCTGAAATAGGTTATATACAGTAATTGATAGTACCTATGTTAACAAGGTAGCCGAAGTGTTTAAAACATGCGAGCACAGTTCAGTGGAAAGATAATATTTACCCTCTTTACCTTTATGTTCATTTTTGAATTTTGACATTACTTGTAATTAATTTTAAAACCACGTAGCGATGGGTGAAATGGAGCTTTTTGAAACTCTGAATCAGTTAAACCATAGCATAGCAATATGATTCAGTATGATATGTTTCAAAGCGCTCCAGTCGGATCGTAAATCATTTGATTCAGATCAGACCTTTGGAGTGGGTTCGTGAACCATTTCGTGAATTGAATAAGTCCTGATCTGAAATGATGGTTTGCGAATCATTTGATTCAGATCGGGACTTCAAATTGCATAATGTGAATCATTTGATTCAGATTGGGACTTTTGGAGCGGGTTCATGAATCTTTTGATTCAAATTGGGACTTCAATCGCATATGACAAATCATTTAGATCGGACCTTTGGAGCGGGTTCACGGATCATTTGATTCAGATCGGGACTTCAAATTGTGTAACGTGAATCATTTGATTCAGATTGGGACTTTAGAGCAGATTCACAAATCCTTTGATTCAGATCGCAAATCTTTTCTCTGATTTCTTTTTTTATTAAACAGTAGAAAACATCAAACCATTATGTTAGTACAGAAAATAGAAGAAAGTATAAACAAATACATATCCCTCAAGAAAATACAACCACAGTTTTGCTACAAATACCATGGTTAAACTATGGTTAATTTGTGGCTACCATTTTTTAACAATAGTAAACTTTTTTTTTGTGTGTTTTTTTCAAACCATGGTTATTTTTTATCTGTTGTCTATCAATATGTTCCCACCAATGCCAAAATCAAACCTACACCATTGCTAAAATCTATTTAATATTTATATTAAAAGATAATATTAATAAAAGGAATGTACAGCCTTGGAATATTAACATACAGAATATTAGAAAATAATAATAATAAAATAAATATATTGAAATAATTAATAAAATAAAAATGTTTATATTATATGTGCTATATATTACAGAACATGTTTACTTTAATCTCATAACTTTATGCATTATCTTTGTCTGTCCTACTTCAAACTATGCTGCGGTGTGTTTCCTGTGTGCGCAGGAAGTGATGTCAGACCTGGAGGAGAGTAAATATCAGAACGCTGAGCTACGTCTGTCTGTTTATGGCCGGTCCATGGACGAATGGGACAAACTGGCGCAGTGGGCCGTTTCTCACTCCGTTTACTCCGATAACGTCCGCTGGCTCATCCAGATCCCACGACTCTTGTGAGGAGACACACACACACACACACACACACACGCTATCTCTCTCTCTCTCTCTCTCTCTCTCTCTCACACACACACACACACACACACACACGCTATCTCTCTCTCTCTCTCTCTCTCTCTCTCTCACACACACACACACACACACACACACACACACACGCTATCTCTCTCTCTCTCTCTCTCTCTCTCTCACACACACACACACACACACACGCTATCTCTCTCTCTCTCTCTCTCTCTCACACACACACACACACACACACACACAGACAGTGAGTTTAAAACAGTGTGTTGTGTCATGTTTGTCCACAGTGACGTTTACCGCACTAAGAAGCAGCTGAGTAACTTCCAGCAGATGCTGGAGAACATTTTTCTGCCGCTGTTTGAGGTGACCATCAATCCCAACAGCCACCCGCAACTACACCTCTTCCTGGAACACGTGAGTCACATAAACATTAAGTTAAATAAAACATATTATATAAATATGAATATAATATAAAACATATAAAACACACACATATGTAACATTATTTCAGCTAGCTGCTATGGCATTATGTTTTTTTGTTAATATTTTGAATAAGCTTTTTATATTTCAGTTTAATTTTAAATTTAGCTTAATTTGTAGTAATTTTATTTTTATTTTTTAAGTTAATTTCCAGTCTTTAATAAATTTCCATTTAGTTAATTTCCATTTTTTAAGTTAATTTTAGCGATTCTACTTGAACTTATTCCAGTTAGTTTCAAAGGCAACATGTCTAATGTTCATGTAGTTTTAGTTGATGTACTAAAATATCTAAAACTAAAATAACTACAAATTACAAAACTAATACACAATTACTAAAACTAACAAAAAATGAAATTGAATTAAATTATTTCTGAAAATATATAACAATAAAAACTAATTTAAAATATTAAAAACTAAAATAACACTGGATTTTTTGTAATGATTCAGTCAAAGTGATCAGAAAGACCAAACCTGCAAAAAATTATAAATGCATGAGGAAATGTGAATGGAATGGAATGGAAATGTAAAACTAAATAAATACAGTAATAATTAAATGCAATACAAAATAATGTAGATTTATAACTAAAATGTATGAAAATTTAAATCAATTTAAATTCAATTGTATGTATTTATCTTTTTTTGCAGTATACTTTGATTGATTGATTTATTTACATTTTGTTTATATATTATTTTGACAGTTTTGGTCCTCCATAAACTGATTCGCAAAGGGTTTATGAATCACTTGAATGTTTGGGAATGAGTGACATTATATAACTATTATTTAACTTCATCAAAAAAAAATTATAAATAAGCAACAGGATATAATTTAAAAAATCACAAAAAAAAACAACAACAACATAAAATGACACAGGGAATTCTGGGAACATTTGAATCGAGAATTTTTATTTTTTTTTCCAACCAGAAGACTTCATGAAAACACTTTACAAGTGCATTTCCTGTTGAAACAGGCAGCAGTCAGTGTTATTCTAGAGAGCGTCTGATTGGACAGAAATCTACCTAGAGCAGGATGATGTCATCAATACCTCTAGTTTGTTTGACCTGAGAAGAAAAACTAACTATGAGCCACAAAACGTTTGTTTTAATGTTCAGGTGGTTGGATTCGACAGCGTTGACGACGAGTCTAAACCAGAGCATCACATCTTCAACCTGGACAGTCCGTCTCCAGCGCGCTGGTGTGACGACGACAACCCACCGTACTCCTACTATCTGTACTACATGTACGCCAACATGACCGTCCTCAACCACCTGCGCAGGTAACTAATACAATCAATACACACGTGCCATGTGATCGAATCGCTTCAGAGCGGCCTCTGAATCACCTGTCTGTCTGTGTGAACAGGAGGCGGGGCTTCCACACCTTCGTGCTGCGACCTCACTGCGGGGAGGCGGGGCCTATCCATCACCTGGTGTCTGGATTCATGCTGTCAGAGAACATCTCCCACGGACTGCTGCTCAGGAAGGTATGTGGACGCTAAGGAGGCAATCAGAAGAAAAAGAACTGCTTCAAAAGAGTCATTTGATCAGAAATCAGTATAATACGTTCAACAGTTCAATAAATAAATTATTGTGTTATATTTAAAACACAATATTATGTGTTTTGTTCAGTTTTGCAGAGAACATATTACCTTTAAAGCCACAGCAGAATCGTTGTGTGTCTCCGAGCAACACAGTGGTGTTAAGTTTATAAATGAATCCACGATTTGAACGAATCGTGTGAATCAATGATTCAAAGACCCATTCATAAAGTGAGCCGTTTACTTCATTCTTGAATGAATCAGCCATTTGAACGAATCTAATGAATGAATGACATTTGCCATTTACATTTAGTCATTTAGCAGACGCTTTTATCCAACGCGACTTACAAATGAGGACAATAGAATGATTCTCGTGATTTACCGCCACCTGCTGGCAGATTTAATTCATGTTCATGTCTTTTCAAACCTTTCTTTTGTTCTTTTGGTTACCAATGACTTTAATTGTATGAACAAAAAAAACTGAGATGTTTCACAAATCATCTTCTTTTATGTTCCATTGTTTCAAAATATTTCTTTCTAAAGCTACAATTTGTAATGTCTACTTGATACTTTCTCATTTAACACAAAAAATAGCTTTAAATAATCTTTTGTGGGTATTTTCACAGCCAAATTTATTTTGTGATTAATTAATCGAAACGTAATTAATTAGATTAAAAATTGTAATCGACTGACAGCCCTAATAATAAACAGACAGAACTGAAAGAGTGAGGAGGAAGTGGAGGTCAGATGGTCAGTGATTGTGTACCTGTGTGTGTGTGTGTGTGTGTGTGTGTGTGTGTGTGTGTGTGTGTGTGTCGTAGGCTCCGGTCCTGCAGTATCTGTACTATCTGGCTCAGGTGGGCATCGCTATGTCTCCGCTCAGCAACAACAGTCTGTTTCTGAGTTACCATCGCAACCCTCTGCCTGAGTATCTGTCCCGCGGCCTGATGGTGTCGCTGTCCACCGACGACCCGCTGCAGTTCCACTTCACTAAGGTGAGCGGCGCTGGTGTGAGACGCTCCTGACATGACATGAATGTGTGAATTCATGTCATGTGTGTGTGTGTGTATAAACGTGTGTGTGTGTGTGTTTCAGGAGCCTCTGATGGAGGAGTACAGCATCGCCGCTCAGGTGTGGAAACTCAGCTCCTGTGACATGTGTGAACTCGCCAGAAACAGCGTGCTAATGAGCGGCTTCTCACACAGGGTAACACACACACACACACACACACACTATGGTTTCCATTTTTTGTGGGGACTCTCCATTGCCGTAATGGTTTTTATACTGTACAAACTGTATTTTCTACCTCCCTACACCTAAACCTACCCCTCACAGGAAACTTTATGCTATTTTCAGATTTTCAGTACACTTCATTCTGTGATTTATAAGCTTGTTTCCTCATGGGGACTAAAAAATGGCCCCAAAAGTTCAAAATTTACTAGTATTACTATCCTTGTGGGGACATTTGGTCCCCATAATGTGATAAATACCAGGTACACACACTCTCACACACAGACACAAGCAAAATGACACAGCAGTATAATGCAGAAACTACTGACATTATCAAAACTAAATTATGACATGATTAGTCATCAATACTTCATCAATATTTTTGTTAACTTAAATGTAATTAAATATTAAACTAAGCTGAAATATAATTTTATATATTAAATACAATATAATTATACTACTGTTTTTAGACACATATCAATATATTAAAAACTAAATGTAATATAATAACACAGTCCATAATTATTAATCTATATTATTATTAAATCGTATAATTATACATGCTATAAATATTAATAAGCGTATATTTATTTATGTAATATATTATACGTATTCAACAATAATCACTCTGTCTAATCAGCATCTTGATATGCCACACCTGTGAGGTGGATGGAGTATCTCGGCAAAGGAGAAGTGCTCACTAACACAGATTTAGACAGATTTGTGAACAAAATTTAAGAAAAATAGGCCTTTTGTGTACATAGAAAAAGTCTTAGATCTTTGAGCTCAGCTCATGAAAAATGGGGGCAAAAACAAAAGTGTTGCGTTTATAATTTTGTTCAGTGTGTGTGTATATATATATTAGTATGTATAATAATTACATTAGATTATATTATTATTGTTCTACATTATATTTTTTATATTTATATTATAGCAATATTAATATTATTAAACACATTGAAATATTAAAAAACACACAATAACTCACTCATTAATTTTTATTAATCTGTATTTTCCTATAGCTGTTTTGAAATGAAACACTATTGACTCACTCGGTTCTCTCTTCTCTCCTCATGTCTCAGGCTAAGAGCCATTGGCTGGGTCCCGATTACACGAAAGAGGGTCCCATTAGTAACGACATCCGGCGCACAAACGTCCCTGACATCCGCGTGGGGTATCGATATGAGACTATGGGTGAAGAGCTGCACCTAATCACGCAAGCCGTCCGATCGCAGGAGCTGGACAGAATCGAGGAGGAGGATGGGCTGTCATTCACATCCAGCCAATCAACACGCTAGAGACAAGCCCTGACTCCACCCACTCTGACCTGTCCAATCAGGAAGCTATAGATGAGCCCTGACCCCACCCATACTGACCTGTCCAATCATCACGCTAGAGACGAGCCATGACCCTGACCACACTGAGCTATCCAGTCAGGACACTAGAGACGAAACATGACCCCGCCCACACTCCGCTTGTCCAATCAGGAAGCTATAGATGAGCCCTGACCCTGCCTTTCCAATCAGCACGCTCAAGACAAGCCCTGACCTCTCCCACACTGACCTGTCCAATCAGGACACCGGAAATGAACCCTGACCCCACCCACACTGACCTGTCCAATCAGGAAGCTATAGATAAACACGGACCCCGCGAGCACCCCACCTGTCCAATCAGCACGCTAGAGACGAGCCCTGACCCCGCCCACACTGAGCTGTCCAATCAGGACACCAGAAATTAACCCTGACCCCGCCCATACCCTGCCTGTCCAATCAGCACGCTAGAGACGGACCAAAGCCACATTCCCTCCATTCCTCTCATTTCACTGCATGTTTAGAGACGTTTCAGCTATGCATCGCTATTATAAGGACGTTATACCTCCGTCATGACGTCACGCTCCCGCACGTGCCTTTTACTTTAGAGACTTTTATTTTGAAGGTTTCATTTCAGGCGTCTGTGATTACAACTCCAACCTTGACTATAATAATACACAATATTTATTAACTTAAATCTAATTAAACCTAAAACAAAACATACGTTTTTTGTTTTAATTAAATACAATACTATACTATATTAATGTTAAAAACTTAGTATAATTATGTTAACATCATTATACATAATAATAATAATAATAATAATAACAACAACAGCACTGAAAAAATAATAATTATACACATTAATACAATATATTTGTATTAATACATTTATATTTTGCTTAACATGAATGTGTTAAAAACAAAATAATTATATTAATACTACACCCGTATTATAATTTTTATAATACACACTTATATTTAATATCATACCCCATATGCCTTTTAATTTAGCTGCTTTTATGTTGAAGGTTTAATTTGTGATAACTCACTGTGTCTTTCAGTCTTTCGTTCTATTATCATGTAATTTTCAGAGGATTTACATTCTCTGATGGCCAAACTGTTCAGAACTGAATGTCCTCCAGTCCTGCAGGAGGCGCTGTTGAACCAAAACCTCATTTTTTTTCTAATCTTAAACCTCCTGAACTCACCGAACCTCCCGTTTCTGTGATGTTTACAAGGTAGTTTACAAAAACAACATATATTTTACGCTCGACATTTACGTTAGATTTTAGTTTGTCGCGTTTTCCGATCCAGCATGTGTTCGGTAGTTTGAGTTGAACGTTAAACTGACTGTTAATCACCACACAGTATTATGAAACTGAACTAATAAATCAAACCAAACATGACTCAAAAAAGCATGATTTATAGAAATTAGCACATTAAACCAGAGCAAGGCATGACGCACAACACGCTAGAAAGCAAATGATCATAAATAGCAGTTCAAAATATATCTATTTTTTGTGAGAATGAGTGTTTTGTTGATTTTAATAAAGCATGTGTGTTTAATCTCATCTGGGTTTTTGTGCATCTTTGAATCAAAAAAACACCAAAACAACAGTATAAAAATTCAAATCGTCAAAACCAGCTGTGGCGTCATTTTTTGCCAGAAAGATGCATACAAATTTCTCAAAAATGCATAGTCTATAGTAAAGGAACGAAACTTTCCAAATATTTTAGCAACCTTAACATACATGTCATTTATTTTTCTAATTTTCTACTATAATTGTTTAAGAGTTATAAACATTTAAAATGTTAAGGTCATTTTGACCCACTTTCTGCAAAATTAACTATGAAGTTATACTACTGTCAAAACACTTTTGTAAAACATATTTAGCCTTTTCCCCATATCTCTCACACTTTTGGACTGAATTTTGTTGATAAACATGAATACGTACGTGTACTAACAAACCATAGCAGCATGAAAAACTTATCACTTTTTCATATGCAAGTAAAATGAATTTATTTTGAAAATTCAGAGGAATATTTATGTTGCTTTGTTGGAAATAAATATGTAGGTTTCATAAATATGGACTGTTTTTGAGCAATCATGAGTTTAATTATTTATTTCATTGGGTTAATACTGATAATTCTCACATTATATGTTCTTATAAATTTAATACAATGATATATTCAAATCAGATTTCTCATCAATATAGACAAAAATATAAATATATTTTGGCAACACAGTTTTTTGGTCTGGTTCATTTGTAAATTTATATGTCAAAGAATTAATAAATTTTTGAATTAATAAAAAGGTGGTAAATGCAGGAATAACATTCAACATTCATTCAAGTTGCTGATCAGATGTAATACAGTTTTAGCTGAAAAATATTAAGTTATGGCTCTTTTATAAAATAACGATTCTCTGGGTCCAAATGGACCCGGAATGTGTAAATATCATACAGATTTTGTTATTTAGTGTCATTTTCTTCAGCGTCCGGTTATGGCTCAGATCATCGTCCTCACTTCACTGGCCATCTGGAGAGAGTGAAGATGAGGTCAGCCTGACATCACACTCATGTGATGATGGGGGTGATGATGTCATACTCACCGCGAGGGCTGATTTGATGTTCTGCAGCTGGTAGAAGACGCGGCCGCCCTCCTCCGGACAGATGGTCTTGAGTTCATCGCGCGTCATTCCCAGCAGCATCGAGCCGCTGACGCCTCCTAAACAACGCACCGTACTGACAAACACAGAAAAACATGCTTTACACACTGCATGCTAATACCCATATCCCACAATGCAATGCGTCTGAATCAACATACTAGAATTTTCGGTTTTGATTTGATTGAATGAAAAGGTGAAAAACTAAAAATATAAACTATAGACAAATACAATGACAATATAATGTTGCATTTATATATATATATATATATATATATATATATATATATATATATATATATATATATATATATATATAAAATCTTTTTAATAAATCATGTATACTAATATAATTTATATTTAATATATATTTTAATTTTAATTGATGGACATTGGGTTTTATAATAAAGCAATTTGCACTGAAAGAGAATCTAAAACAAACAAGACAAAAATGACAGAAATTAACATGATATAATAAGAAATTATGAATTTAAATCTAACTAAACTGAAATAAACATTAAAAAAACAAAATATATGAATATATGAAAGAAGTAGATGTTATAATTACACATTTTAATAATATTACACAATAAGAATTATATACACAGTAATATTAATATATTAAAAATAAAATATTTAAATATATAAAATTGATACTTCACGCAATAATAATTCAATATACAATAAAGCTTCTTTGAAATGCTGCATAAAAAGCTATTTATTATTTATTAGCCATTTAATAAGAAATTATGAACTTAAATCTGATTAAATGTAAAGCTTACTAGTTTTTTAATTTAAAAAAATATATTAATATATTAAAAAACAAGCATCCATATTACTATACACACTGTATTTTAATAATAATGTTAAAAATATAATTACAATAATTCATTCATTAATAATAATTCATCAATATTTTCCCCACATCTTTTATTTTAGCACTTAAGCACATCTAATATTTTCCCCAAAGAGCTTATTTGAAATTAGGCATAAAACAATACCGACTTCCAAAAAGTGACATTTTACACAAAACTGATTCAATATGCAAATGAACTATTTCCAAATGAACTGTAAACATGAATATTAGGTCACTAAATTAAACATGCTGCATTAGGAAAACAAATGTTGTTTTGCATACATACCACATTCTATTAATTCTAACAACTATAATTATGACAATTATAATAATTCACTCATTAATAATAATTGCATTTTTCTGTAAACGATGCATGAAACACTATTGACTGACAAACGCAGCACTTTTATGCAAAATTGACTGCAAAATAAAATATGAGAATGCAACTGAAATAAACATGCAACACGATAATGTCATGAGCTGGCTATTTTGCATACATATTGCAGTGCATAGTGCGGCTTTGCTCACATTTTGCTGAAGCCCTTGTGCTCCAGCCAGGCCCGCACCTCCTCGGGTCGTGATTTCCGGGTGAGTGTGGGCGCAGACGGGGTTTCCTGCGGGTCAGGAGGTGGAGCTCATGATTGTGAACACAGCGTGATTCTCAGATGCACAGGTGAACATGACTGATATACGTACAGCTTTGTCCTGCTGCTGCGGAGGCTGGAGCATGTTGTTTGGGACGTAACCGATCTGGCCTTTTTCATTCTTCACCTTCCACCACTGCTTAGACATGTCCAACAACTACACACACACACACACACACACACACACACACGGTTAGAAACACACTCCACACCAGTAACATTACAGCTTGGGGCTGCCAGAGTCCACAAAAAATATATATGTAAGCATTTTTATACATTCAAATACACTACCAGTCAAAGGTTTCTGAACAGATTTTTAATCTTTTTTTTTTTAATAAGTCTTTTCTGCTCACCAAGCCTGCATTTATTTGATCCAAAGTACAGCAAAAGCAGTAAAATTCTGAAATATTTTTACTATTTATAATAACTGTTTTCTATTTGAATATATTTTAAAATGTAATATATTCCTGTGATTTCAAAGCTGAATTTTTAGCATTACCCCAGTCACGTGATCCTTCAGAAATCATTATAATATTCTGTTTTGCTGTTCAAAAAACATTTATAATATTAATAACAATAATAATAATAATAATAATGTTGAAAACAGCTGAACAGATTTTTTTTTTTTTTCAGGTTTCTTTGATGAATAGAAATTTCAGAAGAAGAGCATTTATCTGAAATAGAAATATTTTGTAACATTATAAATGTCTTTATCATCACTTTTGATCAATTTAAAGCATCCTTGGTTTAATATATATTATTAATTTCTATAATTTCCCCGCCCCCCCCAAAATAAATAATATATATATATATATATATATATATATATATATATATATATATATATATATATATATACTGCATATACACACACACACTGACTCTAAGCTTTTGAATGATATAGTGTATAATGTTACAAAAGGTTTCTATTTCAGGTAAATGCTGATCTTTGGATCTTTCTATTCATCAAAGAATCTTGAAAAACAAAATGTACTCAACTGTTTTAAATAATTGATAATAATACAAATGTTTCTTGAGCAGCAAATCAGAATATTAGAATGATTTCTGAAGGATCATGTGACAGAAGACTGGAGTTATATTTTACAATATATTCAAATTGAAAGCAGTTATTTTAAATAGTGAAAATACTTCACAATATTACTACTTTTTCTGTTCATTGCATCAAATAAATGCAGGCTTGGTGAGAAGAAGAGACTTCTTTAAAACAAACAAAAAAACCAGATCTTCCTGTTCAAAAACGTTTGACTGGTAGTTTAAACACACAGTCTATCTCTCTATTACGTGTTAAATAAATCATTTTTCATTGAGTTCATAAACTCACGTGTGTTTTGTGTCTCACCTGTAGTTGTTCACCTTTACTGATGGAAAGCTCTCGAGGGTTTCGTGCTGTGAAATCAAACACAGCTCTCATGAAGCTCGCCGGTAACTCCTCTAAACTGCAAACACACACACACACAGCGTCACACACTCGCCGCACAGCAGCACATCTCACATGTCTTATGTGTTCAGGTGTGTGTATGTGGTATCTGTACCTGTCCTCAGGCTCCGGCGGCAGTCTGTTGCTCTACACAAACAAACAGAGAGCATTAAAACAGCTGAATGACAGGATGATCATGTGATCTTGTGTCCGGTGTGTTCGTACCAGTTGTCGTGTCACAGGCGCTCGAGCTGGTTCTCGTTTGCTTGTGTTGGCGTTCGTGTTCTTGACGCTCGGCTCTGGGTTTCTGATGGCTGGCGGCTCCCATCCGTCATCAAACACAGGTGTGAATGTGGGAATATCATCATCATCCTCAGGCCACTTAGTGCTTCATCACACACACACACACACACACACACACACACACACACACATGTTGGTTTTTGTGGTTTACGGGGACTCTCCATAGGTGTAATGGTTTTTATACTGTACTTACTGTATGTGCTATTGTCCTACACCAACCCTACACCTAAACCTACCCCTTACAGGAGACTACAGGCATTTTTAGATTAAAAAAACACACCATTTAGTATGTTTTTTAAGCCTTTTGTTTTATGGGGACATAGGCAGTGTCCTCATAAACCACCTTCAAATTGTAATACCTCTGTCATACCCATGTCATTATAAAAATTTTGTCCTCGTAAACCACAAAAACCAGTACACACACACACACACAATGTCAAATCTTATGATAAATCGCTTGTTGTATTCCTCAATTGTAAGTCACTTTAGATAAAAGCATCTGCCAAATGAATAAAGGTAAATGTATATGAAAAATCACATATCTGAATCTAAGTGTGTGTGTTTGTGTGTGTGTGTGTGTGTGTGTGTGTGTGTGTGTGTGTGTGTGTGTGTGTGTGTGTGTGTGTGTGTGTGTGTGTGTGTGTGTGTGTGTGTGTGTGTGTGTGTGTGTGTTTGTGTGTGTGTGTGTGTGTGTGTGTGTGTGTGTGTGTGTGTGTGTGCGTGTGAGTCTGGAGTGTGAGCATGTCTGCGTGTGTTTGTGTGTATGAGTCTTGAGTGTGAATGAGTCTGAGTGTGTGTGCATGCGTGCGTGTGTGTGCGTGTGTGTGTGTGTATGTTTACCTGGGAATGTTCCAGGCATCCCCCAGCGACTGCCACAGATGGTCTTCCTCTTGCGTCGCCTCCTCGCTCAGAAAAATTACAGTCTCCGGCTCAAAGAGAGGAGCCACGATAGACGGAGGGAGATCCTCTTTACAGTGAAACACAACCTACACACAAACACACACGTCAGATCAACAACACACACACACAGACAAACAGATAAACAGACAAGTGTCTCACCAGATCCAGTATAGAGAACAGACAGTGAACGAGTTCAGCGGCGCTGGGATTGTTAATCTTCCCCTGCAGGCAGGCCTGATGAGCACAGAGTGTTTGACATTATTATTATTATTAGTGTTAAACAATTATAATATTAATAACATATTTGAACATGTTTAATATACATAAGTTCCATCTTGTCATATATAAAATGACACACAGTGTCTGACGCACCACCAGGTTAAAGGCCATCTTGATTTTCCTCAGACAGACGGAGAACTGCTCCTCTGACGGCATTCCCTTCACAGCTACAGCACACAGACACAAACACGTCAACAGAGCCTTCATCAGCCCACCTCACACCCACACCAGTCCTCTCGCTCACCCTTATGCTTCTTCTTCCTTTTCTTCTTGTCCATCTTGGGCGCGACGGCTGTCAGTCTGTCTGCAAAGGCCTCGATGTCATTAATGAGATGATTCAGGATGTCCTGCACACCGACGAACGGTTATAAACTCTCAACTTCACATCAGCGCTGCGTTATTCTGTCATCAACACTAGGGGTGTGCGATATTGACAAAAAAATAAGATCTGGGATTTTATCCATAACGATAATTAGACGATGTTTTGCTGATATGTTGAAGTTGAACTAACTCCTAAAGTTTTTGATATTCTTCATATTTTGTGTGGTGGTCAGTTCACACTGATAGAAATTAAACTTTTAACTTGATTTTTACCTTTTATGGGCATTTTTACCTTTATAAAGCCATTTTCCTAAAAGTGTGCATTATCGTTTGAGTTAAATTCTTACATTTAATCAGTCACTTGTGAGCTGTTACCAAACAAATGAAATCAGTATCAACAAAATTCATCTTTGCAGTGCAGAGGAAACATAGAAGCTGCGTCTGAAGTGGCATTTAGATGCATTTACACACATGACATGAAAGCATTTAACCTGCAGTTACAAATGCATAAATCATTTATTAAACATAAAACGTTGAATACTGATATTTGCAATTATTTAAATAATAAAAATATACTTTAAATGTCAAACTAAACCTGCCAGTAGGTGGCAGCAAGTCACTGTTAATAAGTGAGTCATTGCGATTGAACCGAATCATTTAAACGGTTGATTCATTCAGGAACGAAACACCGTCATGTTGCTCAGACGCAAAACAGCGCTGTGCCTGTGTTTGGAATTATTTTTGTTGGCGAAATAGAGCAAAAACAGGCGATATAGTGTCTAAAACGTAAGTCTCTTAATTAACTTTCTGTTTATTGAACTGTTGTGAAAAACAAAATCAGTATCACATTTGTAATCATGGTGATTTTTGGGACAAAAACGACACTCTTGGCGTGATAGTGATTAACTATATGAAGTCGTATGAATATATAAATTTTCTTAATAGACTGAATCATGCAGTGAAAGAAAAGCGCGCTAGTTTAGACTTCACGTTATATATGTGTGGGTGTGTTTTGAATGGTTTTTGCAAAATACTCCATAATGTCAAATCGCATATCGTTAAAACAACAATTACGATATTATCACAGACGATATATATCTAATCAGCACACCCCTAATCAACACTCACCACGTTCCTCTCCCTCTCTGTGTACGGCCGCGGAGGGGGCGGGTCCGGTTTAATGGGCGGTTCTTCTGTGTGAGGGGGCGGAGCCACTACCTTAATATAGGTGGAGTTATTTCTGGAGGCGGGAGGAGTTGGGACAGGACTCTCATCTGGGGACAAACAAACTGGTTTTAGGTTGTTATTAAATACTGTTTCTCTTGAAAATGCGTCACATTTTCCGGTCGTCTCACCGTAATCCGGAGCGGCCCAGGGTTCAGGAGGTTTCTGATGGATCAGCTGATGAGGAGGAGGTGCTTGTCGTGAGTTTCTCTGTGGGACGTTTCCTACAGCGGCTTTACTGCAGAATGAAATCACAAATCACATCAGCGTAACATGCAAAGATGATTATTGAGGAGACGAGCTGATGTTCATCCTCTAACCTGCCGTTAGACAGTCTGTGATTGTCTCTCTTGTTCTGCAGGAGCCGCTCCAGGTCTTTCTTCAGATAATCTGCCTGAAGAACACATGAAACCACAGAAGTGGTTTATTGCGAGAAGCGCTGAGACTCTGAACTCGTCTGAATCATAAACTCACCCTGAGAGACTCGCTCTGGAAGAGGAAGACACTGACTGCGCGACTGCTGCGCTCCTGGATGGAGACCGTCAGCAGAGAGTCGTAAACTTTCTCGTCTAGAACAGCCTTCAGATCCAGAACGCTGCTCAGCGGCCACGACTCCAACACCTCCTGAACACACAACAACACTGTGAGAAAGATGATCATCTAGAGCCCTCTCGTTATAAAATATAATATATACATTTTAAGATATTTAGATATCAAATCAATTGTAAAAAAAATACAATTTAATATTTAGATTTAATATTTAGATATTAAATTGTATATTAAAGTTTAATATTTAGGTATGATCCAATTTGTAGATTTAGATATAGTTCTATTTTATGAAATTTAGATAAATAAATCGCTTATTATTATTATGGTTTAATATTTAGACACATTTCAATATTTAGATTTTAAGAAATTTAGACATTAAATAAATTGCATGAATTTTATAGTTCAATATTTAGATGTATCTAGATTCAAAATGTAGATATTTTTAGATATCATAAATTGCATAAAATAATTTAATATTTAGACACATTTGGATATATTTTGATGACAAACTGTATAAATATTACAGTTCAACATGTTTTATGTACTTTTATATATTTATTTTTTCATATAATAAATACAGAATTTGATTATACATTTAAATTGCATATAAAAACAAAATAACAATATACCAATAATAAAAATATACATAAATATGCAATATATGCATATGTAGATAATTAATGATTGTTTAATATATGTTAAGATACATTAAATACATACTGTGTAACTATAATCTATTTAAATATGTTATGTTTATAAATTAAATATGATTATTTTAAAAGATATTTATTTATTGTGCGTTGGGTGGTTCTTCGCCTCCACATCGTGCATTCAAATTGTTTAATGCACAGCTAGCCATTGATTATCCCTCACATATAATATAAATTACATGAATATAAATATATACATGTAAATAATTTTCAAAATATATACTGTATGTGTGTGTATTATGTATATATATATATATATATATATATACACACATAATAAACAAACAGTACACACACATATATTTTGGATGCGATTAATCGTTTGACAGAACTAATATATGTGACCCTGGAGCACAAAACCAGTCTTAAGTCGCTGGGGTATATTTGTAGCAATAGCCAAAAATACACTGTATGGGTCAAAATTATCCATTTTTCTTTTATGCCAAAAATCATTAGGACATTAAGCAAATATCATGTTCCATGAAGATATTTTGTAAATTTCTTACCATAAATGTATCAAAACCTAATTTTTGATTAGTAATATGCATTGCTAAGAACTTCATTTAGACAACTTTAAAGGCAATTTTCTCAATATTTAGATTTTTTTGCACCCTCAGATTCCAGATTTTCAAATATTGTCCGATCCTAACAAACCATACATCAATGGAAAGCTTATTTACTCAACTTTCAGATGATGTATAAATCTCAATTTCGAAAACTGGTTTTGTCGTCCAGGGTCACATATAATAAAATGTAATTAATTTATATGCATTTATTCTATAGTCATAAGTTACTGAGTTGTAGTTGTGACCTTGGTCTCGATGTCGGCGAGCAGCAGCGCTCCGTCCTGCACCTCCAGCAGGACGTCCTGACCCCACACTCGGCCCGTAGCGTCCAGATACTTCAGCTGCTCCAGACAGTCGTTCACGTCACACAGCTGCTGGCCGTCCAGCTCACAGGTGAACAGATGCTGCGGAGCACAGAGTCACAGTTAACACATCACAGCTCAGAAGATGAAGATGATGAAGAGTTAGTGATCCTCACCTCCACTCGGTGCTGGAACTGATGCATCTGTCTGTTGATGGAGTCGGCATATTCCTTCCTCTGATCTGCAGAAAACACACGTTCACTGTATCACTGAGCTCATCTGATCTGACAGATCTATTTAGGATGGATAGTATGCGAATTGGGACGCAGCACGGCACTTCGGAGCAGGTTTACGAATCACTTGATCTGAACTTTGCGTTATCGCAAATCATTTGATTCAGATCGGGACTTCGCAAATTAAAAAGATTTGTGATTCTCCGACTCCTAATCTGAAATGATGGTTCGCCGAACACCATTTTGGGAAGGTTAGGGTTTGGAAATGTAATAGATTACAGATTACATTTCAATTACATAATTAAAGTAATGTAACTGACTACATTTTTACTTTTTGATTACTTTTCTAAATTTCTAACGCATGTTTTCAACTGTTAATCATTTTGAAACATTTAAAGCAGGCAGGCTTAACCTTACTGTAGCACTCAACACTAATTACTGTCAGACTAAGATTGTAAAAAATTCATTTTAAAGCACAGCCGCCACAAATTCAGACTTTAGCACCTCTTTTACTTTGAGATCATTCTGAGGTTAAATGCAAATTTAACATCATAACAAATATAGTTTAATAACTATGATACTGTTTTTGAAATCAAATCGTTGCATAGTTCTGACCGTAAACACTGAAATCTAACAATGCCATAGAAAAAAGTTAATCTTAATAAATTAAGCATATACATGAACCCAAATAGGAAATAAAACGGTTGTTGAATAAGCATGTGTCTTTTTCTGTGTCCCAAACTCCTGAAACATTGCTGTCTCATATTTTAGAGTAGTCAATGCAATCTGGTAAAGAAATCAATTATGTGGGTGTGTGAAAAAATAAATAAATAAATCTGATGTAACCCCCTTTGCAATCGTTAAAATTTTCATAAGTAACTGTAATTTAATTACATTTTTTTTCTCAGTAACTGTAACTGATTACAATTACTTTTATTTCGTAATTAAATTACGTAATTTAGTTACACGTAACTAGTTACTCCCAAATACTGCCAAACACCGGGTAATGCCATATTAACACCGACTACCGCAACAAAACGTTACCTAACGCAAACCCATAATAACAGCAAATAAACATCATATACTTTTAAATTTAACATCAAAAACACACACAAACATGCAGAAAATTTATGGACTTGTTTTTAAACATTTCCTGTATCTCCACACTGTATTTCCGTATCAGAAAGAGTTAAGCAAGCAGAAGTGTGAGGTCAATGGTGTGTCTATAAATAGCTCAGGGCTGTAAAGGTTGAGTCAGAGAGTGTTAATGATCAGCTCATCTCAGGATCAGTACTCACTGTATATTGATTTAGCGCTGGGTCTGGATAAACCCGATAGATCCGAGGACGCGTCGTCCAGAGCCGTGACGCTGTGGGAAAACACACGGGTCAGACAGTGTGAGGAGTCATAGCACACACACACACACACACACACACACACCAATCAGAGCCGATTCTCACCTGGAGCGAAGCGATTCAGAATAACCGCTGGACCAGCCAAACGGACTCGAACCCCGCATCATGAGGACAGCACCTGAACACAACACTACACCATCAACACACACCACAACATCCACATGGTTCATTTATATTTCACATTTACTATATAGAATGTCTATTTATTATATATCAAACATATAATACTAAAATAAATTGCTTTGTCACAACTTTCTTACTACAGTTGAAAAGTAATATTTTAATATTACACTGAATCAATTACACAAATATTCAAATTTATGTAATACATACTTATGTACATGTGAGTATATTTAATTGTCCATTTATTATATATTAAACAAATATCTAAATATTACATTAAATATTAAATTAATATTACATAAAGTATTTTAATTACATTTAAATATTTAAATATTAGATCAATTATAAATAAATATTATAATTTAATGTAAAAGACATTACATTACAAAATGTGATATTACATACTAAATTAAATTATAATTTATTAACCTTGTTTATATGTAACATACATATATACACACATATATATACATATACAGGTGCATCTCAATAAATTAGAATGTCGTGGAAAAGTTCATTTATTTCAGTAATTCAACTCAAATTGTGAAACTCATGTATTCAATAAATTCAATGCACACAGACTGAAGTAGTTTAAGTCTTTGGTTCTTTTAATTGTTATGATTTTGGCTCACATTTAACAAAAAAACACCAATTCACTCTCAACAAATTAGAATACTTCATAAGACCAAAAAAAAAAAAAACATTTTTAGTGAATTGTTGGCCTTCTGGAAAGTATGTTAATTTACTGTATATGTACTCAGTACTTGGTAGGGGCTCCTTTTGCTTTAATACTGCCTCAGTTCGGCGTGGCATGGAGGTGATCAGTTTGTGGCACTGCTGAGGTGGTCTGGAAGCACAGGTTTCTTTGACAGTGGCCTTCAGCTCATCTGCATTTTTTGGTCTCTTGTTTCTCATTTTCCTCTTGACAATACCCCATAGATTCTCTCTGGGGTTCAGGTCTGGTGAGTTTGCTGGCCAGTCAAGCACACCAACACCATGGTCATTTAACCAGTGTTTGGTGCTTTTGGCAGTGTGGGCAGGTGCCAAATCCTGCTGAAAAATGAAATCAGCATCTTTAAAAAGCTGGTCAGCAGAAGGAAAAAAACACAATGGACCAACACCAGAAGATGACATTGCACCCCAAATCATCACAGACTGTGGAAACTTAACACTGGACTTCAAGCAGCTTGGGCTATGAGCTTCTCCACTCTTCCTCCAGACTCCAGGACCTTGGTTTCCAAATGAAATACAAAACTTGCTCTCATCTGAAAAGAGGACTTTGGACCACTGGGCAACAGTCCAGTTCTTCTTCTCCTTAGCCCAGGTAAGACGCCTCTGAGGTTGTCTGTGGTTCAGGAGTGGCTTAACAAGAGGAATACGACAACTGTAGCCAAATTCCTCGACACGTCTGTGTGTGGTGGCTCTTGATGCCTTGACCCCAGCCTCAGTCCATTCCTTGTGAAGTTCACCCAAATTCTTGAATCGATTTTGCTTGACAATCCTCATAAGGCTGCGGTTCTCTCGGTTGGTTTTCTTCCGCACTTTTTCCTTCCACTCAACTTTCTGTTAACATGCTTGGATACAGCACTCTGTGAACAGCCAGCTTCTTTGGCAATGAATGTTCGTGGCTTACCCTCCTTGTGAAGGGTGTCAATGATTGTCTTCTGGACAACTGTCAGATCACCAGTCTCCTCCATGATTGTGTAGCCTAGTGAACCAAACTGAGAGACCATTTTGAAGGCTCAAGAAACCTTTGCAGGTATTTTGAGTTGATTGTCACCACATTCTAATTTGTTGAGAGTGAATTGGTGGGTTTTTGTTAAATGTGAGCCAAAATCATCACAATTAAAAGAACCAAAGACTTAAACTACTTCAGTCTGTGTGCACTGAATTTATTTAATACATGAGTTTCACAATTTGAGTTGAATTACTGAAATAAATGAGCTTTTCCACGACATTCTAATTTATTGAGATGCACCTGTATATATATATATATATATATATATATATATATACACATACACGCACACATACACACACACACACATACACACTTAGGGCTAAATACTACTTTATTTAAATATCATATTTACTAAGTTATATACACACATATAAAGAAGAATACCATGGTATTCTCATCACTTACAAAACAAGTACCATGGTATTGTCTGAAATATCATTGAATGCCATGTAATTTTTCAAAACACTATAGTATTACCATGTGAAGCCACACTGTATCATGGTAAATTACTATGGTACCTTTAGGTACAATTTTGTCCATATACCATGGTATTTCTCATGGTCATGCTTGGTAAACAATATAATGTTTCTTCATAATCTTCACAGTAAAAACATGGTACTTTAGTTCACGAAGGTTCTTGCATAACATTGTAAGGTAGTTCAAAAATATTACAGTATTTCCGAGGACCTTAGGTAACGTTTTATGGCAATAGCATGGTACATTTGGTTGTGTAAGGTAGAACAAAACCACGTTATTACCATATCTTTTAAAAAAAAAAAGTACAATGGCATTGTCTGAAATACTACACAAATGGTACAGGAACTTGATTTTTATAGTACTACCATTAAAAATCATCAATATACTAATACAGTAGCACTTATACCATGGTACAGTACTTTTCACTGTAATACTTGGCAAATATGGAATCAAGGACTCGTGTGTTTCATGTTCTCATTTAAAGTCAATAATGGATTATGTTAATTACTACACCTGACGATCTGCCCATGTTTATGAGCTCATAAACCCCCAATTGCTGTAATCTGATCTTCGTCACCACAGGAAAATTACATAACAGCTAGAGAACCACACGAGAAAACCTCAAAGATTCAATCACAAATACATCAAGAGTCCTAAATAAACCATTCAATGAAGATCAAACCCATCATAATCAAAGCAGAAACCAAACAGAGCCAGATTAGATGTGATATTAACATCCGTTTGAGGTCTTTGAGAAGATCCAAACCCCTGAAGAAGACGTCTGAAGTTCATCTAACGACTGAAAACACTTACCGAAGAGATCAGACGAGCTCTTGGAGACGTTTCTCAGCCGTGTCTTGAGATCTTCTGAGGTTTCTCTGCGTTAGATCATGGTGTGATGGACGGAGGAACAGCAGCCACTCCTGAGGTCAAAGTCTATTGCATCTTAAAGGAGGAGCTCAGATGGGTGGCGAAATAACACATAACACCTACAGATAAACACGCCTCGAGCAGCGATTACCTCCAGAAGGACCATCAGCTCTAGATAACAAGAGTTTAAATGTCTCACATTTAATAAATGAGCAATTCAGTTTGATACTGTATGAGCTTAATCGATATCTCGGTTTCACATTAACCAGAAGCGAGTCATATCAGACGAGAAAACCAGCCTGAAACAACAAAAACTTGGCTTTTCTTTTTGATAAATTATTCACAAATCTAAATGATGTTAGATCAGCTCATAGAGGTCTAAATATCTGATGACTTAGTTTATTATATTAACCTAAAATAACGTTAATATTTAGAATTTAATTATAAATTCAACTTAATATAATTTTTGTCCAAATATTACATTAAAAATATATATTCACATATAGCATACAGGTAAATATTATAATATGTTTGGTATACCTTGTTTAATATACATATTTTGACATAACGTAATAAAATTTGATTAAATCTAGATATTATATTAAACAAGTTATATCTAAATATGTGACAATACTTATAACTTGTTTAACAGAGGAAATATTTAGATATTACATATTAAATAAATTATATTTTGTCATTGATTTAATAACTTATTTTATACATTTTTTTGTGATATTGTCTACATATAGTTATATATATTTATAGTATAAAATATAGTATTTTTATTAGTTTTAATATATTATTATATATTAGTTTGTTAGTATTAGTACATTTGTATTTAGACATATGTGGCAAGTAACAGGTGCGGGCAATATAGTAATCACACTTGCAACCAGTTAAAATGAAGAAAAGTTGACAACTTATGTGTTATAATATTTAGATTATATTAAAGTATACATAAATATGTATTGTATATTTTGAATATTCATACATATACATACATACATTATATATACAGTCACAAACATCAGCACCCTTGGTAAATATGATCAAAGGCGGCTGTGAAAATGAATCTGCATTGTTAATCCTTTTGATCTTTTATTTTAAAAAAGAAATCACAAAAATCTAACCTTTCATTGGATAATAAGAATTTTAAATGGGGGGAAATATCATTATGAAATAAATATTTTTCTCTAATACACATTGGCCACAATTAATGGCACCCTTTTATTCAATACTTTTTGAAACCTTCATTCTCCAGTTTAACAGCTCTAAATGTTCTCCTATAAGGCCTGATGAGGTTAGAGACACCTGACAAGAGATCAGAGACCGTTCCTTCATCCAGAATCACTCCAGATCCTTTAGATTCACAGCTCCATGTTGCTGCTTCTTCTCTTCAGTTCACTCATCTTCTACAGGGTTCAGGTCAGAGGACTGGAATGGCCAGCAGAAGCTTGGTTTTGTGCTCAGTGATCCATTTTTGTTTTGTTTTTGAGGTTTGTGTTTGGATTATTGTACGGTTGGAAGATCCAAACATGGCCCATTTCTAACAGAGTCAGTCACTTATTGAATTTTTTATCTGTTGGTATTTGATCGAATCCATGATGCCATGCGTCTAAACAAGATGTCCAGGACCTCCAGCAGAAATATAGGCCCACAACATCAAGAATACAGCAGTATAATTCATTGAACACATGGGGTACTTTTTATCCCTGTGTTCACCAAACCCATCTTGAGTGTTTGCTGCTAAAAAGCTCTTTTTTTTTTAGTTTCATCTTACCATAGAATCCAGTCCCATTTGAAGCTCCAGTCGTGTCTGATAACTGAATATGCTGGAGTTTGTTTTTGGATGAGCGAGGAGAATTTTTCTTGAAACCCTCCAAAACAACATGTGCTGATGTAGGTGCTGTTTGACAGTTTTTTAAAAGGTTTTCTGACTATTTACTGCAATTCTCCAGCTGTGGTCCTTGGAGAGTCTTTAGCCGCTCAAACTCTCCTCCTCACCGTGCATTAGGACGATATAGACACACGTCCTCTTCCAGGCCGTTTCATAACATTTTATGTTGATTGGAAATTCTTAATTATTGTCCTGATGGTGGAAATGGGAATTTTCACTGCTCTAGCTCTTTTCTTAAAGCCACTTCACTAATTTGTGAAGCTCAATTATACTTTGCTGCACATCAGAAATATATTCTTTGGTTTTTCTCATTGTGATGGATGATTAAGGGAATTTGGGCGTTGTTTTCCCTCCTATTTATATTTCTGTGAAACAGGAAGCCATGGCTGGATAATTTCATGTTCATAATCACCCTGGAGTGCTAAAAATTGTGAATATGAATGGCAATATACTTCACAGATATTTTGCTCATAAGAATTTCTAGGGGTGCCAATAATTGTGTCCAACGTGTATTTGAGAAAAAACATTTATTTCATAATGATATTGATTTTGGCATCAGCCCCTCCCTCTGTAACTGGACTCTGGACTTTTTCACCAACAGACCACAGTCTGTTAGAATCAGTAATCACACCTCCTCCGTCCTCACTCTAAACACTGGGGTACCACAGGGCTGTGTGCTGAGCCCAATCCTCTACTCCCTTTTCACTCACGACTGCATACCTGTGCATGGATCTAACTCCATAATCAAGTTTGCAGATGACACCACGGTGGTAGGCCTGATCAGCGGCAATGATGAGACGGCCTACAAGGACGAGGTTCAGCATCTAGCAACGTGGTGTGCCAACAACAACCTTGCACTCAACACCCAGAAGACCAAAGATCTGATTGTTCCTTGGTGTCCATCTCTCAGAGGATCTTTCCTGGACCCTCAATACCTCCATACTGATCAAAAAGGCACGACAGCACCTTTACTTTCTTAGGAAACTAAGGAAAGCTCACCAGTCCACCCACATCCTGCTGAACTTTTACCATTGCACTATTGAAAGCATTCTCACAAACTGCATCACAGTGTGGTACGGCAACTGCACTGTTTTGGACCAGAAAGCCCTCCGGCAGGTGGTGAAAACTGCCCAATACACCACTGGTGTAGGGCTACCCTCCATCAAAGACGTTTACCACAAACGCTGCCTAAGGAGAGTGAGAAGTATCATCAAAGACTCCTCTCACCCCGATCACAGACTGTTCACTCCTCTCCCATCGGGGAGATGTTATAGGAGTCTTCGTTGTCACACCAGCAGACTCAGGAACAGTTTCTTTCCCTCAGCTGTCAGCCTACTGAACTCCAATCTCAGGCGCTGAACACTACATCCAAGATGGACCACCTAATGCTTAAAAAAACCTGCACTGTTCAATAACCTGTCTGCACTCCTCACTCACAGTGTTCTTATTCCCTCTGTTATTTTGCACATTCCTACCTCCGGATGCCATTAAGGTCATTGGCCATATATAAACATATACTATTTACATACCTCACTGTATAATGCACCTTCTGTTTATACTTCCTTGCAACCTGAGTTGTATGTACAGTCATTTGCACTGAGCTAGTCTCTCCCCCCTCTACCTCATAACTTACACTATATGTCATAAAGCTTAATGTATATACACATTTTATATTTATGTACATACTTTGTTATTTGCACTTCTGGTTAGATGCTAACTGCATTTCATAGGTTCTGTACTTGTACTCTGCACAGTGACAAAGTTGAATCTAATCTAAAATCACTTATGCATAAATATTGTAGTTTAATATAGATTATTTATTTTGATACAACTTGTTTAAAGGAACACTCCACTTTTTTGGAAATAGGCTCATTCTCCAACTCCCCCAGAGTTAATAAGTTGAGTTTTACCGTTTTTGAATCCATTCAGCCGATCTCCGGGTCTGGCGATAGCACTTTTAGCATAGCTTAGCATAGATCATTGAATCCGATTAGACCAGTAGCATCGCATTCAAAAATGACCAAAGAGTTTCGATAGTTTCCTATTTAAAACTTGACTCTTCTGTAGTTATATCGTGTACTAAGACCGGCGGAAAATGAAAAGTTGTGATTTTCTAGGCTGATATGATTAAGAACTATACTCTCATTCCGATGTAATAATCAAGGAACTTTGCTGCCGTAACATGGCCGCAGCAGGCGCAGTGATATTACGCAGCGCCTGAAAGTAGTCCCCAGCTAGGTAACTAGTTATAATATAGCTGGGGACTACTTTCAGGCGCTACGTAATATCACTGCGCCTGCTGCGGCCATGTTACGGCAGCAAAGTTCCTTGATTATTACGCCGGAATGAGAGTATAGTTCCTAGCCAAATAGGACTAGAAAAATCACAACTTTTCATTTTCCGCCGGTCTTAGTACACGATATAACTACAGAAGAGTCAAGTTTTAAATAGGAAACTATCGAAACTCTTTGGTCATTTTTGAATGCGATGCTACTGGTCTAATCGGATTCAATGATCTATGCTAAGCTATGCTAAAAGTGCTATCGCCAGACCCGGAGATCGGCTGAATGGATTCAAAAACGGTAAAACTCAACTTATTAACTCTGGGGGAGTTGGAGAATGAGCCTATTTCCAAAAAAAGTGGAGTGTTCCTTTAAAATATCTTCACAACAGTGAACATGTACATACACATATATACACACATATTAGTCAGCAATTGAAGTGGATATAAACCTTTCAAAGTTGTCCTAAAACCAAAACGCGTTCTTGTCTTAGGACAACTTTGATTAACTTTTTCGATACACATTTTGATACATATCAATACATATACTAAACTCTCAAACAAAAACAAAGAAGGACAAAAGTACACTGAATAACAAAGAAAGAACAAAAGCTCAGTCGGTTTCTGTTTTTCTCTTTTTATTTGATAAATCCATACAACATTAATAAACAAATCTACATTTTAGGAGAAGTCAAACACATGATGCAGTTAAAAACATACGAGATCCGAGAAAGGTGTGAGAAAGCCGATCACACGCGTAACATACGTCTGCAGTAAAAGAGCAGCTAAAAGCTCAGACGTCAGAAGCAGCGGCTGATAAAAGCGGTCACCTGCGTCAGTGCTGCGTCTGCGGGAGCTGCATGCTGGGCGGCAGCGGCCAGTTCTCCTGCCCCTGGTGCGTCTGCAGGAGCCGGTACAGCTGCTTCAGGTGCGTCACGATGTTGTCCTTGATGTCCGGGATGGAGATCTGCAGCCGCACGCTGCCGCTGTCGAAGGAGCGCGTGCAGTCGCCCGAGAACATCTCGCTGATCATCCGCGCCACCACCGGCACCACCTGCGCACACACACACACACACACTGAGTGAACAAGCCCCGCCCACAGATGCTTCTGACTGATCCATCAGTTAACATCTGCATAACTTATGCAGCACAGCAAAGATGAGCTATTTTTAATTTGGTAAAACCAACAAATATCAGTTTATTTTATATGAACAACATCTTTGTACATGCTTCAAATACAGGTGTTCATTGTTAGTTCACAGTGCATTAACAAACACACATTGAGATTTTAATAATGCATTAGTAAATGCTGAAATTAACATTAATTAGGATTAATAAATGCTGTAGAAATATTGTTCATTCTTCGTTCATGTTAACTAATGTTGTTAACTATTGAACCTTATTGTAAAGTGTTACCATTTATTTATTTATTTGGTGGGTGGCAGCATCAAAGTGGGACTATTTCATTTGGTAAAAACAACCGATATCAATTCATTATTTTCTATTTATTATAAAAACATCATATTTGCATTTTAGTTGATGTTAATTTGTTGATTCCACATGATCAATCGTATTTTACTTGATTGGTAATACAAAGATAGTTACAGGTTCATCAAATTTTAATTTGAAACTATTTTAACAATTTTACTTTTTTTTTTTAAATTGTAAGTATCAAAATAAAGAGTAATAATGTATAATAAATTTAAAAAGTGCTAAAATATGAAAAAAGAAGTACATTATAGCTGTATAATTTCTAGTTATCGGCTAAAAACCTCAAATTATTACGGATAGCTGTACAACGTGGGGTTTAAAGAAAAACTTGTGACATTTGATTTATTTATATTTTTATTGTTATTCATGTATGTTATTTACATTACGCAATTTTTTTCTCATTTCTTTACAAGTTCTAAAATATTTAATAAAAAGTTTTATTCATTAAATTATTGACATGTATTTTTAATTATTTTTTTACGTTTACTTATACTTTTAAGTTCATAATTTAATCCCTAATCTATTTAATACAAAGTCCTCCTCATGTCTTATTCACTCATTTATATTTATTCTTATTTAATAATAATGGTTTATTTATATTTTAAAGTTCACAATTCATTCCCAAATACATTTAATACAAAGTCCTCCATATGTGTTTTTCAGTTATAAATTGATATTTTTATTTTTTTATTTTTGAGTTCATAATTCATTCCCTATACACCATCCTCCATATTTGCATGTTATTTTATTTATTTGTAAGTTCATAATTCATTCCCTAACATCTTCAACAGAAAGTCGTCCATGCATGCATGAGTCTATTTGTTTATTTGGCGTAGTGTCTGACCTGCACCATGATGAGTTTGCGTTCGCGGGGTCTGCCGTCGGGCCACTCCTCACCGAAACACAGATGAATGTCGAAGAGCGGAGACTCAGACGACAGCATACCGCGCTGATGAGCGATCACACCTGCGCACGCACACACACACACCACTATTAATCACACAAATGTTTTGTTGTTTTGCCTTTTTTTTAAAAAAGTTGGAATCATATAATAAAATAAGATAAATTAAACTGACAAGTATGATTTAATGTGAAAATATTTATATAATTTATACAACAGCCTGTCACAAGCGTGAATTTTGTGCTGATGATTGTTGCAGAAATAATGATTAATTCTGTTACCTGGAATCATACGCAATAAAAATAAAACGGTCACATATGATTTACTTCAATGCTGTCAAAGTTCATAAACTTGAAAGAATTTATAATATAAGCTTGTCATAATGCATTCTGTGCTGATGATTCATTGTCACAAATAATTACCAATTTAATTCGTTTACGTCACTTTTTATTTTCACTTTATATACTGTATAATTGTTATTTGACAATTAACTGTCATATAAATGTTTTGTTGTTTTGTCTTTATTTGAACTAATATACTACAAATAATAACTGGCCCATATGATCTAATTTTATGCTGGGAAAATGTATAATATTTATAGAATTACTTATTTATAATATAATATAATATAAAATATATTATATGCCCTGTCACAAGTATACATTTTGTGCTGATAATTGATTGTCAAACAAGTAATTATGATTATAAATGAATAATAATATAATATATACTATTTTCATTTCAATTTAATTTTCATTAATTAAAAGAAATTAATGCAGTATGCCTTCAATAGATTAAACACAGTATTTCTAAAGAAAAAAAAAATCGTAAGGCTACTAGTAAGAATAAATATAAGATGTTTTCATGCATTCAAATAATTAGCCACGCTAAAACCCAGAATACGGTAACAATAAATGGAACATTTCATAGGGTTCTGAACGTTTCATTTTTGTTAAACTTGTAGTTGTTAAACTTATTTCTTAATTTTTGTTAATTAATTTATTGATTCACTTTTTAAGGCCGTGCCAGCATCAAGGCTATTTTCACGGCGATCTCTGAATAAATTATAAAAGGTATACAATTAACAAAAGGTTATAAAAGACATTTCAGATGTACACTAGACAAATTTCTAAAATACATTCAGGTGATACATTTTTAAATAAATCAGCTAAACACACCTCTGAATAAAACCGTTGTCCATTTACATGAAAAACAGTACAATCCAATAAAATATGCTTCAGTCAGTTCAGTTCGGCAAGTAAGGCATGATCTTCACCTTTTAATAAAGATCCATGTGGAAATCTAATATGACCTAAAAGACACCTTGTAACTATATTGTAAAAGTTGAATTGTATAATTTTCATGATTTTAATTAATTAGACGTGCTTTTGATTAATAAAAAACAAAATTGAGAAAAATTAAAAAGGAAAAAAAAAAACTGAATTTGTGAGAAATGAGTTGCTCCTCCGGTGTCATGTGACTGCGATCACTCACCGCTGAGGAAGGACTCGAGGCAGAAGAGCTTGACCTTGTGCTGGCGCTCGATCAGGTTGGGTGTGTTGGGGTTGGGCGCGCAGGGGCCGGACCAGTACACCTTACACTGGCAGAGGCGCACGGCGTAGATGTCGTGTCCGCTCACCTCCAGGATGAGTCCGCGGTCCATGACGTCCAGCAGGCGGCTCGTGAACACTCGCTGCTTGTCGTTCGGGATGTGTTCGGTGGAGGGGAAGCGCACCTGCTCCAGACTGACGGGGCCGAACAGCTCCTCCTGATTGACGATGGGCCCCAGATCGCCGTAGAACAGACGGCAGCCCTGCGGGTTACTGACGATCACCGGCGGACACACCTCCTTACCGCGGTAATAGAACTGCACCTCCAGATCCGTCACTGAACACACACACGGCATTGTGGGTGAGATACGGCAGGGTCTTACGTTACAGAGACAAAAACATACACGTGATGTCTATTTATCAATTAAACCTGTTGAATCGTATAAACACATGAATTAATACATTTGATATTTAAACAATTAAATCGCATCCAAAATAACGTTTTTGTTTACATAATATATGTGTGTGTACTGTGTATATTTATTATGTATATATAAAAATGCACATACAGCATGTTTTGAAAATATTTACATATATATAAATATATTTAATATACCAACGTAACACTTTTCTTAAATATATACATGTACGTGTGTGTATTTATATATACATAATAAATATACACAGCGCACACACATATTATGTAAACAAAAAAATGTTTATTTTGGATGTGATTAATCATTTGTCAGCAAAAAAAAAAAAAAAAACTTTACTTTAAGATTAAAATATCCATTAAATGAATCACATTTGTACCACAAGGTACAAAAATGTACATTTAAGACCAAATTAAACATGTTGAATTATATAAAGTTGTTAATTTGACAACACAAATAAAGATTTCAGCTCAAATTGTCAATTCAAATGTTCAAAACCTTTAAATTTATATTTAACACATTCACCTAATTTCTTTTTAATGACCAATTAATTCATATTACGGTAATTCCATTCAATTTTCCAAAATTTGTATTTATCAAATAAACTTGTCAAATTTAGCATATTTATTGTAATTTTACATTAATTTTACTTTTAAATTAATAAATGATCCATTAAGATTTACTGCTATATTGAATGTGAACATATATTATGAATTTGACATGTTCAGTTGACAATTTCATCTTACAACAATTATAATTTAAGATCAAACATGTTCAAAATTGGTCACATGTAACAATATTAATATTATTTGCATATTTACTTCCAATCTTCCGAAATTCATATTTAAGATGAATTAAACTGGTCTAATTTCATGTTATTTTATATATTTTCACATTACACAATATTAAAAAAACACCAGCTTTCTGTGTATTGTTTTCTTGTCTATATTGTTTTTCTATTCCATCTAATAGTTTTCTTTGTATGTGTGTGCGTGTGTGTATGAGTGTGTTTAGTACGTTGAGTGAGTGAGTGAGTGTGTGTGTGTGTGTGTGTGTATGAGTGTGTTTAGTACGTTGAGTGAGTGAGTGAGTGTGTGTGTGTGTGTGTGTGTGCGCGTATGAGTGTTTAGTACGTTGAGTGAGTGAGTGTGTGTGTGTGTGTGTGTGTGTGTGTATGAGTGTGTTTAGTACGTTGAGTGAGTGAGTGAGTGTGTGTGTGTGTGTGTATGAGTGTGTTTAGTACGTTGAGTGAGTGAGTGAGTGTGTGTGTGTGTGTGCGCGTATGAGTGTTTAGTACGTTGAGTGAGTGAGTGTGTGTGTGTGTGTGTATGAGTGTGTTTAGTACGTTGAGTGAGTGAGTGAGTGTGTGTGTGTGTGTGTATGAGTGTGTTTAGTACGTTGAGTGAGTGAGTGAGTGTGTGTGTGTGTGTGCGCGTATGAGTGTTTAGTACGTTGAGTGAGTGAGTGTGTGTGTGTGTGTGTATGAGTGTGTTTAGTACGTTGAGTGAGTGAGTGTGTGTGTGTGTGTATGAGTGTGTTTAGTACGTTGAGTGAGTGAGTGTGTGTGTGTGTGTGTGTGTGTGTGTGTATATGAGTGTGTTTAGTACGTTGAGTGAGTGTGTGTGTGTGTGTGTGTGTGTGTGTGTGTGCGTATGAGTGAGTTTAGTACGTTGAGTGAGTGTGTGTGTGTGTGTGTGTGTGTGTGTGTGTGTGCGCGTATGAGTGTGTTTAGTACGTTGAGTGAGTGAGTGTGTGTGTGTGTGTGTGTGTGTGTGTGTGCGTATGAGTGTGTTTAGTACATTGAGTGAGTGAGTGTGTGTGTGTGTGTGTGTGAGTGTGAGTGTGCGTATGAGTGTGTTTAGTACGTTGAGTGAGTGTGTGTGTGTGTGTACTGGTTTTTGTGGTTTACGGGGACACAAATTTGTATAATAACATGGGTATGACAGAGGTATTACAATTTGAAGGTGGTTTATGAGAACACTGCCTATGTCCCCGTAAATCAAAAGGCTTAAAAAAAACATACTAAATGGTGTTTTTTTGAAAATCTAAAAATGCCTGTAGTCTCCTGTAAGGGGTAGGTTTAGGTGTAGGGTTGGTGTAGGGCAATAGCACATACAGTAAGTACAGTATAAAAACCATTACACCTATGGAGAGTCCCCGTAAACCACAAAAACCAACATGTGTGTGTGTGAGTGTGTGAGAGAGTGTGAGTGTGAGGGGTGTGTACTGGGCAGGGAGCTGATCCAGGTCTCCGGCGTGGCGAACATGGCCTCCAGCGGCGTGGGCGTCTGAATCTCCATGGGCGGCGGCTGCATCTCCACGTCCAGCGGCTCTTTCTTGGGCCACACCTCCACAGAGGGAGGAGCGGCGGGAGGAGGACAGCTGGGCGGATGCATGGGAGACACGGAGCCCGGAGGAGTCCAGACCGGACCCAGCGGAGACGAGCTCATGCCTGCACACCAGAGCAACACTCAGTCAACAGCAAACGCACGCAGGGTTTAATCTGAGAGGATCCTGGGACGCTGTACCGTGAGGCGGGTACGGAGGAGGAGGCTCGGGAGTGTCAGGAACATCGTCTTCATCACCGTCCGTCTCATACGTGGGAACCGAACCTGCGTTCACAATCAAAGACTCGCAAACTGAATACTTACGTATTTACAACAGTGTGTGAAATAAAATTATTATTTTGTATTGTCACTAAAATTGTGTAAAAATGTTATAAATAAAAAAATGAATTATTTCCATTAAGAATAAAATGCTAAAATCAACTTCTACACGTGAAACGCCTCAGTGAGTTATTATTAGTATTTAGACGTTCATTAATTAATCTTTTTCATACTAATATTTAAATTCTTTACTGCAGACAATCATTTAATTTTACTTGTCATAACACTTGCATGTTGTTGCTCTTTTGTTTGTTTCTATTGTCTTCATCTGTAAGTGGCTTTGGATAAAAGCGTCTGCTAAATGACTAAATGCAGAATCATGTAAAAAAAAAAAAACACACTTACAAAAAAAAATCATGGTATGCTATTAAAGTTTTTTATTAGTATAAAATTTTGGAAATAACATTAATAGGTAACACTTTACAATAACGTGTCATTTGTTAGCATTAGTTAATGTATTAACTAACATGAACAAACAATGAACAACGCATTTATTACACTATTTATTCATCTTTGTTAACGTTAGTTAATAAAAAAAAATAGAGTTGTTCGTTGTTTATTCATGTTAGTTCAGTGTATTAACTAATGTTAACAAACACAACTTGTGATTTTAATAATGCATTAGTAAATCCTGAAATTAACATGAACTAAGTTTAATAAATGCTGTAGAGGTATTGTTCATTCTTAGTTCATGTTTACTAATGTACCTTATTGTAAAGTGTTACCGTATTTTTTTTAAAGTTTTGACTTATAAAGTAATAATTTAAAAAAAAAAAATCATTATTTCCATTAATTCAAGAACAAAATCACAAATTAAATTTAAAAAACAAATTCATAAAATGCAAATAAAGATTTTGTTCTTAATAATAATAATAATAAACGTTTATGCAAGTAAAATAATACAGCTTTGGGAATAGCATTAAAAGATTAAGTATTTTTTAACTTTTAATAACTTTAACTATTTGTATATAATATGTAAAATAGTACACAACAATATCAAGTTTGAAACAATGCTACGCACCATTATGTTTAATTTATATTTAATTCAGCAATCATCTTTGGAAATAAAATGATTATTTTTGTATTAATACAATTTGTAAAATTGTGTAAAAAAAAAGTCACAATAAAAACTGATAAAAATAAATAATTTAAAATAATAAATAAAAAAATAATTTTAAGAATGAAATTATGCAAATACTATTTCTTTTTTAATAACAGCAAGTCTTTTACTGGTATAAAGTAACAATTTTCAAAAACAGTATCACAAGTTTTAATAACTTTGTTAGCATTTTATTTTAACTTTATTAGAGCATATTGTATATTTATTTCCATATAGGGCTATCCAAATTAATTTCTAAGATGAAACTGACATTAAAACATGTCAAATTAATCATATTTAATGCGTCTAATTCAACACATCTCAATAAATGATGAATAGCTTCTTAATGGCTACTTTACTTAAATATATTTAGAAATATTATTTGTTTTAATGTATGAATTTAATTTAAGACCAAACTGTCAATTAAACATGTATAAATACTTTAAATTGTTTCTTTGATTCAGCATCCTTCTTAATGGATAATCTATTTACAAATGTATTCATAATATTTGCATATATATAAAAATATTATTTAAATGAATTAATTCAAAAACAAAGTCATATCATTTTTAAAACAATCAAGAATAAAGTCATAACACTATGTGAATAAAGTCAATACATGAAATTACATTTTAAACGAAAGTAAATCAGCATATACATAATTTTGTTTTAATAATAATAATAATAATAATAGCGGGTATTTTATACGTACTTGCATCTAAACTAGACTAAGTCCTTAGAACTTTAATAACATTTTATTTGTAATAATTATTAAGACAGTAAGTAATTATTAGGACATATTTTTCTAACAATTGAAAATTGACTGTTTCAGGCTAAAACAAACACTTATTAATTTTGTTAAAGCACAAATTAATCAATTCATAGAATTCAATTATTAAATGTTGATTAATTTCTTAAATTTAAACCAACATCCGCTCATATTTTGTCATATTACATATCTGACATTAGTACAGAATATAAGGAATATATAATTTATGAATTAAAAAAATGACTCATTTCCTGTTAACTCTTACATTTTTTAACTATTAATTTAAACAAACAATTCTAAAATGTATATTTTATTTAAATTATTTTAAAATGTATAGAAAACGCATGACTATGAAACTGTAAAATGTGTGCAAGAATAATTCCAGAACCTCCAGAGTTGAGATGAAATGGGAATCGTGGTGTGTGTGTGTGTGTGTGTGTGTGTGTGTGTGTGTGTGTGTGGGGCTGTGTATCTCTGTGTGTGTGTGTGTGTGTGTGTGTGTGTGTGTGTGTGTGTGTGTGTGTGTTACCCGGGTTGCTGGAGGTCTGAGGGATATCGCACACGTCGTAGATCTTCAGCGGGTTCATGGGAACCTCTTTGGTCCCGTCGTAGATGAGGTTGAACTCGCGGCTCTTGTTGAGGGCGCACCTCAGCTGCGCTTTCCATTTGGCCGGATCCGGCTCGTCCACGCCTTCCTGATACTTCCCCGTCTCCACGGCCCAGGCCTGACACACACACACACACACACACACACACACACACACACACGGGTCGGATCAGTCCCGTCCCTCACCCTCCTCACCCCGGGCCTCGGGATCTCCTTCGCTCACCTTAAAGATGGTGTTCTCCTCCTCCTGCTGCGGCGTGTGGCGCGTGGCGTGTTTCCAGGGGATCTGGAAGCGTTTGGCCTCGCGGTCCAGCCACACCAGACCGGGAAACGTCCCGTTATCCACCTGAGACACCAGCCAGGGCTTCAGCCGCACGCGCCGCGGATGAGAGGACATCACGGCCTTCTGGAGACGAGGAAGAGCGCACCAGTGAGGCTGAGAATAAGCAAACTCAGCCTACAACACTAATAAAACAATTCACTGTGTTTTTACTTTTAATACATTTTATAATGTTAATAATATTATATTAATTGATACATATTTTACTACTTTAACAAACTTTTAAATAATATTATAATAAATTAACTATATCTGTAGAGGAGGAAAAACGCATAAATGAGGCTAAAAATAATCAAACTGAGCCTAAAAACACGAATAATATTTAATTTAAAAAAATTGTAATTAACCATTTTGTATTTTAATACACTTTAATTTCATTACAATGTTATATTAATTAAATATTATATATAATAATTAATAAAATATTATATATAATAATTAATAAAATATCATAAATGAGGCTAAAAATAAATTAAATGGAGCCTAAAACACTAATATTTTAATAAAACAATTAACAATATTTTATAATAGTTTTATAATTAATAAAATCAGTAGGAGGAAAACACATAGATGGGGTTAAAAATAATACAACTGAGCCTAAAAACACTAATAATATTTAATTAAAACAATTTAATAATTAAAAGTAAATAAATTCTCATTTTTAATACACTTGATATTAATTATATCAATTCATTAAAATATCATATTAACACGATGACCTTCTGTACAGGAGGAAAAACACATAAATGAGGCAAAAAATTCTAATTCGGCAATTTTTTTATTAAATACAATTTCATAAAATATTATTAATATTTTATTTTTGTTATTTTAGTAGATTGCAATTATATTATAATAACAAATATTTAATATATATTTTATACAATATAATTATTATTATGATGATAATTATAAAAATTACTAAAAAATATAATATGTATATATTTATCTTTTTTATTTTATTTTTTCCTTCCTCCACACAAACAAGGCTAACAATAATCAAACAGGCTACAAACACTAATATTTGTAATAAGAAAAAAAATATATACTAATATAATAATTCCTATTAATACAGTAACACCACATTCTGAAGGAGGAAAACACTACAAAACTAATATTTAATAAAAAATTGAATTAATACTTTCAGATGTTATATCTAATACATTTTATAATATTAATAACAATTGTATATTAACAAATATAAAAATAAATGTTTTTATTATTAGCAGAAGCATAAACTGCACTTTAAATGACCAGATTTAAGTTTCATAACGATTGAAAACACAGACCAGATGAAGCTCATATCAATAATTAGACTTAATATGATCATTAATTCAACGTATGATCAGAAACAATAGTCATAAGTCAACAAATCGAGTAAATAAACAGCCGGTGACTTTGATAGTCGATACTATCGCGTAAATTCTCCCCGTCGTCGATAAAAACAATGTAATTCCGACAGTAAAGCATATTCTTGTGTACTATATTGCTGGAGTGAGGGTGAAAGTGTGTAGAAATTGAATAGAAGTGTGTTTTAAATATTAACGAGTCTCACCTGAGGGTTTCAGGAAGCAGGAAAACCCCAGCAATCCTGAGGCCTTTACCGCCAAAACGCGCTGCTTTGTGAATGAACCTGATTTAAGAGCTCATAAACCGGTCGTTAATCAGATTTAAGCGGGTCTCGCCGTGAGTCCGCGACAAAAGCGAGCGAAGCGCGTTTCTGTTGTGTTTCAATCTCTGCCCCAAAGTTTCACCTTCAGCCGAAACTCAGGTACAGCCGTGACGTCACGCGCCTTTCACCGACGCACGCGCGCGCGCTCACCTGCAGCACACACACTTATTCATTATTCCCCACGAAAGATGACTGTTTTTATAGTTTAGCTTAAGATTTGCTTTATATGAGTTACACTGAGCACAGACTGGATCAAATCCTTCCGCTAAAATAAAACGTTACAAAATTTGATATTTAGCTATTTTTCCACAAATAAGAAATTCTTCCAAATGTCGATTTATTTTTATTGTCAACAACTATTTAGTGTAAGAAGGTGCTAAGCCTTTTTAAAATTAGTCTAAAAAATAATGAAAATCGTAATCTGAAATTGAAATAAATTTGAAAAAGTAAAATAATATAAATATTAGATGAAAAAATTAAAACTTAACAAAAAAAAAAACCCAACTGAATGTTACTGAAATAAATATGTTTAAGTTGAATTACTAATAAATTTAAATAATTTTAAAAAGTAGCCCAAAAGCTCAAAACAAAATTACTCAAATTAATTAAAGCTACAAATTAATGAATTTGTAATGGAAATAAATCTGAAATAAAAGAAAATATGAAAACCTATTTGAAAATATTAATAAATAATATTGTATATCAGAAATGCTGACATAATACTGATTTGAAGTATGGTTGATTATTAGTTCATATTAAGTTACAAATATTTGGGAAATAAACACAAAACTGAACGATATTTTGAGGGTGTTTATTACTCTGCAAAAAAAGTTTTATTTTCAAAAGAGAATCCAAGTGTAAAATTACAATAGCATTATAAATAACCTTTAGAGAATATAATACTGCATTTTTTACATAAATAAATCATGTCCCTTATATACACACACACACACACCACAGGACTGAAGAATGCTGTTTCAAGGTTTTAGTGTGTACAAGTGCACTTGAATAAACAGTCGCTATTGTTATCTGTGAGATTACATTACGAGTTCCAGTCCAGCTGAGAGTAACACAGTAAAACACGATACATCCTGGATATTTCTGATGTGTTGAGGGTTTAAACGTCCTCGCTCGGTGGTAAAGTTCAGCTTTTAAGATGAGAAACACACCAGGAGAAACGAGCAGAGAAAAGACCAGCCATCTTCATCTTCATCACCGTCGGCTGGTCTGGGATCAGTGCAGCTGCTGCTCAGAGTTGATCTCGCTGTAGATTTTTTTGATGATATGAGTCAGATCCAAAGTCTGAGTCAACATCTTCAACAGAACCTCGTCGGCCTGAATGCCCTCCATAAACTCCTCCTGAGAGAGTTCACCTAAACACACACACATTTACAGAATTCATTACAGTAATTCATTTACAGATAGACAGATAGACAGATAGATAGATAGATCTTGTCGAACACCATGTCAGTAAACTCTTCTGCTGAGATCTCCTGCTCTGCTCCACTAATGGCTCGAATGGCCTGCGGCAGAAAAACAACAGCAGTTCGTCATGTGAACGTGTGTTTCTGTGATCCTCTTACACAGACTCAGAGCGTGAGATGATTTCAGCAGTATGTTCACACACAGACGGAGGCTGTGCCTCCAGCAGGTGGAGCTGAAGACAAACACAACATCACATGACCGTCAGTGACTGAATTCATCAGATATACCTTGAAGATGAGCAGCAGCTCCTCGCGGTCGATGCAGCCGCTGCCGTCCACGTCGAAGAGCTTGAAGTACCAGCGCAGTTTCTGCTGAACTCCACCCTTCAGAACCAAACTCAGAGCGGCTACGTACTCCACGAAATCAATACAGCCGTCCTGACGACACACACACGTTAACAAATTATAGTCTGATCACAAATTACACGGTGAAAACGGTAGTCTAGATCATTTTTGGTAATGTATTGTGACTACTTTTGGATTACTTTTAGATTACTTTTGAACTGATTTGTTTATAGAATTAAGTGGGATTACACCAGGCTTTATCAAACTAGGCTAAATATGAGAACTGCAGAGAGTTTGTGAGTTGATAAAAATCATAGAAATGTAAAATGAAAATCAATTCAATTTCTACATTTGAAATATTTCGTTTGTTTTTGTTTTTCATTTGAAATGTGAACATGCAAATGTGTTGTTCAGTTATTGAAATATTAGCATGTTATAATAAACTGAAAGGCGATTTTGTCCCCAAATTCAGAAGCATGGATCGCAAATGAATTTAGATGGCATTTACATGGCCGTTCTATACTGTGAATATTCAAAGCTAAACAATATGACACACAGTAGAATTGTAACCCATAAAAAAGTAACTGTAATCTGGTTATGAGCATTATAAAATGTAATCTTATTAATTACTACATTTATATATATTTGAAATATATAAAATATTCTTGTATTTTTTCACGTTAAGTGTGTTGACATGAATGAACGCTGTGTTCAGATATACAGCAGGCGGTCTGTGAGGACAGGGAAACCTGTCTGTTAATCATATTAACGGCTCTGATGGGTTTTAGTCAGGATCTCCGACCTGTGCAGTGCTACAGTTGAGCTAAGTTTACCGTATTAATGCAGATCTCATTACCCACAATCCTCTGCTGAACCGAAGCAGAAAGGACTAGAGGTGATGCTGATCTCATCTCTGACCCATGAACTAATTTTACCTACCTGTATATATATATACATTTGTGTGATGGAGGCCCTTAGGGTTATTTTAGATACTACTACAGTTTTTAGTAATATTTTGAATTAATACTTTTTTTTTCTTCCCGTTTTAATTTTAGTTAAAGTTTTATTAGCTTTGCTGCATGTTTTTGTCAGTATTATTATTATTATTATTATTATTTAAATATGTCTAGTTTTTAAGTTGCCTTGGCAACCAGCTGAAGTTTATTTTTGTTTTTAATACTTTTTTTTTTTTTTAGTTAAAGTTCATTGTATTTCAAGTGACAGAAATGTATGTTTTTATGGTTTAAAATTTAGTTAGCTACTATAATAATCTTTATACACTTTAATAGCTACTATAACATAACCTTTGGGGCCTTTGCACATTGAGGAGTCAGGATGGTACTTAATAAAATGTCCAAACTTCATGAGAAATTGATTGTAAACAAAACTTTACCACACTTCAAATGTGAAGACAAAATCCAAATTTACACTAACAATCAACTGAAACACTTTCAATAGCCTAAATATAAAATAATTCATCTTAAAGTGACACAACAATACGTTTTTAAACCTCTGAATAACCAATAATAATTATTATTAACATTGAGGATGAATATGAAAGAGTGATGACATTAGTGAATAAATATTATATAGATATTATTAAAATAAAGTACATTTCCCTGCTAAAAACAAAACAAAACAATAGAAGCCCAATAGAAACCATCACAGAAATTCCAATGGTTTCCATTAAAATACCATTATAAACCATTAGCTTTTCCCAATAAAACCATTACAAAATTCCTTTTTGTAGTGTGTTTTGGGCATTTTTCCAACAGGATTTAACATCCCACCAATAGAATCCATCACACACCAGAAGACACCATTATAGCTTCCATTAAAACCAATACAATTCCCATTAAAACCATTAGCCTACATTTTCTACTGTGTTTTGGGAAGAGTTTTTTTTTTTTTTCAGCAGGGGTATAATAGTATGTATATGAGAGCCATGTAAATATGGATAATATGGCTAATATGCATAATTATAACAACATAGCCTAATAGAAAAGTAAGTAGGCTGATAAACGCGCGTCTTACATCGTTCATGTCGAAGGTCTTGAACATGGTCTTAACGTACTCGTTGGATGTTTCTGAGAGATTCTTCAGGCCGAAGAACTTCTTGAACTCGCAGAAGGTGAGCTGACCGGACGGACACTCGGTCATGAACTTGCGGTACCACTGATGAGATTCACACGCGCTCAGCTCCGCCACAGTCGAACCGGGCGCGTTGCCCATGCTGCTGCTGTATTACCGGAGGAGGTCAGCTCCCGCACTGAAACACGAGCTCAGCGCGCGAGCCCCGACCAGCCCCGGGATCAGCGCTGACGTCCCGCGCCGACAGGGGCGCCTGAAGACAAACAGAGCAGGGGCCCCTGGGCTACAGCATTACAGCAGGCCCCCCTACCCCAGAAAACCTTTTCCTTTTCTTTTTTTTAAAAAAAAAACTTTTTTTCTTGTTAATATCCCAGTTAACATTCATAACACTGTACAAACACTACGTTATTACAGGCTTTATACGGAGGTCATTTAAAAATAAAATGCCATCAAAACTTCCCCTGAGTTTACAGGTATGATTTAAACACCACAAATCACACACCATATTCATTATTCATCATCAGTAGAACGAAACAACACGACATGTTGGCATAAATGTGGGCTGTTTGGTGATTGCTAACTGCGTTATACCCCCAGTTATAATCAGGTATAATCATAGTCGTCAGTTATAATTATCAAAATTAAAAGAAATAAACATTTGAAATATATCAGTCTGTGTGTAATGAATGAATATAATATACAAGTTTCACTTTTTGAATGGAATTAGTGAAATAAACTTTTTGATGATATTCTAACTATGACCAGCACCTGTATGTACAATATTTAATATATTATTAAAAACTTAATACATAATTAATAACTCATTTTAAATTAATTACCTGCCCAACATTTTTCACTCAACACTGTTATGACAAAATTTCCTTTCATCTCCTGCTTTTTAAAACTAAAGCATTTTTATTTTTTAAATGTTGGCAACCAGGAAGTGACATTATTTGAATGCTTTCTAGAGTACAACAATAGTGAACAAGATATAAAATAAATGTAAAAAAAAAAGAAGCTCAGATCAAATTTAGTTTGGCTTTCAGATGTTGAATGTTTATCAAACCTCCTTTCACTGACCATCTTCAGTGTTTCAGGATTTGTTTTGTACCCTAAACATAGAAAGTCGCATCTATATTATTTATTGGTTTATGTTTGTTTTTTTTCCTACTATAAACACCAAATCTGATGAACTGCTTTATAACCTAATGTTTCTCAGCCTCATTGATGAAGGATCAAGAATAAACACCAACCTGTTTGTTGAGGTTAACTTAATTTGTTTTATATGTTCTAGTTCTGTGTTTTATATATAACATGGCTCATCACAGATTAATGAATAAATGCTGTTGTGATGGTTGCAAATGTCACAATAGCTGATCGTGTCGTTTGCTGAAGTCTGCTGATGTAACGGAATCAAAAAGAGAATATAGATTATAATAATTCATTGTGTTGAATTCTATGAAATTAGGCTTTAAACTAAATGAAATAGTGTTTGAGTGCTCCCTGGTGGTTAAAATATTGCAGAGGTTTGGTGTTTTGTCCCTGCGCGCCCACCGTAGTTCATCAGAAAACAAGCGAAACTACAATGGGTAAGCGCGTCTTTTTGCTCCTTTCTGTATGTTGGTTATTAAAATATAATGAAAGTAATTAATGTCATTTCTATGATTGTAATTGTTTCGTAATGAGTAGCCTATATTAAGATAAAAATGTTGCCTTCTGTGTGTTAGATGTGTTGCATGTGCGACGATAAGTGCTTTTCATCAAACGCTAAAATAATGTTTTATTAACTGAAATTAATGGGCGATTTTTTCATTTTCTTCCATATATATAGTTTTAGTTACTTTACGTTTTTATATTTGAATAGGACTGCAAACAGAAACTGTAAAGATGAGTGTGTCATGTCATGTCAGTGTGAGAAGTGTTTTTTCAATAGAGCTGTATTTCTAATGGAAAGCACTCAGAATAATATACTCAGAATAAAGTGAGATGATCTGCTGCTGATCCTGAATGACTTATTTAAGTGTTTATAGTCTGAGGCTCATCAGTATTATCAGCTGCTGAAAATCCTCTGTTTCATGATAATAGCTCCTGTTTTCACCTCATTCATTATACAGATCTCCTGTAAATTACCAGTTAAAGATCATATAATTCTGATCAGAGACTTAAACTATGCAGTCACTATTATGATATCTACAAGATACAGATGTCCTAACAGCATTTATTTCATTAGTCTGTGTTAAACTGTTTAATGTAAAGGAATTATGGAAACACTGATTTTTGTTGGTTACATAACTGTACCTCTGTTTATTCTTTTGATTTTATTCTTAAAATTGTAATATTTGTAAATATTAAATGTAAAAATTTCACAGACAAATATAAATGCTTGTGTGAATTTGTATTCAGATATTTTACTATAAATAGAAGATAACATAAATACTAATATGTGAATTAGTAGAAAAACTAACTCTCAAACTTTGGCAGATCTGCTCCTCCTTCAGTGTTCTTACTCAGAGCTCAAGCCGAGCCTCGGGTTCGAGCCTCCTTTGCAGGCAGCAAGCCAAGTTTGATCTGGCAGGGCTGAATGGGCAGGTGAACTTTCTATCTCCAGGGTTCAAAATAGGGACTGAAACTCAAAAGTTCAAACGATGTCACTTCCTGAATGTTGCCACCAGAGGTCACTTGCTCACCACATTAACTCTCACAGCACACATCACACTGGACTCCATTTCCCATCATCCATTGCACTGATGACACATACACAGCTGAAGGCACTGATCACACAGCTATCACCAATCACACACTCTACTTTAGCCATGGACTTTCTCTCCCTCACTGCCGAGTATTGTATGCACTTATCTCTCCCCTAGCTTTAGCTACTCTACAGAGCCCTTGTTAGTTTTCCTAGTCTTGCCGTGAACACAGTTTTCCTGTGTTCTTATTCTAGCTTGTGTTCCCTGGATTAACCCTTGCCCTGCCGTTTGGATACTGTTTGCCCCAGCCTGGACCATTGCTTTGTTTACTGATTACCTCTTTTGTCTTACACCGTGTCCTAACTACACGCAATGCGACGCCGCGACACGCGATAAAAGGTATCTTTTGTTAATCAGAGTTTTTGTCCTAACTAGCCACGACGGCGACACGCGGAATTTATAATTTAGAAACGGTTTCTATTTCCGCGACGTCGCGGCTGGAACAACAACATACAAACTATATGACAGTAGATAATCTCAGGTGATTATATGCTTTATTCAAAGTTAAACGTGTCTAATATGAGTTTAAATATCATATTACGTGACCCTATAGCCATACTGAAAGCAACAACAGATAGTTTACCTCAGATCTTTAAAAATAAATTAAATCAAAGATGACCGTTAAAACTGTGAACTCACTGCGAACCAACGAGTGTATTCCATAACAAAGATGTTATCAGTCACTCAGTATGTACATTTAATGATGTTAAAAAGCTTTAAAGTTTATGAATTAGATTATAAATGTATCCATTTCGTTGCAAGAGCAGTGCGCTTCCGGAGAGAGCCCGCCCACACACGCTTCTGATTGGCTGTGATATTTGATTGATTCTGTCGCGTCGCGGTGTCGAGTCGCGTCTGGTGTGGACACCCAAATTGCTTGTCGCTGGAATCTTGTCGCGTCGCGTGTAGTCAGGACACGGTGTTAGCCCTCTGGATATTGTTAGCCCACGATCGAACACGCCTGTTTTGGATAATTCTCTTGCCTTGCCCTCTATATACCTGTTTGCCATTGTTTGACCCTGCCTGTTATTACCTCATCTCTGTCTTTGAAATAAAGCTTGCAGATGGATCCTCACGTCTCGTCAGCCCCGTTACAATATTAGTATATAAATATTATGTTTATAATATAATATTATAGTTGTGGATCAAGCATCGGCTAGTTCTTACTACAGAAACACTACAGGATTTGTGTGTATTTTTTTAATGATTCAAAATGTGTCAAAATGATCATAATTTGGTGTAGCTGTTATCTGCTTTCACTTCACATGATTTATTTATATTGTTACCTTTTTTACTTTAATTTCAGATCTAATGGAGGAGAAACAACATCATGTCAAAACTGGAGAAAAAACTCGCTCAGAGACAGAAAGTATTTCTTTACTGAAGAGAAGAGACAAAAGTTTCACCTGCACTCAGTGTGGAAAGAGTTTTACATACAAACAGAGTCTGAATAGACACATGATCATCCACACTGGAGAGAAACCGTTCACATGTGATCAGTGTGAGAAGAGTTTCACACAAAAAGGAAACCTTAAGGACCACATGAAGATCCACACTGGAGAGAAACTGTATGAATGTGATCAATGTGGAAAAACATTTTTGTGGGCTTCATGCCTGAAGACTCACCTGAAAGTTCATGCAAATGAGAAACCACATTCATGTTCTTTATGTGGAAAGAGTTTTTCACAACTGCAGAGTTTAAAAGTTCATCAGAAGATACACACTGGTGTGAGAGATCATATGTGCTTTGAGTGTGAGAAGACTTTTATTACAGCTGAAGAACTGAAACTGCACCAGATGATCCACACTGGAGAGAAACCTTACAAGTGTTCACACTGTGACAAGAGATATAATCATTCAGGAAGCCTAAAAAAACATGAGAGGATTCACACTGGAGAGAAACCGTATCACTGCACTGCATGCGGGAAGAGTTTCACTCATTCATCTTCTCTACACAGTCATAAAATAAACAATCACATTAAGTAGTTTAGCTTCAGGTTCAACGCTTTCAATGCTACACCGCATCTCTTCATATTAATCTGTCATAAGAAACATCGGTAACACTTTCTATGAAGCCCGTATTTATAATACATTATAAGGGTATTCTTAAGATATTAAAATTAATGCATAATGTATTATAAATAACTTTATAATATGCTGTATCATCTCATGAATATTCATAAGAACAGTTTTAATGTATTATAATGTTTACTTATTTGTGGTTATAGCTTTTAAGAGTATGATGATTTATAACACAGTGAATACGATCCATCTGCTTAAGTTACAATGGATTATATTTATCGTGGTTATAATGTATTATAAGTCTCATATTATTACTCTCACTTAAAAGTAATAATAATAACTTTTTTTTTTTTCTCAAACAGCCATAAAATCAGATATCAGATCAGATGAGTGTTTAATATGACACATTTTCTTTTAACATTTTCTTGTTTTATTTTTTTTATATATAATATCAATATAAATGTTATAAATGTATAATAAATATAAATGCTAACACTTTATTTTGATGGTTCCTCAACAGACAGACTGAGTATACATTCTGCCTACCCTACCTAAGTCTACTAATACAATTAGTTTTATATATATATATATATATATATATATATATATATAAACATTGCACTCAAGAGATGTAGTAAGGTACTGTGCAGATCTTAAATAAACAATGTCAAGCTATGATATAGCCCATTATAAATGAAGTAGATTTAATATGGTGTTCATTGTGTGTTATACATAATCATACTCTTAAAAGTTATAACCACAAATAAGTTGTCACGATCCTCTCGGGATTCAGGGAGACGAAGAGACGAGGGATAACAAAACTTAGAATTTATTTTAACAAAGCGACACGGAACATCCAAACAGACAATTTGACATTTAACAGCTGACATAGAGACAGGGAAACACAGGGCTTAAGAACACAAGGAAATCAGATGGGAAGAACTCAAACAGGTGGGGAGCAAATCAAACACGGATGGTTACTAATAAACTCATAATGACAGGAACAAACCAAATATGGGCACGAGAGGAGGGGAAACACAAGACAGGACTGACATTACTCCCCCCTCCCGGAAGGCGCGTCCCGCGCCTAGCAACATCCAATGGGGAGGGGGGGGTGGGCGCTCTGGAGGCCTCTAGGGAACAGGAGACACAGACGGCCTCCAGGGCGGCGCCCGTTCCGGGAGCCATGGCGGATCAGAGGAGTCGGGCGGCCATGGCGGGTCAGGGGAGTCGGGCGGCCATGGCGGGTCAGGGGAGTCGGGATGCCATGGCGGATCCGGGGAGTCCGGCGGCCATGGCGGATCAGGGGACTCGGGATGCCATGGCGGATCCGGGGAGTCCGGCGGCCATGGCGGATCAGGGGACTCGGGATGCCATGGCGGATCCGGGGAGTCCGGCGGCCATGGCGGATCAGGGGACTTAGGATGCCATGGCGGGTCTGCCTCCGAGACCTCGGCCCCAGCCCCCACCTCGGCCTCTCTGGCAGGAGCCCTACTACCCCCCCCCAAAATTTTCCTGGGGAAATTAGAGGTGGTCCTGGGCTGGGGTTCAGGGGAAGCGGACTCTAGGGAGCGCCTTCGTGGTGCAGGCACTGGGGGGCGCTCTGGCAGCGCGGTGCTGGACGGGACCAGCGGAAACTCTAGGAAGCGCCTTCGTGGCGCAGGCACAGGGGGGCGCTCTGGCAGCGCAGGCTCTGGGCGGCGCTCTTGCAGCGCGGATTCAAGGGGGCGCTCTTGCAGCGCGGAGACAGGGAAGCGCTTTCGTGGCGCAGGCTCTGGGCGGTGCTCTTGCAGCGCGGATTCAAGGGGGCGCTCTTGCAGCGCGGATTCAAGGGGGCGCTCTTGCAGCGCGGATTCAAGGGGGCGCTCTTGCAGCGCGGAGACAGGGAAGCGCTTTCGTGGCGCAGGCTCTGGGCGGTGCTCCTGCAGCGCGAAGACAGGGAGGCGCTCTTGCAGCGCGGATTCAAGGGGGCGCTCTTGCAGCGCGAAGACAGGGAGGCGCTCTTGCAGCGCGGGCTCAAGGGGGCGCTCTTGCAGCGCGGATTCAAGGGGGCGCTCTTGCAGCGCGGTGCTGGACGGGACCAGCGGAGAGGGGCTCTTGCGAGGGGCCGGCTCTGGCGGGCACTTGCGAGGGGCCGGCTCTGGCGGGCACTTGCGAGGGGCCGGCTCAGGCGGGCACTTGCGAGGGACCGGCTCAGGCGGGCACTTGCGAGGGACCGGCTCAGGCGGGCACTTGCGAGGGGCCGGCTCTGGCGGGCACTTGCGAGGGGCCGGCTCTGGCGGGCACTTGCGAGGGGCCGGCTCTGGCGGGCACTTGCGAGGGGCCGGCTCTGGCTTGCGTGAGCCGCGATCGGCGGCTGGTGAGAGGGGGCCGCGGACGGCGGCGGACTTGCGTGGGCCGCAAACGGCGGCTGGCTTTCGTGAGCCGCGATCGGCGGCTGGTGAGAGGGGGCCGCGGACGGCGGCGGGCTTGCGTGGGCCGCAAACGGCGGCTGGGGATAGTGAGCCGCGGACGGCGGCGGGCTTCCGTGAGCTGCGGCTGGCGGCTGGTGAGGGGGGGCCGCGGATGGCGGGCTAGTTCCCGCTCGGGCCCGGACGCTTCCCAGACACCGGTAAATAGCCTCTCTCCAACACAGTCCCGTGGTGTCTGGGAGCTCCATGGGATGGTGGAGGTTGGCTCCGAGCCGGAAAAGATGGAGAATGCCCGCGTCTTCCAGCGGCATTCCCCTCGCGAGCTTACAGAACTCGGCCGCATACTCGTAGAAGGGGAGATTCCGTCGGGCAAGGGCGAAGACCTGCGCGGCGACTTCCATCGCCGCGGGAACAAAAAAAACAGGAACAACAAAAAACTTTTCAAAAAGGGAAAACAAACCGGGGTAAACTGGCGCGGCCACTGTTGAATTTTTTGGTCAGCTGTTCTGTCACGATCCTCTCGGGATTCAGGGAAACGAGGAGACGAAGGATAACAAAACTTAGATTTTTATAATTAAAGAGACACAGAACATTCAAACAGACAAGTTGACATTTAACAGCTGACATAGAGACAGGGAAACACAGGGCTTAAGAACACAAGGAAATCAGATGGGAAGAACTCAAACAGGTGGGGAGCAAATCAAACACGGATGGTTACTAATAAACTCATAATGACAGGAACAAACCAAATATGGGCACGAGAGGAGGGGAAACACAAGACAGGACTGACATAAGTACTATAATGTATTATGATTGTTGTTATGATTATTCATGAGATTTTATAACACATTATAAGGTTTTTTTTTTTTATAATGCATTATGCATTCATTATAATTCCTTAAAAATACCCTTATAATGTATTATAAATATGGGCTTCATTGAAAATGTTACCAAAACATCTAAATTAGTCACAATGAATAAAGTTCATCTTCAAGACCAGCAGATATCTGTGAGATTCAGAGCGGTTCACGCTATTTCACGTAAAATACATATTACTTATTTTGTTTAATCAACATTTTTACAGGGTCATTTCTGAATAGTTTTTATCGGTCTCTGTGCTATTTGTGTGCCTGCTAACATTTTATTGGTGTTAACAGACTTAAGCAAATGATACGATCAGTTATCTTGTAATGGAATTCTTTAATACTGTTAATTTTTTAATACATTTTTGGGAAACAACTTATGAGAATAAAAGTGTGTTGGTGTGTGACAGGAGGGTCTTCGTCCAAGGATAGCGTATGATTAGCAAGTCTGAGAATGTGGTTACATGACCACTAACAATATTTACAATTTTATTGAACATTTTACACCATTGGTGTAAAATATTAAAAAATCATTGGTGTAAAATTTGTAATATTTTTTTCATATTAATTAATACATAATATATAACTAATTTTAAATTAATTAGCTGCCCAACATTTTACACTCAACGCTGTTATTACAAAATTTCCTTTCATTCCATCTCCTCCTTTTTAAAACTAAAGCATTTTTTAAAATGTCAACAACCAGAAAGTGACATCATTTGAATGCTTTCTAGAGTACAAAAATAGTGAAAAAGATAAATGTAAAAAACAAACAAACAAACAAAAATAAGCTCAGGTCATAATTTGACTGTCTGACGTTGAGTGTTTATCAAGCCTCCTTTCACTGACCATTTCATCAAAACAAGAAAATTAAAGACAATTGACCTTATGCACGGTCACTTCCTGGTTGTAGATAAGCCAGCTCAGTCATTTCCGGTCAAGTGTACTGTGCCGTAAGAGGAGCGTCCTTTACTCGGTTTCTCTACATAATCCATTCACAATTAGGAGAAAAGTTTTATTTGTCTAAGATGACCAAACGTCCACGGATTCCATTTCAGGAATGACAAAATGCGAATGTTAAACTTAGTATTCTAATTTGTTGAAATAGTGAATTGGTGGGTTTTTGTTAAATGTGAGCCAAAATCATCACAATTAAAATAACCAAATACTTAAACTACTTCAGTCTGTGTGCATTGAATTTATTTAATACATGAGTTTCACAATTTGAGTTGAATTACTGAAATAAATGAACTTTTCCACGACATTCTAATTTATTGAGATGCACCTGTATTTCCCTACATCGGACCGTTTTCTATGTGAAGAGAAACAGACAATTGTCAATTGTTACTAACAATCATTTGAAATAATAAAACTCTTTAAATATAAGTGTTAGCAGACACACACATAGCACCGAACCTGATGAAAATAATTCAGATATGATTCTGTAAAAATGTTGCTCAAACAAACGGTGTAAAGTGTATTTCACAACTGCGTGAAACAGCGAACCGCTCACCTCAGAAAACCGCCACACCGAAGCGCGCGCGAGTGATGATGTCACCACCGCGAGGCTAGACCAACCGTAACCTAGACGCCTGATTGACCGCTTTGAACCGTTGCTGCAATACGTCAACGCGTCCGCTATGTTGATCCGGGCAAGACTGCCTTAAAATCAAATGGAGGCAAATGGGGAAGCTGCATTTTTTTCTGGATAAAACCACAATAAATGAAATTAAATGTGGAGAGATTCCCTATATATGTATCAGAGAGCTGTCAAGGCCACCAAGTCCAAATATCTTTCTGAGTTTATTGGTGACAATTTACACAGACCTAAAACCCTTTTCTCTGTTATTGATTCTGTGTTCAGTCCCCCTGTCACCATTTTTCCTGATGCTTCTGTATTACTGTGTGAACAATTCTGTACGTTTTTTAATGAGAAAACCGTTCAATTAAGATCTAACCTGCCCTTGGGGAACTCTGTTCAAAGTCTGTTTCCTTTGAATCCTGTAAAGGCATTGTTGAACGTCTAAGATCGACTTCATCTTCTCAAGATATCATTTTCAGTACCGTTGGACATGATCTTTTAACTGCTTTTAACACTAGTCTAATTACTGGGGTTGTTCCTGATTGCCTAAAAACAGCTATAGTAACTCCATTATTAAAGAGGCCCAATCTTGATTCTTCAAATTTCATTAATTTTAGGCCTATATCAAACTTGCCATTTCTTTCTAAGATTCTTGAGAAAATTGTGTTGACCCAGCTGCAGTCCCATTTGATGTCAAATAATATTCTTGAAAAATTCGGGTTTTAAGTCTCAACACAGCACAGAAACTGCACTTTTAAAAGTTGTAATGATATTTTACTAGAAACAGATAAAGGGAATGCCGTGGCTTTGGTACTTCTAGACTTAAGCTCTGCATTTGATATGGTTGACCACAATATCTTGATTTCCAGGCTGGAGAGCTGTGTTGGGTTACAGGGAAAGGTATTAAAATGGTTTCAATCTTTTTTAACTAACAGAAGCTTTAGTGTTTCTATTGGCCAACATAGTTCGTCCTCACACCCACTTGCTTGTGGGATGCCACAGGGCTCAATTCTTGCTCCAGTTTTATTCTCTATATTCATGCTGCCAATGGGTGCTATCTTTGAGAAATATGGAGTGTCCTTCCATCTTTATGCGGATGATACTCAGCTGTACTTTCCCTTGCAGCATAAAAGTAAAGAATGCTTAGGACCTCTGTTAAATTGTCTAAACGAATTACAAATATGGTTAAAGTAGAATCTTTTAGTGTTAAATGAGAACAAAACCGAAATTATTTTGTTTGGTTCAAAGTCATATGAAGACTATGCTCTTCAATTTGGTCATCTCTCTTCCTACTTTACACCCTGTGCTAAAAATCTTGGTGTTCTTTTTGATTGCAACCTGGGTTATGAGAAACAAATTAGTGCAGTGATCAAATCAAGTTTCTTTCACTTACAGCGTTTATCAAGAATCAAATCTTTACTTTCTGTAAAACAGTTTGAACAGATTATCCACTTGTTTGTTTTATCTCGTTTAGATTACTGTAACTCACTATACTATGGTATAAGTCAGTCTTCTATAATGCGTTTACAGATGGTCCAAAATGCTGCTGCAAGATTGATTACAGGCAGACGAAGGTTCGACCACATCTCGCCCATTATTATTTCCCTAAACTGGTTACCAGTCAAATCTAGAATTACTTTTAAAATTTTAACTTTTGTTTTCAAATCTCTGCAATCCAAGCTCCATCATATCTCTCCGAGGCAATCTCTAATTATAAACCAAATAGGTCCCTAAGATCCAGTAATTTTGGCCTCCTCTCTGTTCCTAGATCTAGGTTCCATTGCAGAGGTGATCGAGCTTTCGCTGTTGCTGGTCCTAGTCTATGGAACAAATTACCAGCTTCTATAAGAGCTGCGCCCTCTTTGCCTGTATTTAAATGTTGGCTGAAAAAACATCATCTGTCAATAGCTGTTGTCTAGCCATGTCAATTGTATTGTTATGCTGTGTTTTGATGTTCTGTTGTCTCTTATCTGTTTTATTTTAGCTGTATTGTACAGCACTTTGGATCAACTGGTAGTTGTTTGAAAGTGCTTTATAAATAAAGAAAGAAAGAAAGAAAGAAAGAAAGAAAGAAAGAAAAAGTGACACACTGGTAGTCTGCTTTTTATTTTGATAGCACTCTATACAGATATAAACTCCACAACAAACAATAACAAATGTAACTAATCCTTTATGGTTTGAGTAAAAATTACAGTTACAGTGGTAAACTAACATGCACTGATACAGTGCACAGTAAAAAATATAGTAAAAGTGATATGTAATATTAAAAAGCATATGTAGTACAAGTTGTAGTAAAGTGAATAATATAAAAAGCGAGTACAAGTACAATAACATAAGTGATGTATTCGATTTATAATAGCACAAATTATATGTATAATACCATAATAAATAAATGAATAACAATATATGAATAATAGCAAGTAGAATATGTAATATCAAGAGTGGAATAATACAGAATAGACAATAATGAAGTATAGAGAATGTGAAGTTTCGTCACGCCGCGTTGCAAGTTGGGGCGCCGCCGCCATTTTGAGAGGATCACCCTCTGCTACAAATGCTGAAATTAATACGGATACCTGCTTATCTTTTGCCTTTAAGTTAAAAATTCCCATTCTTCATTGGATCATTTGCAGGGAAGAGAAGCTATTTTATCGCTTCACATGATAATTAGATTTTTTTCTCTTATGATTTAGAAAGTGACATTATTAATAGATTTACTATCCGGCGTCTTCTATCTCCGCGACCTGCTTCCCTTTGGGTTTTTAGACATAGAAAAGATGAAAAAATACATTGCATTGTCCAGTTTTCTCTTGGAAAGATGATCAGAGTTACTTTTGCAATTCTCAATGCAGCATGAATGACAAACAATGGTGACATTTCCTGCATTCACAACAGAAAATCAAAATACTGCCTTGAACTCAACAGTGGAGAGGCAGCGTGATCCTCCCAGTATGGCGGATAAACAAAGCAGTTTCCCAGAACTCAACGCCGCATGACGTCAGCTTCACATTCTCTATTATTTCAGCAATGTAACAGTAAGTACAGTAATGCACTTAAGTACAAATTTTCAGTACTCTTTCCACTACTGATCATTACTAATAACTACATTCACACTGTTAGACATTTCAAAGGGTTTTTACAGTAACTTACTGGCAACACTGTTGAACATTCTGAAGAACATTTTGAACCTGTAAAACCCTTTTACAAACTATGCATTAGAAGAGAATTTTGAACATAAAATTAAACATGTAATAAAGCATAATTATATAATTTATTTTATATCATGAAGAATGGTGTACAAGAATAAAACTTTAGATATTGTTCTTAGGGGAGAAACTCCATCTTTAGCCCTATTCGGACAGTAATTGTTTCTCATTGGGACGTCTGTTATTTTATAGTATATAATCCTATTTAATATTTGATTATTTAAATCTCCTGTTTAAAAATTGAAAAAAAAAAAAAAAAGACATGCTATACGATGTTTTAGTGCCACCTTAAATTTTTTTTTTTTAAATCTAAAATTACGAGATTAAATTCGTAATATTTCAAGAATAAAGTCGAAACACTACGAGAACAAAGTCTAAATATTTTGAGAATAAAGTCGAAATTACGAGAATAAAGTCAAAATATTCACAGAATAAAGTCAAAATATTACGAGAATAAAGTCGAAATGTTTAGAAAATAAAGATTATAGTTATAATATTTTTGAGATAGTGAGTCAATCATCTTTCCGATTACAAAAACGAACGACGAGACATTATTTTAAACTGTTTTTTTTTTTCATGCCTTATGATGCTCCTTCACTTTATATCTTGCTAAATTGAAATGAAGAGCAAAAACACATTTATAATTTGTATTTCGTTATAAAACTGACTGAATTTGAAAGCTGAGCTGTGTGTAAAAGCAACAAAGCACAAAATGGTTGCGATTACTGGTTGGCTGGCGCGCTACAAATAATGAATGGAAGACGTTAAATATTATGTCCTCATTTACAGTATACCACGAATAAAACAGTTTGTGAATAGTCACTTAATGTTTACAGCAGAAAAGACAACATGTTAACAAATTTGAGTCCACTTCAACCTTTAGAACGTTTTATTGCTGTTTAATTAAACAGGCTATGTGAGGAATGAAGGTTTGGACGCCACAGATGTTTTTGCGGAGTAGGTGGAATTTTCACAATAATTTAATGAATTGATTCACATAAATACAGCAATCTGTCATGCCACATTAAAGATCTTGAAAATCACATTATTGTAAGACACATAATTTGTGTTTCATTATAAAACTGATTTTGAAAGCTGAGACTTTGTTTTATATTAAAAACACAAAGCTTAAGCTATTGGGTGGCTGGCGCACCACAAATAACGAATGCAATGGAAGACATGAAATATTATTTCCAAGCATACTGTCCCCGCCAGTATGACACATGGTATGATTTCTGTGAATAATCCCACATATATTTGTAGTGTATTAAAAAAGGTTTAAATAAGAGAGCTACAGCGCCCCCCAAAGGAATGTCAATTGAGTGTGTGAGCTGATGTTAAGATAAACAGTTGTTCCTGTTCAAAATTGTATTGTATCATATTCCTGCTGCTACCATAATAAAGACCCATTTTGAATGTTTAGTGGAGTGGTGAGACAAACACCGACATCCTGGATTCGGACTACCCCCTGTAAATGGTGAAAATACCTTACGTCTGTCACGGTGCACACAGCAGGGAGGAACGAGGAACATGGAGACGAGGATAAACTTCAAAAGAATAGTCTTTAATTACGACATCAGGGCAAGACAAGGCAAGGTTAACACAGACAGGAACACCAGGGAATAATGAGTAGACCAAACAAAAACTAACTAAACAGACAGGAACTAAATGCACAAGACAATTACTAAAACACAGCTGGACAACACTTAACTAATAATTACACTAAACAAGGACAGGAACATGACCAAATATGGAAACAAGAGGTGGGAACACATGACACACACGACAGAGGACTCCCCATCAGAAACAATTACCGTAATTTCCGGACTATAAGCCGCAACTTTTTTCCCACGCTTTGAACCTAGCGGCTTAAACAATGACGCGGCTAATATATGGATTTTTCCCGCTTTCAAATTTAAAAAAAAAAAAAAAACACACATTCTGTGACGCGCTCAGTTTTTTGGCGGCATGAAGCTTTCATCAGACAAATGAAATTGCCGAACGGGTTGAGGTCAAACAACTTTTTTGTTTACGGTTTAGATTAAATCGAGCGCACTCAAATTTCCTATCATTCTGATTACGGTAGTCATTTTGTCGCCCTCATCATGGCAAAGACACGGAGAAATGCATATGATGCAGCTTTTAAGTTGAAGGCGATTGATCTGGCTGTTGGAAAAGGAAATAGAGCTGCTGCACGGGAGATTGGTCTTAATGAGTCGATGTTAAGACGTTGGAAACAGCAGCGTGAGGAATTGACTTGGTGCATAAAGACAACTAAAGCACAGGAGGAGGAAGATAGTGACCGTGTAATGTTCACGGACTTAATTAACCCCGAATCTGTGGTGGCATCACGGAATCGCCGGAAATTCCGTGATGGGCTCACAGAAGGCATCAGCCGTGGTCCATGCACGGATTCACTGGTTCAACACCAGCGCTGCATCGGACCACGTAAAAAGAGTGACTGCGATGCAGTTGTACTTTCACTGGAGTACCTGACAGCCCCTACCCTAAACCTACCCAGTTCTGAACAATAATAATGACGATAAATTATCGCGTTGGCATATTCCTGCTAAGGGTTTCCTATTTAAAGTGTTGAACCAGTGGATCCGTGCGTGGAGCACGGCTGATGCCTGTCACTGACTTACATTGGTATCACTTCTGTGAGCCCATCACGGATTTTTTTCTGTGAGCCCATCACGGAATTTTTGGCGATTCTGTGATGCCACCACAGATTCGGAGGTTAATTAAATCCGTGAACATTACACGGAATCCTGTGAGATCATGTTGCAACATAGGCTACTGTTTACTGCTATTTTTTTATTTTTTGTTACAAGCCGTGTTTCGTTAAAGCCTGTGTAAAGTTAATTTGTTTCAATGTACCTGTAGGCACCTGCGGGTTATAGACATGTGCGGCTTATTTATGTTCAAAATAATATTTTTTTTCAAATTCAGTGGGTGCGGCTTATATTCAGGTGCGCTCAATAGTCCGGAAATTACGGTACAGTACGAATAGGGATTTTGAGTTGATCAATCTCACAGATGAAACTGCTGGTCTTGAAGATGAACTTCTGTGATAAATTTAGATGATGTTTCTTATGACAGATTAATATGGAAGAGATCCAATGTCGCAGTTGTCGCAGCATTGTACCTGAAGATGAACTACTTATTGTGATAGTTTATTTTATGACTTCGTAGAGAAAATGAATGAGTGAAACTCTTCCCGCATGTAGTGCAGTGATACGGTTTCTCTCCAGTGTGAATCCTCTCATGTGATTTCAGATGTGCTGACCGTCTGAATCTCTTGTCGCAGTGTGAACACTTGTAAGGTTTCTCTCCAGTGTGGATAATCTCATGTGTTTTCAAGATTTCTGACCGACCAAATCTCTTGTCGCAGTGTGAACACTTGTAAGGTTTCTCTCCAGTGTGGATCCTCTCATGTGTTTTCAAGATTTCTGACCGACTGAATCTCTCATCGCAGTGTGAACACTTGTAAGGTTTCTCTCCAGTGTGGATCCTCTCGTGTGATTTCAGATGTTCTGACCGATTGAATCTCTTGTCGCAGTGTGAACACTTGTAAGGTTTCTCTCCAGTGTGGATCCTCTGGTGCCGTATCAAATCTTTAGCTGTAATAAAAGTCTTCTCACACTCAAAGCACATATAATCTTTCACACCAGTGTGTATCTTCTGATGAACATTTAAACCCTGCGGATGTGAAAAACTCTTTCCACAGAAAGAACATGAATGTGGTTTCTCCTTTGTATGAATGTTCAGGTGATCCTTCAGGTCTGAAGTCCTCAAAAATGTTTTTCCGCATTGATCACATTGAAGCAGTTTCTCTCGAGTGTGGATGTTCCTGTGTCTCTGAAGGTGTCCTTGTTGTCTGAAACTCTTCCCGCACTGATCACATGTGAACGGTTTCTCTCCAGTGTGGATCCTCATGTGAACCTCAAGACTCTGTTTGTGTGTGAAACTCTTTCCACACTGAGAGCAGGTGAACCTATTCTTTTCTCTTCTTTTCAGTAAAGAAACACTTTCCGTATGTGAGTGAGTTTTTCCTCCAGTTTTGACATGTTTCTTCTCTGTCAGATCTAAAATTAGAGTTAAAAAAGTTACAATATAAATAAATAATAAAAAAGTTAGAGAAATGTGACGCAAAAGCTGACGACGGCTAGAAATTATAATCATTTTCACACATTTTTACAAAATGACTCGATCTATATAAAAAAAAAAATACAGACACAAATCCAGTGCTTCTGTGGTGACAACTATTCGATGTTTGATCAACTACACAAATATAATATTATATTATAAATACAATATACTAACTATATCACTAATATACTATACTAAAAACTTATTGGCCCGGTTTCACAAACAGGTCTTACCTTAATCCAGGACTAGGCCTAGATTGCCTATATTATTTGTTGGTTTTAACTGTTAACTTTAACTTTTTTTTGTTCATTTTTTACAACTCTTAGGTATTTTTTTCTACTATAAACACTAAATCTGATGAACTGCTGATAACTTTAAATGATTTCCAATCTCATTATTAAAGCATCAAGAATAAACACCAACCTGTTTGTTCTTCAGTGTGCTTCATTCTGCAGGGTTCTGGATCTCTCATGTTCTCTCTGTCCTTCAATAAACTCTGTCTCTGCAGATTCCACTTCTTCCTGATGCTCTGATGCTCGTCTTCACTTGTAGACTGATGGGAATATTCCAGCATTTATTGCTGAACTGCAGTGGGAGGAGCTTCACTGAAGGAGGAGCAGATCTGCCCAAATTAAAGATAAATCAGTTACTGAGTTTATTTTTTACATCAGTTCACACAATTTATGTTTAAATTTTAATAATTTAATATTATATATTATTGACACGAATATAAGACAATGTTTTTTTTCTTGGAAATACATCTGAAAAAACGCGGTCTAGACTTTGACATGTCACTAATACACCCACAACAATGGCGCCAAACATGCATAAAACGAGTGTGCCATGAAATATGTAATGTGTGATGTAAAGATCGCGAGTGAAAACAAAAGAAAAAGAAAAGCTTACAGCGACATGAGTCATGACTGTCATGTTAGCCTGATGGGATCAAACTTCATCTGTAAGTGATTTTAAAACGTAAGACAGTATCCAGATTTGAAGACTACAATAAGATTTCACTTCTACTGATAATAAAATTTTGGTAGGCTACTATGAGATGGATAGCCTAAATGTTATATAATTCAGTTGGGCTACCTGTTATTTTTATGGTATATCAAAAAGTGTATATTTTTCCAGTGTCATTGTTGGTACATTTTACCAGTACTTACCATACTTTCAAAACAAAAATCAAAACTAAAAATAATTTAAGAAAAAAATTGTTTTACACAGAGAGAAAAAAACAAACAAACAAGATTTGGTTTTCAAAAAGTATTTTCCCAAAAGGTACATCTGGAAAAGGGGGGGGGGGGGGGGGGTCATCTTATAATCAGGGTCGTCTTATATTCGGGACAATACAGTATATATATTTAATATATTTGTTATTATTATCATTTTGCCTATAAAGCTCACTCTGCGAAACACACACAAATTCCAATGTACCTGTACTACAATGTACCTGTGCAAATGGCAATAAATTCAAAATTCGATTCAAATTCAATATATTTTAAGTAAATTAATTGCAAAGTGTTTTAGAATAATCCACAAATTCTCTTTATTTCTAAAACATTTCCTCCACATATTTTATTCCTACAGTTTATCTTACCTCTCATTTACATAGTCTACAAAATACAGTAAAACCTAAGGACTACAGCATTTTAAAGATACCAAATATAAACAATGTAAGGGAACAATGAAAATAAATTTACACAATTGCAAGAAACAAATAACTCAACATTGGAGTTTAACTTAACTTGTATTTATTTATTGTTTTTGCGTTTTGTGGTTTATTACAGACTATTTAAAAAATGTTGTTATGATATTTACCTATAATGTCACAATTGCTGATCGTGATTAAGTCTGTTGACACCAATAAAATGAGCTTAATGTGGCAATTTACAGATCATCAGAAGTCATCAGCATAATGAATGAGGTGAAAACAGGATCTATTGACATGAAATAAAGAGGATTTTCAGCAGCTGATAATATTGATGAGCCTCAGACTATAAACACTCATTAAACAAGCCATTCAGGATCAGCAGCAGATCATCTCACTTTATTCTGAGTGTTTGCTGATAGAAACTGATTGTTTGAGTCACAATATATGCTGAAAGCCTGAAAGTGCTCTAATATTACCAGTGGTGTAATGCAAGTATTTTACTTGAGTTTTTATATTTCAACCAACTTTTACTCCACTACATTTCCTAATTAAAATGAATACTTTTACCACGATACATTTCCCCGAAGTATATTCGCTACTTACTACAAAATAGTCAGAAGAACGCAGACTGCAGGAAAGCTTGTTTCACTAATCAGTGGTCTGGCGTCTGCAAGTTAGACTCCTAAAACACTTTTGCTCGTATGCAAACACGTGCGCGCACAGCCGCGGATGGTTTATTTAGATGGCGGACGCGTCTGCGTGCTTGGAGCGGTCGAATGGGGATCTATCCATACATATCTATGGGTACAATAACTAGCATGATGTTATTGTTTACCCGGTCGTCAAGGATACGCAATGAGAATGTGGGCAGCAACACCATCGTTTTCAAAAGTCTCCGTTTTGGTCCGTTTACACTGAACCGCACCCTCGGAGCTTTCGAACTAAAACGGGGTCTGCAGCGTTTTCAAACGTCTCCGTTTTCGACCTTGGAAACGCCGGTGTAGCAGTCGATTCCGTTCCCCTCTGGAATTCCTGTTCCCCCACGACGAAGCGTGTCTGCTTAACGGGTTGCCAGGTCTGTGTAATAAACCCGACCAAATTGTTAATCAAACACTGGCTCAAAGTAGCCCAATTTCGCGGAAAAAAAGACTGTGGATTTGGCAACACTGCAGCATGCATATACACCAAAACACAACTGGATGTACGGAAAGCAAAAGGGACAAATGTGACCCTGGACCAAACCAGTCTTACGTCGCCGGGGTAAATTTGTAGCAATAGCCAAAAATACACTGTATAGGTCAAAATGATAGATTTGTCTTTTTATGCCAAAAAATCATTAGTATATTAAGTAAAGATCATATTCCATGAAGATATTTTGAAAATTTACTACTGTAAATATATTAAAAAATCGTTTTTGATTAGTAATATGCATTGCTAAGAATTCATTTGAACAACTTTAAAGGCGATTTTCTCAATATTTAGATTTTTTTGCACCCTCAGAATCCAGATTTTCAAATAGTTGTATCTCGGCCAAATATTATCAGATTCTAACAAACCATACATCAATGGAAAGCTTATTTATTCAGCTTTCAGATGGTGTATAAATCTCAGTTTCGAAAAATTGACACCTAAGACTGGTTTTGTGGTCCAGGGTGACAAATGCCTTGCTATACTGCAGCATAGTAAAATGATTCTCACACTCCATTTATGTTCTCTGATTTTTTTTTTTTTTTTAATTTTTATTCATCTTGCAATTGTTAATTTGTTTGTGTTTTATGTCTGAGTTTTCGCAGTTTAATTTTGTCTATGCAATTAAGTGTAATCTGTCCGTGCTGACGTCCAAACTCAGGGCATAGTCTATTACTATTTCCATATAGAACAACAATACATTTTAATTAATATTCAATTTGATTAATCTGTTTACCTTCTTACTGATACAGTGGAATATATTTATTCTGAACACTTATCCAAACGTTATTGTTTTCACAAGAAAGAAAGAAATAATGTTCTAATTGTAATTGGCATACAATCTCGGAGTGCACCAGATAAATCAATCGATCAATCATTCAGAATAGCTCAGTTAGCGAGATGACCACAACATATGAAAGCAATGGATTCAAACCTATATGAGGAAATTCTAAATTACAAAAAGAGGTGTATCCATTTGTCATAAAAAAGAGCAGAACTATTCAATTTGCAGATGTTCCTCCATTTTCCAAGTTGATGGTAAGCAAACTACTTTAAGTGATAACTCTACACTGACAAGTTTTCTCATAGTGAAGTGAGGTACAGTGATACACTAAGACCTGATACTAACAAAAAGTCAATGCTTGTTAAGGAACTATACTTAACTGACTTGAAGCAACTAGCACATAGACAATCACCCGTTTTACCATTTCAGTTTAAATGGGCCTATTCCTTCAACTGGGCCTTTAGAACCTCATTGCAGGTTATTTGATTAGATTTGAACAATAAAGCTATTTCAATAGATGGCAAACTTTATCAATGTAAAAACAATGTAAAGTTAAGAAGAAAAGTGGCTGCTGGACAAAAAGAGGCCAGACAATATTTATTTAAGAATTACAACATTGTGGAACTAAAAAAAAACAAACAAACAAAAAAAAACAAGCTTGCCATTTCATCTAGATTCAGCTGGCCCAGAATGGTGGACATTGATAAATGGGTAAATAGGCTACAAATATTTTTCCTTTTCAACATTGCTGTGATACATATAAACTGATTATGTTATGGAATGCATTTCTCATGTGCTTATTTCTGAACATCAGGTTTAGCAGGAGCCCAAGTACATCTTCACTGTTGTCTTTAAAACAACTAGTTATTCTTCCTCTTAGGGTGTATTTTACAAAATACAGGTGTAAGATATGCTGTCATGTAGGTTTGCATCTGATCCATCTTCACTTCTATTCACTTGAGATGCTTTGCTATCTTGTTATTCAATAAAGAGAGTTTTACTTTATACTTTACTTTTACTTTATATTTGCTTCAAGTATTAAACTTTTATTGTCCAATTTTGTTGTCTGCTGATTTTTCTTGTGTCATGAATGAATAATTTCATAATTCTAGTTACAGACTGTCTGTCTACGTCAGTAACTGTTTTAACATTGTTTTTGTTTGATACGTTGTTTTATAGTATTTTGATCATCATTTGCTTCAGTGTGAAGTTCTGAGGTGAGCAGTTCACACTGTTTCACGTAAAATACATGTTACTTACTTTGCTTAATCAACATTTTACGGGGTCATTTCTGAATAGTTTTTATCGGTCTCAGTGCTATTTGTGTGCCTACTAACATTTATAGTTTCCTAAAGAAGGTTTTTTTCTTGTTTCTCTTCACATACAAAACGAAAAGCAGAAACTATTTTGTTGTTATGAATGTTGTTATTAGAAAAATGAAGTACATTTAGATTCATGTGGACAAATCACAATTTCACAAGCAATTATTTTTCAATGGAGCACTTTAATAGGCTTTCAGTAAATACTGTGACTCAAACAATCAGTTTCTATCAGCAAACACAGAATAAAGTGAGATGATCTGCTGCTGATCCTGAATGGCTTGTTTAATGAGTCTGAGGCTCATCAATATTATCAGCTGCTGAAAATCCTCTATATTTCATGTCAATAGATCCTGTTTTCACCTCATTCATTATGCTGATGACTTTGGATCTGTTAATTGCCACATTAAGCTCATTTTATTGGTGTGAACAGACTTAAGCAAATGACACGATCAGCTATTGTGACGTTACAAGATGTAACTGTCATGTAATGGAATTCTTTAATGCTGTTGATTGTTTAATACATTTTAGGTAAACAAATTATGAGATTAAAAGGGTGTTCGTGTGACAGGAGGGTCTTCATCTAAGGATAGAGTATGATGAGCAAGTATGAGAATGTGGTTACATGACACTGAAATGACCATCATCGGCCGAGAGAGATAACATTCTGAGAGATGAGACTATAAAAGACATCTAGACTGTAAGGAGACTGTAAGACTGTTTGACATTTTCTTGCAAGAAAATAAACCATCTTTAAAGACAGTTAGTACGTCAAATAAAAAAGAAAACTTGTGGTATTGATACACAAAAATGGACTTTGGCGTGTCTATGCTATGCGATGGGTAGGATTAGGGTTGTGGTGTAGATGCGTATCATATTTTCACGAAAACTGCATATTATATGCACATCAAAAACACGTGTAGCATGTAAACGCCAAAGTCCGTTTTTGCATATCAATACCACAAGTTTTTTTTTTTTGGCGTAATATTTATACATATTTTCATGAGACCTGGGCCCTGTACCATGAAGCTGGTTTAGCTGGCTAGCCAGGTAAGTTTCAGTTTAGTTTGCACCAACTCTGGGTTTTAGGTACCATGAAAGTGGTTTGGCTTTTAGCAGTGTTCATCGCCATAGTAACTAACACTCCACAGCTAACCTGCTCCGAGGCAGGTTATGTTCGGGTTTAGAGATCTCAAACCGAAATTTGACCAATCAGCTTCAAGCAAAGTGACTCAATAAAGCCACTCCTCCGGTTTCTCTTACTCCAAATTAAAGGACACTACATAATAAAACATTTTTAAAGATAAAATCATCTGATTTTTAGAGATGATTGTTTTTTATAATTATTTTATATTATTTATATAATTATTATACCCTTAATTCATTACACAAGCCAGCTTAGTTTAATAGTAATTATTAAGCTTTTATTTAAAATCAATGTAAACATATAGATAATATGCAATATAAATACATTTTAGAATCAATAGCTTTAAACATGACTACATATGAGCTTAGATTTTTAAGTGTTTTTATACCTATAAATATTATCAACTCTATAAACTAACTTTACAACTTTTACTTGCACTTATATGGTAAGATGTTTTCTCTAAGTTTTCCTCTTTCATGGATAGATCGTTTCACGATCGTGATGTGTAAATGTGTTTAAATTCTTCATATTGTTCAATCTTTGTTCATCTCTCATAAAAAGTGAAGCACAGTTTTAAGGCATGTGATTGGCTGCTCATTACTGATGTCACACTTTCACGTGCACGCGCTCCATTAACGCAGGATCAATGGTACAGGCCCCGGGCTCCTTATTCAGTGATATATTTTTAATTTGCCACAACAATTCTAACAGGATTTATTTACATTTATAACAGCATTTATTATGAGTTTATTTGTAATTATAACAGCACTTATTTCATGAATCTGTGATAAACCATGTTTATCCGCCATTAAAAAAGTATAAGAGGCTTATATAAGAGGAAATAAAGACAAACGCAAACAATTCAGTCAAACATATGCTACAAAGCCAGCACTGTAACGTTATACTATGGTAAAGCTCTAAATAAATATAAAGTTAAACATAATTTTGTGTTCAGCCAAAATGATATGACCAGGAACAAATCATAGATTCATGAGACCACGAATGCCTGTTAAATATACCCAAAACGAATTGTATCTCATGTTTAATCACTACATAGACATCAGAGCCAGTGGTAGATGTCGGGAGGACTAACCGAGCTAAGGCTGCTGGAGGTGGATACATGAGCGCTGAGCGCCCGGTGATCGCATGGAGCTCCGAAATCGGCATAGCAAATTTTCAAATAGGTGCTATCTTTATAAATAAACCACAGATTTGAGTTTTAAACAATTAAATTCTCACCTGAAAAACAATTAAATCTACATTTCATGACACAATAACAGTATATTTAAAAAAATTATGCGGGTTTTTGGGCAATGACGTTTCACAAGTCCACAAGAACGCATATTGATAAAAACGGCTATTGTCTGTGTGAAAATATAAAATTATAAAATACACTGTTATATTTTTTGTGTACTCTGATGTAAATAAGCCCAACACTCACGGGACAGCAAAGCGGAAAGAGTGAAGGAGAAGCTTTCTGCGTAATAATCAAGGAACTTTGCTGCCGTAACATGGCCGCAGCAGGCGCAGTGATATTACGCAGCGCCTGAAAGTAGTCCCCAGCTAGGTAACTAGTTATAATATAGCTGGGGACTACTTTCAGGCGCTACGTAATATCACTGCGCCTGCTGCGGCCATGTTACGGCAGCAAAGTTCCTTGATTATTACACCAGAATAAGAGTATAGTTCCTAGCCAAATAGGACTAGAAAATTGCAACTTTTCATTTCGCGCCGGTCTTAGTACACGATATAACTACAGAAGAGTCGAGTTTTAAATAGGAAAACTATTGAAACTCTTTGATCGTTTTTGAACGTGATGCTACTGGTCTAATCGGATTCAATGATCTATGCTAAGCTATGCTAAAAGTGCTATCGCCAGACCCGGAGATCGGCTGAATGGATTCAAAAACGGTAAAACTCAACTTATTAACTCTGGGGGAGTTGGAGAATGAGCCTATTTCCAAAAAAAGTGGAGTGTTCCTTTAACTTTTTATTTTAGCAAATAATACAGTTGTAAGGATACTTGTAAGGATATGTCTACACCGAGGAAAGCCTTACTACTATTAGTGCAGCAGGGAGACCGTGCAAAATTAGACAACTTCAAGCTGTTGTTGTTGTACCGCGACAGCGGTTGTGTCTGTTGTAGACATCCATCAAGCAGGTAATGTTTTTATTGCTAACAGTGGACTCATTGAAAAATACATTGCCATAATCTGTATTAGAGAAAATAATCACTTCATCTGATGTTTAAATGAAAAAAATAACCTTGACATCCTGCCTTACTGGAGTTCCACAACTATCTTTAGCTGTAATAAGTCTTCTCACACTCAAAACAGATATGATCTCTTACATCTAATGATGGACAAAACACAACGTAAGTATTTGTAATTCGTTACTTCACACCCCTGGATGTAGGTAACTGTTTCTTCAGTAGAACACAAACGAAGATTTTTAACTCAAACCGTTGCAGTCTGTCAGTCATAATGTCAGTCAATGGGACTCACAGCTTTGAGATAAAACAAAACAAACAAAAACAAACTTAAAAGTCTGCGATCCGCCATAAAGCAACAAGAAGCGTCACACGCCAGCTGATGTGAACGCGCTCAGGACAGTTGGACATTGCGGTGAATTAGAGATAAAAAAAACCCCAATATAAATATTGTTCAGTTTCTTGCACAGACAGATCGTTTCGTGTCTTTACCCATCAATGTATCGTCACTGTCACGAATCTGGTCTGCACTTCCATTCACCCACCACCAGAGGTCACTAGCTCACCACATGGACTTTCACACCACACACCACATGGACTCCATTTCCCATCATCCAACACTGATCACAGCTGTCACCAATCACTCATTGCACTAATCACACGCACACTTGATCCCACGCACATACTGATCACACACGCTTTATAAGCCTTGGACTTTCTCTGCCTCTCGGCCGAGTATTGTATGCGTGTACCGCTCTCCTAGTAGTAGCTACTCTACGAAGCCCTGGATTAACCCTTGCCTTGCCGTTTGGACACTGTTTGCACCCCTATTGGACTCTAGCCCGTTTTACCTGGATTATCTCTCTGCCTAGCCCCTCTGGACTCTGTTTGCCGATCGTTGACCTTTGCTTGCCCTAAGTTTACTCTTTGTCTTTTCCCTGCCATACCTGTTTGCCATTTGTTTCGACCCTGCCTGTATCTGTGACTATGCCTAGGAATAAAAGCCTGCACATGGATCCGCACGCCTCTCATCTCGTCAGCCACGTTACAGACACGAGCCGCAGGGGTTAAATTTGGTTTTGTCTGTGTTTGTTTTTTTGAATCTTAAAACCGTGAGTCCCATTGACTGACATTATATGACTGACAGACTCCAACGAAAGAAGAAACTACTGAAGAAACAAAGTCACCCACATCTTGAATGCCCTGGGGGTAAGCAGATTAAGGAAACCGGAACTAAACTCAGGAAGTGAAGACAGAAACACCGGGGCAGAGAAACACTTTAAAATAAAAGTCCAAGGACAGACACAGAGCACACGTGACAAAACTACTGCACAGTTACACACAAAATCTCTATTCTGTGTGTTCTGTCTCTATTTATACAGTATTAACGAAGTTATTAAAGATAAAATACTTCCATTTTATGGATTAAAACCTGACGTACAAAACCAATATAATATAATATACACAGATACAAATATTGGCTGGGTTATTCAGATGTTTCTTAACTTGATTGTCCTTACATTGTCATTTCAATGGATAACTCATTGGAGCTTCCTTTACACAAAAGCGCATGTGTTGAGCTGAAACATCTGTGACATATCTGCATATATACAGGTGCATCTCAATAAATTAGAATGTCGTGGAAAAGTTCATTTTTTTCAGTAATTCAACTCAAATTGTGAAACTCGTGTATTAAATAAATTCAATGCACACAGACTGAAGTAGTTTAAGTCTTTGGTTCTTTTAATTGTGATGATTTTGGCTCACATTTAACAAAAACCCACCAATTCACTCTCAACAAATTAGAGTACTTCAGAAGACCAATAAAAAAAAAAAAAAAAAACATTTTTAGTGAATTGTTGGCCTTCTGGAAAGTATGTTCAGTTACTGTATATGTACTCAATACTTGGTAGGAGCTCCTTTTGCTTTAATTACTGCCTCAGTTCGACGTGGCATGGAGGTGATCAGTTTGTGGCACTGCTGAGGTGGTATGGAAGCCCAGGTTTCTGTGACAGTGGCCTTCAGCTCATCTGCATTTTTTGGTCTCTTGTTTCTCATTTTCCTCTTGACAATACCTCATAGATTCTCTCTGGGGTTCAGGTCTGGTGAGTTTGCTGGCCAGTCAACACACCAACACCATGGTCATTTAACCAGTGTTTGGTGCTTTTGGCAGTGTGGGCAGGTGCCAAATCCTGCTGGAAAATGAGATCAGCATCTTTAAAAAGCTGGTCAGCAGAAGGAAGCATGAAGTGCTCTAAAATTTCTTGGTAAACGGGTGCAGTGACTTTGGTTTTCAAAAAACACAATGGACCAACACCAGCAGATGACATTGCTCCCCAAATCATCACAGACTGTGGAAACTTAACACTGGACTTCAAGCAGCTTGGGCTATGAGCTTCTCCACCCTTCCTCCAGACTCTAGAACCTTGGTTTCCAAATGAAATACAAAACTTGCTCTCATCTGAAAAGAGGACTTTGGACCACTGGGCAACAGTCCAGTTCTTCTTCTCCTCAGCCCAGGTAAGACGCCTCTGACGTTGTCTGTGGTTCAGGAGTGGCTTAACAAGAGGAATACAACAACTGTAGCCAAATTTCTCGACACGTCTGTGTGTGGTGGCTCTTGATGTCTTGACCCCAGCCTCAGTCCATTCCTTGTGAAGTTCACCCAAATTCTTGAATCGATTTTGCGTGACAATCCTCATAAGGCTGAGGTTCTCTCGGTTGTTTGTGCACCTTTTTCCTTCCACTCAACTTTCTGTTAACATGCTTTGATACAGCACTCTGTGAACAGCCAGCTTCTTTGGCAATGAATGTTTGTGGCTTACTCTCCTTGTGAAGGGTGTCAATGATTGTCTTCTGGACAACTGTCAGATCAGCAGTCTTCCCCATGATTGTGTAGCCTAGTGAACCAAACTGAGAGACCATTTTGAAGGCTCAGGAAACCTTTGTAGGTGTTTTGAGTTGATTAGCTGATTGGCATGTCACCATATTCTAATTTGTTAAGATAGTGAATTGGTGGGTTTTTGTTAAATGTGAGCCAAAATCATCACAATTAAAAGAAGCAAAGACTTAAACTACTTCAGTCTGTGTGCACTGAATTTATTTAATACACAAGTTTCACAATTTGAGTTGAATTACTGAAATAAATTAACTTCTCCACAACATTCTAATTTATTGAGATGCACCTGTATATGCTGTTTGTTTATTCTTTTGACCGTTAAAAGATCAACAGAGCAGCTGCCAATTTACCAAAGGTTGAATTAACAGAACAGGTTTTTGCAGGTCATTTACGGGAAATCTGAATTGGACTTTTGCGCTCTATAAATGTCCTGTTTGAAACACAAAACTGAACTCAGTTTTATCGACAGCAGCTCTGTTTCTTCATTAGACACTGAACTTTGAGGCTTTGATTCTTTGTTACATTCATTCAAAAGATTTGATTTACATTTGATTTATAAAAATAAATCAAAATAGAAAACCGTTACTTCAAACATAAATATTACTAGCTATACTGTTAGACTGTAGATTGGTGAACTGAAGGGTCAGTTTATTAATAAAACAAATGCAAACAAACAGACTGAGAGAGAGCAAGCGTTTTGGACTCTGAGGGTCGTGGAGGCGGGTATAAATCTGAGCTGCTGCAGGTTCACATACGCTCACAGAAAGAGACACAGGATGGCTGAGAAGCTGATGTTTCTGACTGTTGTTCTTCTCTCCTCACCGCTCCTCACACTATGTGACCCGCTGTGAGTATCAAACACACTGTTTGTTCATTGATTCACTAACAGATCTGTTCTCAAATGCTCTGATTTGATCTCCTCAGATTTGTTCTGTCAGCTCCTAATTTGCTGAGGGTGGGTTCCTCAGAGAACGTGTTTGTGGAGGCTCAGGATTACTCTGGAGCAGCTATTGAAGGGAAGATCATTGTAAAGACATTCCCATTGAAAGACAGGGAGATACTGTCTAAATCAGTGACACTGACTGCAAACAACAATTTCCAGATCCTTACAGATATCAAGGTGAGACCTCTATGATTACAGTGCATCGATGTCTCATTCTCATTATTTCATTAGCAGATATAACCCAGGCTGACAGATTGTCTGTCATTTAGATCCCTGATGGTTATGCTTTCTTCTCTAATGATCCTCTGGAGAAGCATTATATGTATCTACAAGCTCAGTTTCCATCTGTCACTCTGGAGAAAGTGGTCATGCTCTCATTCCAGTCTGGATATATATTTGTACAAACAGACAAGCCCATCTACACACCTGCTAGCACAGGTATGATTAAGTGATAAAAACACGACTAGAGTGCATTAATGAACTTTAAACTTTAAAACTTCAGCATGAAATCATTATGTGTATTATTAAACGGACTGCTACTTTTATCGGGGTTTGTATCTGCAGAAAATAAAACCACGAGAACTCATATTTCAGTTTTTGCTTTGACCTCTTTTGCAGTTTATTACAGGATTTTCTCTTTGACGCCCAACATGAAATCACGCAGTGATTCTGAGATCACAGTGGAAATCATGGTAAACACTGTAATTTCTCTCTCTCTCACATACAATTCAATACAATATGTGCTTTATTGGCATGACAATTGTTACAATGTATTGCCAAAATTCAAAAGTGTGTGTGTGTGTGTGGGGGGGGGGGGGGGGGGGGGGGTTACTGATTTGTTGACTCCTTCCTCTTTTTGTGACAGGCATCAATGTATCTTACTGCTAGTAAGTCTCCCCTAATAAATACTGAAGTTGTTTTTTACTGTTTAGCATTTTGAAGTCAGGGCAAAATATTTCAAAATTTGGATAAAATGTATTTCTAATTTCTTCATAGTTAGGGCAGCTGGTGAGGATGGGCAGGTTGGGCAGTCAGTGCTGGCGATATCTGCCCGTCTCTATAGTCAGAGTATGGTTGCTCAGTCTGTAACTCGTCATTTGTCTTAATTTACAGTCTCTCACTCAGATATTCTGCAGTTGTGTAATCTCTATTTAGGGCCAAATATCATTCAAGTTTACTTTGTTTTTCTGTTGTTTCAGTCCAATAAGTTAGATCATTTTCTTTTTGTGCTTTTATCATTTGGTTGGGCCGAACTTTGTAAATGTTTCGGTGTCCTGATGCTGACTGTTGTTAGTCATGTTAGTTTGTTTTTGTAGCTCTCTCTCTCTCTCTCTCTCTCTCTCTCTCTCTCTCTCTCTCACACACACACACACACACACACACACACACACACTCATTCATGACATTTCAGCTGTAACGAGCATCATTGCTCTGAGGATCTCAGCAGTCACAGTGTTCGTTCTGATTTCTGTGTTTCTGAAGAATCCACAGGGCAACACAGTTTCATCAGAGAAGATGCTTCCAGTGAAAGGCATGAAGTCTGGAAGATACGCCATTCCTGAGATTTCCAGGTGTGTTTGTGTGTGTGTGTTTGTGTTTGTGTGTGTGAAACACTATGAAGACTGATCCTGAGTGAACAGACTGGATTTCATTTTCAATGATCTATGATGTCTACCTCAGTATAATAACTCTTGAATCGATCTACAAACAACGCAGCAGATACTTGTAAATGTGATCTGTGTTATAAGGTTGATTTAGTTTTTTGTAAAATGCTTAATTATGAATGTTGCCCAGCTCTGGGATCTGGAAGGTGGTCACACGATTCAGAAACACCCCTCAGAAGAAGTTTACAGCAGACTTTGAGGTCAAAGAATATGGTGAGAACTCTGTTGTGTAAGAATATGATAAGGCAAAGAATGTATTTGTTTATTTGTTTGTTTGTTTGTGTGTCTGGTTTGGTTTTAGTGCCTCCAACATTTGAAGTGAAAATATTGTCCAGTAAGTCATTCTTCTATGTGGATGATCAGAGTCTGAAAGTCGACATTGAAGCCAAGTAAGATGAAATATCCCCATGTAGATCTGCACAAACACTTCTCAAACAGCATCAGAGTACAAAAAAATAATGACCTGTCCTCATATTGTTAAAAACCTGTATGACTTTCTCAATACAAAAGAAGAAATTTATGTAATGAAGTGGATGTGGATCAGTGACAGCCGTTCAGTTTTTACAGCAGAAATTGGATGTGCTTTTATAGGTATCTGTTTGGACAGAAGGTGGATGGAAATGCGTTTGTGGTGTTTGGTGTGATGGACGGTGAGAAGAAAACAAGTATTCCTACATCACTGCAAAAAGTTCAGGTGAGAGACATTAAAACATCATACAAGTTGGAATCAATATAATTTCCCCTCACCATAGAGGACCATTTAAATAAATAGCTTTTTATTGCATCTTGCTGTCTTTCTCATTTGTGAATAGATCGTGAAAGGAGAGGGTACTGCAGAACTGACCAATCAGATGATCGCTAAGACCTTTCCAAACATTAACCAGCTGGTTGGACAATCAATCTATGTTTCAGTCAGTGTTTTAACAGAAAGTGGTAAGACTCAACAGATACTGTACATCTGTATGGACATGTTTACATGCATGTGTGTGATTGTATGTGAGAAGCTCATCGTTTGAGTGTTTCAGGCAGTGAAATGGTGGAAGCAGAAAGGAGAGGCATGCAGATTGTGACGTCACCGTACACCATCCACTTCAGAGGAACACCACACTTCTTCAAACCTGGAATGCCCTTCAGTGTCTCGGTATAAAACATTGATTAGATAGCTGAGAACCTAAAGGGTTATAGGAACTGAGCAACAGTTTCAACAATATATAATAATTCTATATGTTTAAAATATGTTTTGTTGATCTGGGTTTTATAAAAGGTCTACGTAACTAATCCTGACCAGACACCTGTTGAAAATGTGGAAGTGGAGGTCAGTCCTGGATGGATCAGAGGTCGAACCGAAGCCAACGGCATTGCGAAGGTTATCGTCAACACTCTGGGAGGATCTTCAACACTGGAGATCACTGTAAGACCTGCACTGATGTTCAGTCAGTTTCACTGGTGATCGAGTATAAAGCGGATCAGTTAACACGCTGCAAAAAAAAAGTTGACCTAACTCAAAAGAATAAGGCAAGCAATCAACAACTTTAAAACGATTTATGCTTATTTTCAAAGCCTTCTACATATTATGGGTAGTATTTGCCTCTTAAAACTAAAGGCACACATTTATGCTAATAGACAAATGCATTAAACAAGTAGCAAAGAGATGCACATATACAGTACCTCAGCACACGATTCTCAACCACGGTGAGGATCAACAAATATTAAATCAGTAAAACTCTGATTCACATGACCGCTAACTGACAGTGACAGCAGCAGCAGCAGCATAAATTAAGCCAGTAAAATAAAAAAAAAATAGATAATATTTTAATAATAATTAACATAAAATGTTTGGGAACTTGTGCAATATTGTTCGATGTCAAATTGTTTGTTCAGATGACTCTTGGGAGAACATTTGGATATGTTGTGAACAAATTCTTGAGTATCTAAGTAACAAAACAACTTTTGCTAGCGACATGTTTAGAGTATATTTGTTCAGTTCACACAAAAAATTAAGCTGACTTCTCCTACTAAAAATTATTTGTTCAGGCTACTTTTTTACACATTGGTTAGTAGAACTTTTCGAAAGTTGGATTTTTTACAGTGCAGATGTTGAGCAAGCAGTGGAGCGTATTGTTCACAGCACACCAGAAACAATGTATTTATTCTTTCCAGGCAAAAACCAGAGACCCACAATTAAGAGATGAACAGCAGGCAGTGAGGAAGATGATGGCTCAGGCCTACGAGACCAAAGGTGGCTCCAACAACTACTTGCACATCAGCATTGATGCTGCTGAGCTTCAGATCGGTAATTTAGTGAGAGTCTATCTGACCCCTGGACGAAGCCCAGGAGTCAGAGATCAGGATTACACATACATGGTGAGTAACAGTCATATCATCAATCAAGCAGATATGTTATTGATTTAAGGTAAAACTTGTGTATAGCTTTTGCATTATTTTGAATCTTATGAATAAATCTATTTTTTCAATTGCTTCTTTTTCAGATCTTAAGTAAAGGTCAGATCGTTCAAGCAAACAGGTTTAAGCAAGGAGGACGAGCTCTAGTCGTTCTGTCTCTGCCTGTAACCGAAGACATGGCTCCATCTTTCCGCTTTGTGGCTTATTATCATGTGGGCTCGTCTGAGGTGGTGTCTGATTCAGTCTGGGTCGATGTGAAGGACACGTGCATGGGAACGGTGGGTGAACCATCACAAGAAATAGATGATGTGCCAATCAGCTTGGTCTGACTTACTGTCTCGTTTTAATTACAGCTCAAGCTTGAGGTGAAGAACAAGAATAATTACTATGGAACAGGAGAAGAGGTCAAGCTGCAGATAACTGGAGATCCTGGAGCTAAAGTTGGTCTGGTGATGGTTGACAAGGCTGTGCACATCCTGAACAAGAACAGACTCACTCAGACAAAGGTGAACAATGTTCATCAGCATCTTAACAGTCTCAATGCTTGAGATTGGTTTATAAACGGTCTCTTTGTTGCTTTAGATCTGGGATGTCATAGAGAAGCATGACACCGGTTGTACGGCAGGAGGTGGAAGGGACAGTATGGGGGTTTTCGCTGATGCAGGTCTGATGTTTGAGTCCAGCACTGCAGGAGGAACCAACACCAGAACAAGTATGTGTGTGTCATCATTTTGAATAACAATATCAGTAAATTTAATTCAGTAGAGATAATTCAGAAGGACACTATCAATACACACCACACATCAGATTTGAGACATTAAATAGTGAATTCACTGAACGGTTAATGATTTAGTATTTGCCCACAATAAAAAATTGACAGGCTTGTGCTGCAGTTTTGCCTTCCAGGTCTTTGAGGATGAAAACTATCAATAGGTTAACTAATTTAAGTTGGTCAACACTGAAATAGCACTGCGTCTAGTTAATATTTAGTCAATTCCCCTTCATACATTAGAGTGTCATGTGCTAATTTCATTCTAATGAATTTTCCTCTAGCGCCGGATTGCCCCTTCCTTTCAAAGAGAAGACGGCGATCGCTGGGTGAGAAACAGCAATTCTGATTCAACATGTTTTTAGAGTTCATCTCTGCTGTTAGATATGTTATTTTTTTCTTGGCAATTGAAAGTGTTATAGAGCCTACTGAATCATTCTCAGACATAATTATGACAACAACGGAAACTCTTGGGAGAAAACTGTCAGGAGACTTATTTCATTGCACAAAAGAGGACAATGGTACAAGAGAAATACCAAAACATTGTTTTAAGTGTGAAAATACAGCACAGAAATTCAATAACAATGGACTTATGACAAGACCCCTGAAATCCTCAGGCCTTCACTTTAAGCTTTCATTTACTGATGAGTGATGAGACATGCATGGCTGTTTATCCACACCAGATCTACCTACTGTATAGCCAAAGCACAAAAATCTCTTTTAACGTTTTCCAAGGCCCATATTTACAAAAAAACTTCTGGCAATCCATAATCTAGTCTCATGGGACCAAATCAATTATTTTAGATCTATTAGTTGTTGCTACAGGAGGAGTACAGCAAGAAGTGCCTGGTTCCCACAGTGAAATTCAGTAGTAGTAAATTAAATCTAGTTTGTGCTCATTTCTGCAATCCTTCATTTAAACCAAATTGGCTAATTAATTAATTTTACAGATATTAAAGTGGTCATGAACTGCCTTTGTTTTTATTTTTTTTTATTTTGTACTGTTCTCTGAGGTCCACTTATAATCTTATCAGGATATTTAGATAAAAAAACATCATAATTTAGAAGTAATAGGCTATTTTCTGTCCTGCTTTTGGCCCCCCTCATCGGAACGCTCTGTTTGAATAGACGTGGCAGATTGTAGACTCGGAAGTAAATGCCAAAGACCAAGTTCTCACTGACACGGTCTGAAGTTCAACCACTCTTTCCTAATGCTGGGATCAGAAGGAAAGCAATGCAAAGAGTGTTTTTCCACAGCTTGGCACTGTACAGTCTTGTTGCATTGAGAGCCAACTTTATCGGTTTGTTTCTGCATAGACTGACAGACTGTGTTTTGGCAGACTGGCTTCAATATAAGCTGTTTTTAGACTAATGAGAATGTTTTGAGCTCTGAAACTTACATTAGGTTTTTATAGTACAGGGTTTATATAGTAGGAATTTTGGTGTCTCAGTTCATGACCCCCTTAATGACATATACAGTCGTGGCCAAAAGTTTTGAGAATAACATAAATATTAGTTTTCACAAAGTTTGCTGCTAAACTGCTTTTAGATATTGGTTTCAGTTGTTTCTGTGATGTACTGAAATATAATTACAAGCACTTCATACGTTTCAAAGGCTTTTATCGACAATTACATGACATTTATACAAAGAGTCAGTATTTGCAGTGTTGGCCGTTCTTTTTCAGGACCTCTGCAATTCAACTGGGCATGCTCTCAATCAACTTCTGGGCCAAATCCTGACTGATAGCAACCCATTCTTTCATAATCACTTCTTGGAGTTTGTCAGAATTAGTGGGTTTTTGTTTGTCCACCCGCCTCTTGAGGATTGACCACAAGTTCTCAATGAGATTAGGCCATGGACCCAAAATTTCAACGTTCTGGTCCCCGAGCCACTTAGTTATCACTTTTGCCTTATGGCACGGTGCTCCATCGTGCTGGAAAATGCATTGTTCTTCACCAAACTGTTGTTGGATTGTTGGAAGAAGTTGCTGTTGGAGGGTGTTTTGGTACCCCACACATGAATGGTCTCAGGACGCTTTACTGTTGGCATGACACAGGACTGATGGTAGTGCTCACCTTTTCTTCTCCAAACAGCCTATTTCCAGATGCCCCAAACAATCGGAAAGGGGCTTCATTGGAGAATATGACTTTGCCCCAGTCCTCAGCAGTCCATTCACGATACTTTCTGCAGAAGATCAATCTGTCCCTGATGTTTTTTTTTGGAGAGAAGTGGCTTCTTTGCTGGCCTTCTTGACACCAGGCCATCCTCCAAAAGTCTTGGCCTCACTGTGCGTGCAGATGCACTCACACCTGCCCGCTGCCATTCCTGAGCAAGCTCTGCACTGGAGGTGCCCTGATCCCACAGCTGAATCAACTTTAGGAGACCAAAGTTTTGAGAATGACACAAAAACATCCTCCGAGAGCAACTTCTCCCAACCATCCAAGAACAGTTTGGTGATGAACAATGCCTTTTCCAGCATGATGGAGCACCTTGCCATAAGGCAAAAGTGATAAGTAAGTGGCCTGGGGAACAAAACATTGAAATTTTGGGTCCATGACCAGGAAACTCCCCAGAACTTAATCCCATTGAGAACTTGCAGTCAATCCTCAAGAGGCGGGTGGACAAACAAAAACCCACAAATTCTGACAAACTCCCAGCATTGATTATGTAAGAATGGGCTGCCATCAGTCAGGATGTAGCCCAGTAGTTGATTGAAAGCATGCCAGGACGAATTGCAGAGGTCTTGAAAAAGAAGGGTCAACACTGCAAATATTGAGTCTTTGCTTAAACTTAATGTAATTGTCAATGAAAGCCATTGGCACTTATGAAATGCTTGTAATTTTACTTCAGTATACCATAGTAACATCTGACAAAAAGATCTAAAAACACTGAAGCAGCAGACTTTGTGAAAATTAATATTTATGACATTCTCAAAACCTTTGGCCACGACTGTACAGTGGGGCAAAAAGTATTTAGTCAGCCACCAATTGTGGAAGTTCTCCCACTTAAAAAGATGAGAGAGGCCTGTAATTTTCGTCATAGGTATACCTCAACTATGAAAGACAAAATGAGAAATAAAATCCAGAAAATCACATTGTAGGATTTTTAAAGAATTTATTTGCAAATTATGCTGGAAAATAAGTATTTGGTCAATAGCAAAATTTCATCTCAATACTTTGTTATATACCCTTTGTTGGCAATGACAGAGGTCAAATGTTTTCTGTAAGTCTGCACAAGGTTTTCACACACTGTTGCTGGTATTTTGGCCCATAAGGTTAGGGCCAAAATACTTTCAACTCCTTCCAAAGATTTTTGATGGGGTTGAGATCTGGAGACTGGCTAGGCCACTCCAGGACCTTGAAATGGTTCTTACGAAGCCACTCCTTCGTTGCCCGGGCGGTATGTTTGGAATCATTGTCATGCTGAAAGACCCAGCCACGTTTCATCTTCAAAGCCCTTGCTGATGGAAGGAGGTTTTCACTCAAAATCTCACGATACATGGCCCCATTCATTTTTTTCATTTACACGGATCAGTCGTCCTGGTCCCTTTTCAGAAAAACAGCCCCAAAGCATGATGTTTCCACCCCGATGCTTCACAGTAGGTATGGTGTTCTTTGGATGCAACTCAGCATTCTTTCTCCTCCAAACACGACAAGTTGAGTTTTTACTAAACAGTTCTATTTTGGTTTTATCTGACCATATGACATTCTCCCAATCCTCTTCTGGATCATCCAAATGCTCTCTAGCAAACTTCAGACGGGCCCGGACATGTACTGGCTTAAGCAGGGGGACACGTCTGGCACTGCAGGATTTGAGTCCCTGGCGGCGCAGTGTGTTACTGATGATAGCCTTTGTTTCTTTGATCCCAGCTCTTTGCAGGTCATTCACTAGGTCCCCCCGTGTGGTTCTGGGATTTTTGCTCACAGTTCTTGTGATCATTTTAACCCCACGGGGTGAGATCTTGCGTGGAGCCCCAGATCGAGGGAGATTATCATTGGTCTTGTATGTCTTCCATTTTCTAATAATTGCTCCCACAGTTGATTTCTTCACACCAAGCTGCTTACCTATTGCAGATTCAGTCTTCCCAGCCTGGTGCAGGTCTACAATTTTGTTTCTGGTGTCCTTTGACAGCTCTTTGGTCTTGGCCATGGTGGAGTTTGGAGTTGGACTGTTTGAGGTTGTGGACAGGTGTCTTTTATACTGATAACGAGTTCAAACAGATGCCATTAATACAGGTAACAAGTGGAGGACAGAGGAGCCTCTTAAAGAAGAAGTTACTGGTCTGTGAGAGCCAGAAATCTTGCTTGTTTGTAGGTGACCAAATACTTATTTTACCGAGGAATTTACCAATTAATTCTTTAAAAATCCTACAATGCGATTTTCTGGACTTTTTTTTCTCATTTTGTCTCTCATAGTTGAGGTATACATATGATGAAAATTACAGGCCTCTCTCATCTTTTTAAGTGGGAGAACTTGCACAATTGGTGGCTGACTAAATACTTTTTTCCCCCACTGTATTTCTCTGTTTTTATCAAGCATATGTTTAATATATTTAAATTTTGCCATCGTTCCATGAATTGTATTAGTGATCATCAAGAAAATATCTTTTGAATGTGTTCAGAGGGGTGCACTCGTTTATGCTGTGCGCTGTAACATCCTCTTTAGGATGATCAGAATATGCAAGTAATGATCCAACTATGATGTTTGCTATTTGTACTATTTGTTTGCTATATGTCTGACATGACAGATATTCACTCTGCAGGAAAGATACAAAACTGGAGTGATTATGATGCACAGCAAACCATTAGTATATTCGGTCCCACTTTATATTAGGTGGCCTTAACTACTATGTACTTGCATTTAAATTAATCATTTGGTACAATGCATTTATTGTGTACATACATGTTTTTACATTGTACTTATATTTTCTAAAATACCTATATGTAGTTACATCTGCAATTAATTTCTGTAATCACATTTATAATTACGCTGTTGACCCATCCCTTACACCTTAACCCACCTTTAAACCTACCCAAACCTGTCCCTAACCTTACCCATATCCCACCTCAATAGCAGCAGAAGTGTTTCTCCCCTTCTACGAGTTTGCGGGGCAGTTTTGTAAATTGGCAGCGGGAGTCACGTTGGATGACGTGGCCATCCTCCATCTGTTCCGGCTCGAGGTTTCCTACCACCGTCCCCAGTGTTCCCCAGTGTCTTCGCTGGTCCGCCCCCCAGTACCTGCGCCTCCCTATCTCCACGCTGCCAGAGCGCCGCCAAGAGCCCGCTATCCCTGATCGCCTCCCCTGTACCACCTTAAATTTCCCCAAGAAAATATTGGGGGGTAGTAGGGTTCCTGCCAGAGAGGCCGAGGCGAGGGCCGAGGTCTCGGAGGCAGACCCGCCATGGCCTCCAGAGTCCCCTGGTCCACCCTGGAGGCCTCCAGAGCGACCACCCCCCCTCTCCGTTGGTTGTTGTATGGCGCGAGACGTGCCTATTGGGAGAGGGGGTAATGTCAGACTGTGTCTCCACGTGTCTCCAATAAGTACATTGTACTTATTTTTTAATGTAAGTACATAGTTAAGGCCACTTAATATAAAGTGTGACCATATATTCTGACAGTTTAGAATAAATTCAGGTTGATTATCAGTGTTACTTGCAAATATGAATTAAGGAACAATGTTAGACAAAGATGTATAAATAAAAGACAAAATAAATTGAGAAAAATAATAATAAGACTACAAAGGAATGGGAAATTCAGTAACAGCAATAAATGTGCTTTCATTTTTTTTTTTTTTTTTTTTTGTTAAAACTAAAAACAGATGATGAAGATGACGATTATGATAGTTATTATACAGACTCTGATGAGATTGTGTCACGTACGTATTTTCCTGGGAGTTTGCTTTGGGAGGAGTTTGATCTACCCAGTAGCATCGGAAACTTGTAAGTTTTTTTTCTTTTTTAAGAGTTTGTTTTTTCATTATTGTATTGAACTGAATCATGTCAGTCTTTGCTGGTGAGATGAAGCTTGTCAGTGCTTTTCTATCTGTCATTTCCTCATATTCCAGTGGATCAATCACAAAGCAGATCTTATTGAAAGACTCTGTTACTACGTGGCAGATCTTGGCTGTCAGTCTGTCACCAACACTTGGTAAAGTGAAGCTGCAAACGCAGAATACATGCTCTGAAAAACAACATTAGGGCCCTATGAAATATGTTTAATGGTTTCCAAATTAAATTTTATTTATTTCCAAATTCCGTTTTTTTTTTCCATTTAAATTTTTCTGGATTCCATTTTTTCACATTTTAAGTTTTCTGGACTCCTTTTTAATGGTTTAATTAAATTGTATTAATCAACAAGCATGTCTAATTAATTAAAATCATGAAACAAACATTTAACAAATGTATTAAATGTTTAAGAAAGATTACATGTTTAGGGCCCTATGAAATGTTTTATTTTTTTCCCACCTTATGTTTTATTGTTACCAAATTCTTTGTTTTAGCATGTATAATTATTTGAATTTACAAAAACAAGTTTCATTTATTCTTACAATAGCCTTATGAATTGTATTTTTTTTTTCCCTCAGAAATTCTATGTTGTGTTTTACATTTTTCTGGTTATGAAATGAAGGCATACAACATTAATTTAATTTATATTTTAATTCATGTCTGCAAGTTAAACATAACTTTTATTTTGACAGGTTGCTGTGAATACCTTTAAATTTCTGTGTGTATATGATGGGATGCTAGTTTTACTCAAATGAAACGATCAAATGCTCATGAAGTGACTCTCAGAGCAGTTCTGGGGATGTTGTTTATGTATTTATCTCATTTAGTGAGGTGGCAGATGCTGAACACTTCAGTATGTGTAATAAACGAAACCACACATCTGCACCCATAGCCACAGCCATTATCACCCTGCAGCCCAAGACCGGTTGCCCATGGAAGCTAAGCAGGGCTGAGCCCTGGTGGGAGACCTCCTGGGAAAACTAGGTAGCTGTTGGTAGAGGTGTTAGTGAGACCAGCAGGGGGTGCTCACCCTGTGGTCTGTGTGGGTCCTAACGCCCCAGTATAGTGACGGGGACACTATACTGTCAAAAGAGCACCGTCTTTTGGATGAGACGTTAAACCGAGGTCCTGACTCTCTGTGGTCATTAAAAATCCGATGATACTCCTGGCCAAATTCCCTCCATTGGCCCTTGTCAATCATGGCTTCCCAAGAATCCCCATCCTCTTGATTGGCTCTATGACGCTCTCTCCTCTCCACCTGTAGCTGGTGTGTGGTGAGCGCACTGGTGTCGTTGTCCTGTGGCTGCCGTCGCATCATCCAAGTAGATGCTGCACACTGGTGGTGGTTGTGGAGAGACCCCCCCACATGATTGTAAAGCGCTTTGGGTGTATAGCAATACACAATAAAAGCGCTATATAAATGCTTCATACATTCGTTCACCATTCATTCACACCGAGACACACAGAACATTCATTCATATTTAAATAGTCTTTTTGCAGCTTAATATTTACAGACACTAGTCCGTATTGTGATTTGATTAAGTCTAATGACCTACTTTTGATTAATTCATCCAAACTTTTACAAATTCCATGACATGGATTTAGCTATTCCATCTGTGTTTTTTGCACTGTGGAACTCATGGGGCCCTACAACCTCAGCATCCAGGATCTGCTGCTTTAAATCCTTCTGTGTGTCTGTGTTCCTCCTCAAAGGCATCTGTGTGGCAGAACCTGAGGAGATGGTCGTTTATAATTCATTTTTCATTGACCTCAAGATGCCTTACTCAGCTGTGCGTGGCGAACAACTGGAAATCAATTCCATTATTCACAACTACACCCCAATGAAGCTAAAGGTAGATCTGATTTGATATTAAAAAATGAATTTAGAGTTTATGGTAAATATTAAAGCCATGTGAATCATAGTTACCAATTATGTATGAATAAAATCATGGACATGACAACATACAGTAGATGGATTCTGAGAGTAATTTTCTTTTTCTTATTTTGTCTTTTTTTGTGCTGCTCAGGACTCAAATTAAAGAAAAGGATTCTGTCCTGTGCTAAAACAGAAATACCTTTCATCATCACACATTTCGTATTGGATTGAAGTTTCCTCTAGATTTGAGTCTCATTCTCCTGTTTTCACCAGGTGCGTGTGGAGTTCATGGAGACAGAAGATGTTTGCAGCTCTGCCTTTAAGAAAGGCAAATACAGAACAATAGTATCTGTCGACAGAGGCTCCAGCATAACCGTGTCGTATGTGATTATTCCCTTGACACTGGGAAAGCACATTATTGAGGTGAAAGCTTCAGCATATGATCATATCTACACTGATGGAGAGAGAAAGACGCTGGTGGTGGTGGTACGTCTGATGGGACTGTCACTTTTAGTATTTGTTTCATTTGATTTGGTTATTTGTGAATATAATGATCAATACATGTTTATGTTTTCAATAGATAAACTAGAGCATCATGGGTAGTTAACTCTCTCTCTCTTTCAGCCTGAGGGTGTGCTGGTTTCATTACAGAGACAAAATGTGGAGCTCAAACCCATTAAGAATGGTGAGATTTACTGTGAAGCACACAGTAACATCACTGTGTTATACTTCAGTTATACAACATTGCAGACATTACACTTCTAGCCAGTTATAAAAAAAAAAACTTTGAATGTCATTTTTAGCCTATCCAGAGATCACAATAAACTCCTGCTCTTTTCTTGCTCAATACTCACCAAAACCATACAAAATGTGATCAGAACGTGACTCATGACTCTTCCTCCATCTTGCTGTTCTTCTCTATTTCTCATCCCAAATGGATCAGGAGAAAATCCTTTAGTTTTTAAAGCTAACATACCAGCTGATCGGCTTCCAGACACACCTGCTAACACGTACATCTCAATTACTGGTAAGCTTAATGACACTTTCATAAATGTGTAGTGATTATTTCTTTAAAGTTGTATGCATGGTTTTATTTTGAGAGAGATGAAGTCCATATCTACAGTCATAATGACCATGGCAAATTTTGTAGTACTTTTATGAGGATTCTACTACAGTACCTAATGTTGGGGCTGGCTTGTAATAATTGCAGTTCTGTCAAAGACTTTAACATGGTAATATACATGGCCATTTTAATGTGCTTGGTCTTGGCGGAATAGATATTTGTGGCTCTGGGCTGGATTATCCAATGGGCATTATGGGCACGGGCCCAGGGTCACATGTGCACTTGGAGCCCAAGAGAGGGCGAATAAAATTTTTTGGAGTGTCTATATTTGCACTAAGTGAAAATAACCCACATTGTTGGCAAAGGCTATTTACACTAGCTCTGCCCACTAATGTCTGGTAGACATAGACAACATTACTAAAGACTCACGCCATGCAACAGGCTTAGTGGTGTAGGGCTTAAAGCCAGTGGCGTAAGTTTGTCTTAAAAAGTGGTGGGAACAGGATGGGGGTGGGGGGGGGGGGGCTACATCTGCTTTAAATATTACATACAAAAATATAGGCCTATATATAAAATTGAAAATATTTGTATCTACAAATTATTAGCTAAACTTATTGCAAAAATAAATATAATATTCAAGTGCTTTTATGTCAGAACAGTAACCAGTGCATCCTGATAGTCATGGCAGCTGTTACGGGGCTGACGAGACGAGAGACATGCGGATCCATGTGCAAGCTTTATTAGATCAGAGACGTGGTCAAACAGGCAGGGTCGAACAATGGCAGACAGGTATATGAAGGCAATGCACAGAGTTATCAAAAACGAGCGTGGGTCATACGACAGCGAACAGAATCAAAAGGGGCTAGACAAGGGAGGTAATCTAAAACGTAAGCAAGAGTCCAGGCAGGGGAAATCACAATCCGAAACAGACAAGATGAGGCAGGACTAGGGAAACTAACAGGGCTCTGTAGAGCAGCGATAATGCATACAATAGTCGTCAGTGAGGGAAAGAAAGTCCAGGGTTTAAATAAGGCAAGTAATCAGTGCAATGTGTAATATGTGACAACTGTGTGTGATCAGTGCCATGAGCTGTGTGCACGTGTCGTCAGTGCAATGAATAAAATGAATAAATTCGAGATCATAATAAAATGGTGTCAGATTAAAATGTAATAACTTTGCGCACCGAAAAGAAAAAAAAACAACAACAACAAAAAACAGTCTTTCTCTTCATTTATTCCTTCCCTTTCTAGCTTACTTATTTGAATGAGCACTTCCTGTGTCTATTTGCAAGCTTTGCTAAGCCACCACTGGATACTGTCCTTGGGCCAATTGCATGAGCCTTACAACATACCCAGTCCCGAATGCAATGACCGTAACATGCGCACAAATGAGTTTGAACTGATGCTGAAGTCTAAGGATATTTAGTACAAATGAACTTGTACATACATATCTTTTCAGTGCATCCCATAAAGGGAATCAGCGCACAGTGTACATGGCTGCTGTCAAGAATCCTGTCCATGCACTTCTGTTCACTCCCCACCAGAGGTCACCCGCTCATCACATGGACTCTTGCACTACACTACACTACCGTTGCATTTCACCAGACGACAATTCCCATCATTCATTGGACTGACGACACGCACACACAGCTGTCACAGATTACACATTGCACTGATTACTTGCCTTATTTAAACCCTGGACTTTCTTTCCCTCACTGCCGAGTATTGTATGCATTATCGCTGCTCTACAGAGCTCTGTTAGTTTCCCTAGTCCTGCCTCGTCTTGCCTGTTTTGGATTGTGTTTTCCCCTGCCTGGACTCTTGCTCACATTTTGGATTACCTCCCTAGCACCTTTTGATACTGTTCACCGATCGTCGACCCTCACTTGTCCTTGTTTACTCTTTGTCTCGCCCATATTATACCTGTTTGCCACTGTTCGACCCTGCCTGTTATGACCATGTCTCTGCTCAATAAAAGCTTGCATATGGATCCGCACGTCTCACGTTTCGTCAGCCCCGTAACAGATACTGTGAAACTGTGATATTTTTATCTAAGGTTATCATACCGGACCATGCCTACAGGAGACACAGAAATGGACAATACAAGCCAATATGTGACCCTGGACCACAAAACCAGTCTTAAGTCGCTGGGGTATTTTTGTAGCAATAGCCAAAAATACACTGCATGTATGAGTCAAAATTATAGACTTTTCTTTTATGCCAAAAATCATTAATATATTAAGTAAAGATCATGTTCCATGAAGATATTTTGTAAATTTCCTACTGTAAATATATCAAAACGTCGTTTTTGATTAGTAATATGCATTGCTAAGAACTTCATTTGGACAACTTTAAAGGTGATTTTCTCAATATTTAGATTTTTTTGCACCCTCAGATTGCAGATTTTCAAATAAATCTCATGCATAAATTTTCATGCATAAATCTCAATGTCTTAAAAAAAACTTGACACTTAATACTGGTTTTGTGGTCCAGGGTCACATGTATGCAAACAAGCTGCTGCATCAGCGGATGTGCATATACTGTATCCACACACATACAAAAAAAAATGGACAAGATAGTACAAACACCTAAAAATGGCTCTGTTTGTGTGTGTTCATTCACTACTCACTGCTGTGTAGGTGCACTTCGATGGGTATGCCATATTTGGCCACACATCACATCCGTAAACAAGGTTTCGTTACATCATAAATGCTTTGAAGCATTTTGAAATGTTCAATGGTTCACCTGGCATGATCTCTGTAAACCCATGAATCATGTGAGTGTACTGAGATCAGCCCCCAGCGGCGAATCAGTGTCTGCTTTTTACTTGATCTGGGATCAGTTTTATAAATTTGTAGACGCATTTGTATAATTAAAAAGAACAATAGTAGTTAATAGTCTCTTGTTGGCCTGTTAAGCTGAGCCATCCATAGAATAAGCAAAACAAGCCCTGAAAATTAATTAAAGAACACACATTATACATACGCTTCATTTTAGTTTAATGCTATTAGATGATTGCTCAATTGCATTCAATAAAACACTTGCAATGGGTTTGTAAAAGCTGTTTAAATGCATGTTTTGGCCTGAGTTTTTGTTGCATTTACACAGTTTTGACCAGCAGGAGTCACCAACGTGTAGTGTTTTGAATGCTAAGCAAATGGTTCAACTGACTGTCCCATTACTAGTTTTCACTTAGCTTAGATGTTGATTTCAAACGCTTTCTGCACCTGCTACACAAAGCACTAGACAAGAATTTGAATGTTGAGCAGCAAGCTCATTGGCTGCTGATGTGAAAAGAAACCAATCAGCTGCACCATGTGAATAATGACATAGATTGAGTTAGAACCCATTGGCCTGCACCATCTAGACTTTCGTGACAGAACTTTGTCTTTACTTTGGCACATCCAATTAAAATGCACTGAGCATGCTCTTGTTTCTTTCCAGTTTTTATTCTCTCTTATTCACTTGTGTTGTTTAAGCTCCTAACCACATTACAAATCAGATGTACATGAACCCAAGATGAGCTGTGATCAGTGAAACCATGATCTGATTCTAATTTAATTTAAATTCAATGTTTAAGAAATTTCCAGATACAAGACCTAGGAGTCAAATATAGTGTTGAGAGTGTTACATACAAATATAATAAAGAAACTGAATTCTCATCCTGCGTTCCCTCTTTCATTTCTCCAGCTGAAGGGATCAATCAGACAGTCGAGCAGGCCATCAGTGGAAGCTTCATGGGGCAGTTCATTGTTCTGCCTCGTGGTAGTGGAGAGGAGAACATGATCTATATGACTCTGCCTCTCATTGCCACTCATTATCTGGACAGCACCAATCAGTGGGACACTGTTGGCTTGGAGCGCCGTAATGAAGCTATCAACCATATCAACACGGGTATATAGATATAAAAATCAAGATTACTAAATATTCAACAACATTATATGATACTAAGCTGCTCTCTTGAAAACTTTAGACTAAAAGGAAAGGAAAAATATGCAGATAATAAACAAATAAATATTCTTTCTTTATCCTTTTTGTATTAAGGTTATCAGCGGCAGCTGGGTTACCGTAAACCAGATGGATCCTACGCTGAATGGTCACACATGCCAAGCAGCACATGGTAAGTCATTTTGACGTCATTCCTTATTGTGAAATAAACTTGTTTTATGTTTCATGCCTAGTTTCTCTTGTATTACATTTTATATTACATCAGTGTTATTTTTAATAGTAATAATAATTATAATGTGTTTTAAATTTGATTTATGTGTTGTTCTGATTGTCTGTTAAAGGTTGACCGCATATGTGGCCAAAGTCTTCGCCATGGCTACTAATCTTGTTCTGATAAATGATAATGTGATCTGCAGCGCTCTCAAGTGGCTAGTTCTCCACAAACAAATACACGACGGCTCCTTTAAAGAGGATTCAGCTGTAACTCATGGAGAGATGGTGGTCAGTTGAATGTTGTTGAATGTGTCCATCTGTGTTCACAAAAGAAAAATGCAATGAACCCAAACCAGTGACTTATTTCACTGTGGTTCACAGTAGTAAAGCATCAAATAATCTACAGTACAGTACAAACAAAATATAACAATGCAGTGGTTATGGAGGAAGATTTTTCATGAGGGGAAGTGATGCTGCTTGTCTTTCACAGAAGCCACATTCACATCAAGCACACTGCACTTTATTGTACATTAATGCACAAATGTGTAACAACGGTTTCACTTTATTTTGATGGTCCCTTTAACACATTCTGTTGACTATAAGCATTGCCCCTACATTCCTAGTGTTAGTAGTGTATTAGTAGACTGGTAGGGTTAGGGTTAGATCAAGTTGACATGTACTTGCACAGTTACTTACAGTCAGTAGAGTGTCTGTTGGGAGACCAACACAATAAGGAGTGAGTAGATATGAAGCAGACAGTCTACTAATATTCTAATGAGAGTTAGTTGACATGTAGTTGCAACGTTACTTAGTGTCAGCAGAATGTTCAAAAGGGACCATCAAAATAAAGTGTTACCGTAACAACAACAGAGTTTGTATAAGTGCTGGAAATCCCTGAAAATGCTTGAATTTTAATGTAGTGTTTTCTTACTGAATAGTTCACTTTTTAGACAAAAATAACTCACTTGGCAAAATCACGGCGACCAGTAAAAGCATGTGATTTTTCCAAGTAACACATGTTCCTGGATCAACGTCTTTTGTCGATCCTACATCAACATTACTGTCCAAAAATATAGACTTAACCCGATCCCTACTCCTAAACCTAACCCTACCCATAATTTATTCCTAAAGTCAGTGTGAAATGATAGCTGATTAACAAGGGTGTAGAAGCACCTAACCCTGATCATAAACCTAAATCAGATATTTCCTGAAAAGTTATCCTTCAATTCTGATTGATTGATTGGAATTATGTTCCAGGATGAACAAGGATGTTGATCCAGGAACATGTTGTACCTGGTGAAATCACGCTCACCTGCTTTTACTAGCACAATGGCATCTGATTTAATATGAGGATATATGTATATAAACATGTAATTTGCCAGTTTATTTCTGCTTTATTCCAGGGTGACGTAAAGGGAAAAGATGCCGATGTCTCTCTGACTGCCTTTGTTGTGATTGCCATGCAAGAGGGCAGAGAGATCTGTGCTGGATCAGTTGCTGTAAGTGAATTTGTTTCACCACATGCAGGTTTGGTGTTTCAAACACTGCAGCTACATTTGGTTGTCACTTCATCTTTTACTGCTTAATCCTGTGCTCACATTCACATGAGGTTGCCACTTCTGTAAATCACCCCCATAACTTTGCAGTAAGTATATGTGGCCTATAGAGGGGACATGTTCGGTTGTGGCCATGAGATATTAATTCATCGGAACGTCATATTAAGTCTTGGGAACGTGATAAAATGTTGTGACCACGAGAGGCCCACCCGTAGCTACGCGACTGGTCGGAACATCATATTAAGTCCTGGGAATGTGATAAAATGTCGTGGCCTTGAGATATTAATTCATCGGGAACATCATATTAAGTCCTGGGAACGTGATAAATGGCGTGGCCTTAGAGATCCTATGTTGAGGGAACGACATCCTTTTCTCGTGGCCATGACTGCTTATGTTGAGGGAACAACATATTTTTTCTTGTGGCCACAAGTTTAATGCGTAAACAAACACGACCATAGCAACCTGAGATGGATATTGGAAATGGATAAAATTATAGTTTTATTTTGAATTAAGAATGATAAAAGTGTGGAATTTAGAAATGATTATATTAACCATAGGTATAGGCTACAGACTGTGCGCACAATGTCACCTAGACAGCATTCGAATGACGTTTATCATGAATAAATATTAAAAGAATATGTAAGAACACAATCCATAATCCATTCCACAGTCTTGTAAATCTGTTAACTGATCGTCTTTTTTCCATAATATTTTATGATGATGATTATTATTATTGCTTATAGCCCATTTTTATATTCGTTGTTATGTATTTGCTTTATTTTCCTTTCATTTCAATCTCTTTACTTAACGTTCATGAATATTACTTAAAATGTTTTGTAAATACAGTAAATGCCCAATATGCCAGTAAAGTTGTGATTAATCTCCATTTCTGGCGCACTTACGTACATTTTTACTGGAAGTTCACTTTAAAGGTTGAATTTAACATACATTTCATTCTATTTCAGCTAATTAATAGACTATAATTATAAATACTAAAATATTTTATTGAGGAATGAATCATTCGCACAAATGAAAACACAACATGCTCATTTAGCTATCTTAACATACTTGGCATAAATACATAGTCAAAACTTTATTGGATTAATTGTCCAACATTTACAGTATTTGCAAAATATATGATAGCATATAATACTAACTAGGGCTATGCAATTAATCGAATTCGATTATCATGCGCATCTCGTCAGTAAAGCAGCAGTTAATACACAGAGCCGTAGTTCACTTACAAGCTAAGCAATATCACGTTCATAATCGAAGACGAATCGCCTATTATTTAACATTTAAATTTAAAATATATAAATTTATAAATATTTTATTCTATTTCGGCTAGTAATTAATAAGCCATAATTATAAACACTAGCGGTGTTTCATTTAATTTGCATAGTTTAAAAATGCAAATAAAAATGAAACATTCAAACTACAATATTAATTTATGTTTCTGATGATCCCAGGTTGCTATGGTCATGTTTGTTTATGCATTAAACAAAATGTTTGTTTATGCATTAAACTTTTCTCGTGGCCTAGAGAAAAGGAAAAAAATCCTCAACATAGGATCTTGAGGCCACAACTTCACATTAGCCGGGTTTCCATCCAAAGTTGCGAATTTAACTTATGTGCAAAATTGGAATATCGCATAAAACATTTGCGAACGAGCACCATCCAACGAGTCAAAGAGAACAAAATCGTCACTTCCTGGTAAACTGGCATTAAATAGCCTATAGATAACTAGGATAAGCTAATGAAAATAATAATTTTCATATGAAAAATTAATTGCGCCTCAGAGCGAGCAGACGAAACACAATAAATGCTGTCATTGCTTTCGGAGGTGAATGCTGCTGTTTGGTCGTGTAAGACAATTATACAGAAATACTTTGATGACAGATTTTGCGCAGGCATTTCAGAACAACCATAACAAAATTTCAGATGCTCTGGAATGAGATCTGTCCGCTGCTAGTCAGGTTATCCCATAGCGCAAAGACACATGACTTTTTTGATGCACTTGGAGGAATTTATCAGCAAAATGTATTTCCATCTCCCATTATTCGCATTAACCCTTTTTCGCACAAGTCAAAAACCACCTCAAGCAAGCGAATTAAGGGATTTTTATTAAAAATTTGGCGTTTCCATCACTCGTTTCTCATGCGATACTTCAAAATGCGCATTAAAACGCAGTGAGTGATGGAAACCCAGCTATTTTTACCTCAACAAAATCTCGTGGCCATGACATATTATCATGTTCCCACAACTTAATATGACGTTCCCACAAATTAATATCTCATCGCCACGACACTTTATCAAGTTCCCACGATTTAAAGCTGCAGTCTGTAAGTTTTGCCTCTTTGTCGCCATCTCTGTTTGAAAACCTGCAATTGCAGTTATTTGCGGAATTATTTTCTTAAAAGGGTGGTTTACTGTTTTTTTTCTAGGCTTGATTGAGTTTATGGGCTGCAGTCTAACATGAGTTCATGCTTCGTTTTTTTTTTAAATACGCATTATTTTTCATATAATTTACCTTTATTCCACACCGCTCTGTCCCTTCTCTGACAAACGCCTCGATTATTTCCTGTTTTTATGAAGCCCCTCCCTCAGAAATACGTGATGGGCTCTGATTGGTTAGCTGGCTTGTGATTCACTAAACCGCCGAGCGTGCGTCTAAATGTCCCGCCCCTCAGCTCAGCATGTGCTCTGGTTGTATTGTAAACAATGGCGTCGTCTATATTTCTTATCAATTTGAGCCCGATTGAGACGCAGAGGATATTAGTGAAGAGGATAGCGCAGAACCTGTGCAAGCACGGCTCTTAATGGTATTGTGACGGGAGGAGCCAACGACAGACACAGTGGGTGTGGCGTCAGGCCTCGGAGAGGTTTTTATTAAACAAAAATGATAAAATAAGTGTCCAGGGGGAAGAAGTGTCCACAAAACAGGGGGGGATCTGGTGTCCTCGTTGTGCTGCGGGGCTCGTGAAGGAGGGCAGTGTTCCAGGAGGAAGGAGGGGTCCAGGGAAGGGGCGGAGTCCGGTGGCCGCACACGCTCCCGCGGCCCGGGGCACGAGGGGCGGCGGCTTCTCCTGAGCGGCGGCTCTTCCTCTTCTGCCTCTTACGGGCATTGGCGGGACTTTGGACGGCCTGACATCTCCGGTCCGACGGCTGTAATATGGGTGCGGCTTTTCTCCCGGACTCTGGATCCTGCTGCTCACGACTCCGGTGGTGCGACGTCCCTCAACGCACCCTTCCTGGACCCACGAGGACACCAGCGTGCATGCACGGGGAAAGAGACCGGTCTCTCGAGGAGAGGCGCGCTCGGCATTTAACGGCGACGGTGATGAGGCTTATATTCAGTCCAGCTGTGCCTCATCACACGCCGCCAGCCCACGTTGGTCCCACGCCCCTCCTCTCATCCACCCACTCCAGTCGGGAGCCTGGTGAAGGGCGGCGAATAAGGGACGGGGTGGTGATGATGATGAGGGGGAGGGCCACCGATCCGTCACAGTATGTATGTTTGTTTGTTTGTTGTCTCATACTTTTAGATACGCTGTTATTATGCTACTGCTTATGTTAGCTTTTAATATACGGTTTTATTCTGATTAAAGTTTTAATACAGTACGGCAACCGCACACGCGTCCATGTATAATGCTTCTCATTACTGTGAAAATGTATAATTGGAACAGTTTGTTGGAGCTGATCTGACGACCTGAATGAGAGAGAGAGAGAGAGATGCAGAGCAGGACGACACGAGGAACAGTATTAAGAACAGCTGTTTTAGAACATTGATTTTGAAACTTGTGAATCCATTAGAATCGTTAGAAGACAGAATCGCGATTCATATATGAATAGATTTTTACGTGCACCCCTAGTTTTCTCTTCCTCTTCTCTAAAGCAGAACAGCATGGCCCCGCCCCCTTGGTTACATGTTCCTGAGGGCGGGGTTTATCTGGGTTTGTGACGTATCAGACCCGGGAAGTAGTTCGTTGTAGTCCCTTACCAGCCATTTTTGTAGGCATTAAACTTCCAGAATTTTAAAAGACGATATCTCTGTTTGCATTGAACTTTAAGCGCTGCAACTTTGCAGATATTGTTTATGCTCAAACAGCAACATTACACACTAACTAACGTTAAAAAAGTGAAATTGCAATCAACCACCCCATTAACGCGGGTAATGCATGGCTCCATCTCAAATTTATCTATGTTTTAAGAAGTATATGTGGCTGTCAGTCAACGCACTGGTGTGGATACTGTACTTCGGAATCACAGATTGTAGCCTACATTTTGGAGTATATGACCCAAATAAGAATTTTCATCGTATATTGTCATCTGAAGAAGTAACAAGTCTGCCACTTTTGTTTTTACCAACTGAGGAGAATGAGTCTGCAGCAGACTTCCACCCGACAGTCAAAGCGGCATTACGTCACGAAAGTGCGGACTCAGAGGAAGGCCGCGAGGGTTTAGGGTGCTATTTGGGACAGGGCCAAACTGTGCTCCTGTGTCGGTGATCTGTGCAAAAGATAAATGAAACAGTAACCAAACAGGTTTTGGTCTCTATTGGCTTCCATTTTTTTCATACTGTGGGAGTAAATGGGGACTAACAACTATTTGGTTACCAGCTTTTTTCAAAATATCTTCTTTCGTCTCATACAGCATTGGAATGATTTGAGAGTGAGCAAATTATGACAGAATTTTTATTTTTGGGTGAACTACCCTTTTAACAATTGTTTATGATGATTGTTGAAGAATGCTGATCTAAGAACTTACATTTACCTTTTATGCACACTTTTATAGAGTCTGCATGAAAGTATCAGGAAGGCTGTTTCTTTCTTGGAAGGTCGACTTCCAAAACTGACCAATCCTTACGCTGTTGCAATAGCGTCCTATGCCATGGCCAGTGCTGACAAACTAGATAAAGACATACTGATGAGACACTCCACCCAAGGAGAAGGTCAGTCAAGTCAACAAGTCATCAGAATGATTTGTGTTTTGTACAACATACAACAGTACTCACTCAGACCCAAGTGTAAATAATGGAAGTATTAGAGAATTTTTGTGGTGTAATGACAGCTGCTTGAGACAATCTTGTTTCTAATGCCGTTTTGTGTTTGAAACAGCTGGTCGGACCTGGACTGTCCCTGGACAGCGTTATCACTCACTAGAGGCTACGGCTTATGCTGTGCTGGCACTTGTGAAGGCAAAAGACTTTGATAAAGCAGGAGAGGCAGTGCACTGGCTGAACAGAACACAGACTCACTATGGAGGATCTGGCACCACACAGGTACACTAACACCTCATCATACGACTGTGATAAACACCAGGGGCCTCATGTATAAACGTTGCGTATGCAAAAAATGGGCATAGAAATGTGCGTGCGCTGTTTTCCACACACGTATCTGGATTCATAAAAAATAAATTTGGCGTAAATATGTGCGCACCATACGGATGCTCTTGACTGTGCATACGCACTCTTTTTCCTGGAGTGAGAAAAGTAGTGAAGTAAACTCTTGTTTTTTTTTTTTTGCGAGAACAATGATCAATGGTGCGCACTTACTTCGATATTATGACACTGAAGTGTTGATGTCGTATGAAGGCATCTCCACAACATTATGAAAAATACCACCGTATTTGGAGGATGCAAAAAAAAAAAAATTGTAAGATTTGCATTTTCCCATTTTATAAAGTACTTTGTCAGTGATGCACCAAGTCAGCCAATTGTCTTTTACGCTGCATTAAATATAGGCTTATCTGTTTCCACACACACACACACACACACACACACACACACACACACACAAAAAAGCTAACAGCTAACAGCCTTACATCTGGATATTTTGATATATTTATTCTAAAACATACTGGATGATTTTGACAATAAAAATGAATGTGGCACAAATGGCATTTAGTCCGTATCTCATATTTCCTTATCGTCTTCTACCTTTGACGGTGTTAAACATGGTGTCACGTGGATGGGAATATGCATGGAAATGATATGCAGATTGTAAGCTCCATATATGGTGTTTTCTGGGAGGAGTCTTCTTTATAAAGGGGTTTTTACGCAGGTTCTGGCGTAAAAATCTAGCTCGTGCGCCTACATATACTTTCAGGCTGAAATCAACAGAGAGTTTTATACATGAGGCCCCAGAACAAGTGTAGGACTGACACTGCAGGACAGGATTTGAATGCTTTTGTGTCTTTTATAGGCGACCATCATTGTGTTCCAGGCCGTGGCCGAGTATTGCACACAGGTGAAGGACCGACAAAACTTCAATCTGGATGTGGAGCTGTCCATGGCAGGAAAACCCAGACCTCTTAGATGGACTTTTAAAACAGATAATATGCATCTTACATGGTTAAACAAAGTAAGGAGTAACCCATCTACTAGATTCAAATTGTTTGCTGCTCATGTCAGTTGTGTGTTTTTGTGGTATCATATTAAATTAATAAATATGGGAGGTTATTTTTGTTTGGGATTCATAATTTTTGCCTACGTCAATGTCGTGTTTGATCAATTAAATATTTTAAATGATCTCTATTACTTCATGGATTTGATTATTCTGATGACTCGAGTACGTCTGCATTCACTCAACAGGTGGAGATAGACAAGGACTTCAGTGTAACTGCTAGAGGATCTGGAACAGCCACTCTCTCAGTGAGTGTTCAAGAGCGTTTATACAGTCAACGGCATGATTAAAGCAACTGAACAGTTTAAGAGACGTGCTGCTGTTTTCAGGTTCTGACGCTGTACCACGCCAGACCTGTTGAGAAGAAGTCTGACTGTACATTCTTTGATATGACTGTTAAAATGGAGAAAGACCATAAAGGTAATATTGAGTTCATGCCCTTTCTGTGGCACTTTCCATACATTGAGTGCTGAAAGAAAACCTCCACAATACTTTATTATTTTAATTTTAATTACTACCATGCTTTGTTTTTTAGCAAAACAAGGAGCCGTTGAAACATACAACCTTACTTTGGATTTCTCGTATGTACACAAAAATAAACTATTTTTTGTAATTTATCATTTAAGCTGTTTTCACACTTTTTTTGGTCGGAGTCTGAGTTTGCTTTTCCCACATTGGTGATATGTTTGCATCATGAATGTGAGTACTAGTAACAGCTGGTTGTTATTATTATTATTATTATTATTATTATTAGAACCTTTATTTTACCAGGAAAAGGAGCACGTTGAGATTAAACATCTATTTTACAAGAGCGTCCTGGCCAAGACAGTAACACAGCTCATGTGGGTTTAACATATAACATCCATCCATACATACACAAATGAGTTAAATTAGTTTTTTTTTGTAACTTATTTCAAAAAGTGAAACTTTCATATATTCTAGATTCATTACATGTAAAGTACAACATTTCAAAAGTTATTTTGTTTTAATTTCGATTAGAGCTTACAGCTCATGAAAGTCAAAAATCCATTATTTCAAAATAATAAATATCTTTGCAACTACATGTCAACTAGCAGTCATTAGAGTATTAGTAGACTGACTGCTTAATAACTTCTAACACTTTATTTTGATGGGTCCACAACATACAACATACTGACTATCAGAAACTTTGCAAGTATATGTCAACTTATTCTACTAACCCTAAACCTACCCTAACAGTCTACTCTGAGAGTTAGTAGACATGTAGTTGACGTGTAGTTGCAAAGTCCCTTATAGTTAGTAGAATGTCTAAAGTGGACTATTAAAATAAAGTGTAACCAAATATTTACATTTGACGTCGTGACTGGTCTATTGCTGGTGTTGGTCTATTGTGTTTTATCAAGTCCAAAGTCAATGCAACCGTCTACCAGGAGATTTTGGAGCACTTTATGCTTCCATCTGCTGACAAGCTTTATGGATATGCTGACTTCCTTTTCCAGCAGGACTTTAGCACCTGCCCACAGTGCCAAAACCACTTCTAAGTGGTTTGCTGACCATGATATTACTGTGCTTGATTGGCCAGCCAACATGCCTGAACTGAACACCATATGGGATATTTTCAAGAGAAAGATGAGAAACAGTCGATCCAACAACACAGACGAGCTGAAGCTCACCGATGCTGGAGTTTGTGATAAAGGAGCCCCGACCAAGTATTGAGTGCAGAAATTAACATACTTTACAGAGCTTGAAATATTCTCATATTTTGAGACACTGTATTTTTTACTTTCAAGAGCTGTAAGCTCTAATCATCATAATTAAAACAAAACTTTTTAAATGTTTTACTTTACATGTAATGAATCTAGAATACATGAAAGTTTCACTTTTTGAAATGTTACAAAAAAAAAAAAAAAAAAAATTCACGATATTACATTTTTTGGAGATGCACCTGCGTAATGAAAAAAGGATTTCAATACATAACTAGTCAAAACCTCTAAAGCCTGAAGTTTAAGTCTCCAAATTGTTTAAAATCACTTTAAAAATATCCAATGATACCAGCTCCCTAATCTGCAACTTAATTTGCAAATTATTCCAGGCAGAGGGATCAGCAAATTTAAATGCCTTTTCCCCAATTCAGTACGTACCACTGGAACAGACAATAAGTAAAATCCCTGGGACCGAAGGCTATAGCTACCAACATGTTTTTTTTACAGATGTAGGTATGAAGATATGAAGGAAGTAAACCCAGGATAGATTTATAAATAAAAACATGCCAGTGTGCAGACCATCCATCCCAAGCATACAACACACATCTTTTCACCAGTTGCTGAACATGAGGGCCAAAGGAGAGAACGTCATCAATTAAAATCCCGAGATACTTATATTGAGACACAAACTCAATCTTCAAACCTTGGGAAGTAGCAACAGAAAGAAAATTATGAGGGATTGATTTTGTTTTATCAGCATCTAAAACTAGTTTTAGGCGTTTGCAGACAGATGCAACTCATTTTACAAAGACAGTTTATTCAGAGACGAGTGGCTCTGTGTTACTACAATATAATAATTCTGAGGTCAAACGGATTCGGGTTCACACCAAAAACTCTAGTGTGAAAACAGCCTTAAATGCAGAGTAGATGAAGCAAACTACAAAACCAGTTAATAAAATCTGCTCTTGATCTCCATCTTCACAGCTACAAAAGTAATAAAACTGATTCCACCATGACTATTCTGGACATTGACTTACCGACTGGATTTGATGTTGATGAAAATGATCTTAAAGAGGTATTGTGATGATAAAGCCTCACATTTGTATTTAGAACAAGATTAATCTAATACACATCTGCAGACAGGACATTAAGCATTTTGATCAGATCATGTTTTGTTTTTTTCTTGTTCTTGCATTTAGTTGTCTTCAGGGAAGGAAAGACACATTCAGAAATATGAAAACAATAAATTGCTGTCAGAGCGAGGATCCCTCATCTTCTACTTAGAAAAGGTATGTCAGCAAACTGTGTTGTCTGATGATTTTTTAAACAGATTTAATCTCATTTTCTTTTGAGCTGGAAACCATATGCGACTGTGCTATTCATGTTAAATAGTTGAATTCTTGATTCTGATTGGCTAACAAAGTGATTTATTAATATTCAGAATATAAGCACTAGAGAAATTACATATGTAATATATAGCCTATGGCTGTAACACATTTATGTTTTGTTTTCTGTCAGCTATGCAACACACAAAACTGTCTTTTCAGTGTAAATGCAACTACAGATTTGTTGTGTTTTATTTGATTTATTATTATTATTATTTTCAGTGTAAGATATGACATCCAAATCATAATTTTGCTTTGATTTCTGTATTATTAGGTGTCTCATAAAGTGGTGGAAAGGATTTTATTCAGAATGTACAAGCTGTATAATGTGGGTCTGCTACAACCTGCTGCAGTCACAATATATGAATATTACTCACCAGGTAAAGAGCACACACAACTAGAGGTCGACCGATTAATCGGCCGATTTTTGGCATTTTTAATTAATCGACATCGGCCGATTGTGCTGAAAATTAGGCCGATTAATATACAGGCGCGTCTGCAAGCAACACGTAACGCTGCCTCGTGCGGCAAGCAGATTTCCATTCCACTGGCACAACGGATAACCCTTTGCTACCTTGACAATAATGCAGCCTGTTCATTATCATAAGTCACAGTCACAGTCACAGTCAGTCAAACATAGAGTATTTATTATAATGTTTGTAAGCATTTTGTGTCGGCATTAGGCCTATTTCTGAATTAAATAATAAAATGCGACTTATACGTGACTTTCCTCTCTCTAAAAAACCACAATTTTTTTATATGCATTGCATATTTTAACCATGCAGCAAACCTTTTTAAATATTTTGCTAAATTACTAAATTACTCCTCCGAGTTTCCAAAGAACTGCGACACGCTGTCACGTGGATTATGGAGCTCTCAATTCCGCGCTGTCAATATGTTTGAATGGGTATAAGTAGAGAGCATTTGTAATTCACATAAGCATACAACATTAGTGAACATTACAAAAGACAAGCAAATATGGAATTTAACCCAATAAAAAAAAAAGTTTAAATAATGTGTAAAAAACAGAAGGCAACCAGTTGCATTAGGCAAAAGTCAAGTCAAGTCACCTTTATTTTTATAGCGCTTTTAACAATACAGGTAGTCCTAAATGTCAAGGCCATGTCTGGCTCCCATACTGGGGACTACATCAACGAGGTGTTCCTTTGCATGCTGAATGATTGGGGCATCAACCAAGACAGAGTGGTGCTTGTTCTGCGAGACAGTGGTGCAAATATGACTAGGCCTCAAATATGACAAATAGGCCTCAGGCTGGCAGATATACCAGACATAATTTGCAGTGCACACACATTGCAGCTTGTGGTGAAGGAGGGCATCAGAAGTCAGCGAGTAGTGGGAGATATCATTGCCAAGTTAAAGACATGCTACCCACTTTAGCCACTCTGTCCTCGCAAAACAGCATCTGAGAGCCATTCAAAAAGATCTTGGCCTCCCCCCAGCACAACGTCATTCAGGATGTTCCCACCCGCTGGAACTCCACATGACACATGTTGCAGAGGATGCTGGAGCAGAAGCGTGCCCTGAACCTGTATGCAGTAGAACATGGCAAGATTGCCACACTAGCTGCAGAACAATGGGATATCATCTCGAATTTGATTGATACACTGGGCACTATTGAGGAAGTGACATTTGAGATGAGCAAGGCAGAGGCCTCTATCTCCTGCATCATCCCAAGCATCGCTGTGCTGAAGATGGTACTTCAGGCAGAGGGTCCCACCACAAGAGGGATCAAAACACTCAGAGAAACCATGTTGCAAAGCTTGGATAGACGATTTGCAAAGATGGAGGAGACCAAATGTTTGGTGCTGGCAACACTGCTTGATCCTCGGTACAAGGGTCATGTCTTTGCAGTGGATATACTGAGCAAAGCAAAAACTTGGCTGCAAGAAGAACAGGCCATTGTGTCCAAATGACAAAAAGGAGCAACCGGTGGAGACGAAGGATCAGAACTGAAACGGACAAGGGTGGAAGAAGAAGAGGAACATGGTCCCTTTAGTCTTCTTGAGAAAATGTATGCAAACATTTTGGGGGCTCATGAATCTCCTACCGAAGAAAGTGATGAGCATTACATCTTTGATCAGTTGGACCAGTACCTCCATGAGCCGTTAATTGACAGACGGACTGGCATGCCACTGGAATGGTTGAAACAGAATGCATCCCGCCTGTGCTACCTTACACCACTGGCAAGGAAATTCCTCTCTCCATCTCCCTCCTCTGTTCCCAGTGAAAGAGTATTCAGTGAGATTGGGATCATCTATGACAAGAAGAGGAGCAGGCTCACAGGAGAAAATGCAGAGTGGCTGTGTTTCCTGAACTACAACCCACAGCTCTTAAACTGGGAGTACTAAGAACTTAAGTGATGGATGGGTGGGGTGAAGAAGAGACTCAGGGACTGCAACTGGAGCTACAACTAAGGATAATGTGAATTTTTTTGTTCCCTCAGTAATGGCCATTATCTGTTGTTGATTACTTGTTGTTGTTGTAGAGTGCATAGGTAGTTCGAACAAGGGTTCAAGAGAAGTTCATGTGTTAAATAGACTTAGTTACTGTGTCTAGGCATTAATGTTGTTTATGTGACTTTACACATTTTTATTTTTGTTGACTGTTGTTGATCACTTGAGCACTTTCTTTTACTTTAAAATGATAAGTAGAGTTCAGACTCGGAACAAGTGTTCAAGTAAAGTTCAGGTGTTGTATATAGTTTTGTTCACTTCAGACCAAAAATTAAGAAATGCTGCTGGGTGCTACTGTGTAACACTACTCTTGTTTATTTTATTTATTATATTATTTATTTCATTTATGTAAGTTTTTGTGCACTAAAAAAAATATTTTTGGTTCCCCTAGATTTTTGATTACCTGTTGTGTATTTATTATTTAATGTATACATTATTTTTTATTTAAATTATACAAGTGCACTGATTGGAGAGGCTTGTTTTGTTTAATAAATGTTTAATTTAAGCAATTTTATGGATCACTTTTCTTCTTATTATTTGACTTAGATTTTATGAGATGAAGAAAAAAAAAAAGAAAATCAGCCAAACATATAGACCAAAAAAAATCGGCATCATATATCGCCCATCGGCTACCCTGATTTCTAAATATCGGCATCGGCCAGAGAAAAACCCATATCGGTCGACCTCTACACACAACTTTTTACATGTACACTTAAAATATATTATTTAGACAAAGTGATTTACAGATTAAACAAATACACTAAAGTAAGGAGGGCAAGGAATAAATCAATACAAGTTTCTCTGCTATAACAGATTTCTACAACACGAGAGCACATTGTTTTTAAAGTGCAAAACGTTGGTCAGTCAAATGCTCTGGTTTAAGGCTGAAAGTGTGTAAGACATGCTGCTGCGTTTGGGATTTTCTGGATAGGTTTCACAGTGCTAGAATGTATTGTAGTGATCTTTAATGAAACGCATGTGTTTTTAGATGCACGCTGTACAAAGTTCTACCACCCTGAAAGGACAGATGGCGCTCTATACAAACTGTGTAAAGGAGATTTGTGCTATTGTGCAGAAGGTATTACAATTATACTCATTCACCAGACAGTTATTTATTTACTTTATTTAATTTATTTACTTTTTATGAATGGAGGAAAATGTTTTGTTGGTCTGTTATGAATGTGTGTAAATATAAAAAAAAATGTCATGACAGAAAACTGCAGTTTCCAGAAGAAGAATCAGGTCAACAAAGAGGAGCGTTTGATTAAAGCCTGTGAAGTTGGCATGGATTTTGGTAAACACATGTTCTCCTTCCTCAGCCGTTGAGAGATCCAGTCTCACAGCTCTGATACAGATAACAATATAGAACACATTATGTTCAACAGTTTATAAAGTTTATAACATCAATATAACACGACTGTTTGACAGTTTATAAAGCCACAGTGGAGGAGATGAATCTGAAACAGGACTCTGACATCTATGACATAAAGGTGGAGCAGGTACTGAAAGAAGGTACGGTTTATTATTCGCATGTGTCCATCTAAGTATAATGAATTACGTGTTTTTATTACTCTCTTAAAATACAATACAATACAATGCAATGTTTATTTATGTAGTTCCAAATGGAACTGGCACGGTGTGCGTCGGCAGATGTCGCTGTTTAAATGTCAAATGTCTTTTTATTGTTGTTAGCATAACTGTTGCAAATAAACATGCATTTTATATTTTAAAAATGTGTTTTTAAAATTTGCTATTTAATATATAAAAAAATAATATATAACTTTGTAAAATGTATATTTTTTTATGCCGGTGCACACCATGCTGCGTTGTCACGGGAACATCCCAGCTGAAGATAATGAGGAAATTACGCTCCCTTCACCAAGTGCATTCCAAACGACTACATAATGACACGCACGTGCCCTGTTCACTCCCAAGTCCCCACTCCAAGGGGACAGGGATGATCACTTCCATTTGGAACTGCCCGTGAACCGTTCCATACATGATATGCGTATCGTTACACCCCTATTATGTAGCACATTTTAAAACAACCAAAGTCGACCAAAGTGCTGCACACATTATGCAAAAGAAAACAGGTAAACAAGATTATAAACAATAAAACACAAACTGTAAAATGGGGGAGGTTCATCAAACCAAATATTGAATGCCAAGGAGAAAAAAATAAGTTTTAAGAGTAGACTTAAAAGTAAAGCCAGGTTGAGGCAGTTCTGATTTGAACCGGGAGGCTATTCCATAACTTAGGGTCGACGACAGAAAAAGCAAGATCACCTCTGCTTTGAGTTTTGGGAACTTGCAATAAACCAGAATCAGCAGATCTAAATGATCTTGACTGAGTGTATGGAAGTAACAAATCAGATTATGGAGAGAGAAATGTGGCTCACATTTGGAACGAGGGACGTCCCGGTAAAATTGTCTCCTTTTCTGTCCTATAGGCACTGACAAGGAAGCTGAGGGCAAAGTGAGGCAATTTTTTGCTCGTCTCGGTTGTAGAGAACATTTAGGATTGGTAAAAGGCAAGTCGTACCTCATCATGGGAAAATCACTTGACCTGCCAGACAAAGGCAGAAGGTAGGTGTTAGTACTTCCTACAGGATTCTGCTTTTGTTCGGAAAGACCCACAACCCAGTAAATTTTAGGCCTTTTCACATTGAACACGAAAATTCGGCACAATGACTCTTTTGAACTGATCATCATCAATTAGATTTGAACTTAGATAACTTGACCGGCTTACTATTTATTATTATTATCAGTGTTTCAAACAGTTTTTTCTGCTTAACATTTTTGTGGAAACAATGATACCACACAAAAATTTGTGGTAAGATTTTTTTTAAAAAAAGAGAAATTAATAATGTTATTCATCATACATTAAAGTGATGAAAAGTGAGTGAAGTTTTATAAAAGATTTCTATTTAATAAATGCTTTAACAAATTTAATACATATATTTGATAAATGCTAATAAATGCTGCTTATTGAACTTTCTTTTTAATCAAAGAATCCTGAAAAATAAAATGTGTCACCATTTCCACGCAAAATATGAAGCAGTACAACGGTTTTCAACATTGATAATAATCAGAAATGTTTCTTGAGCATCAAATCAAATTGTAATGATTTCTGAAAGATCATGTGACTCTGAAATCTGGAGTAATGATGCAGAAAATTTGGATTTGCATCACAGGAATAACATTACATTTTGTAATATAAATAGAAAACTTTTTTTGTAAATTTGTAATTTCACAATATTGCTGTTTTGTTGTTGTTTTTTTTAATCGTTAATAATTGTAATGTTTCCCACACTTTTGGCAAGTACTTTAATAATAACAATTATATTAATACGTTTATTATATTATATTATTAATTATCATGATTATTAAATGCTGCTTTCTATTTTTATAGGACAATAGTATGTATTAATACAATATAAGATGCATCTTTTAATGTGATGAAATATATATTTTTAAATAATAAGTGCAGGGACGTGGCTTGGGAGTGTGGTCAGATTTTACTGCTTTTTTATTTGTAACCTGATTATGCAACTGATTATGACGATACATTTTCTGTATTTTTTTGTTTTTTATGCAGCTCATTGTATTTCTGTTACAATAAAAGATGTTTATGACAAATGATAAGCACAGGTGTAGCATTCAGTCAGTTATAAAACAGAGTGCATGTCTGCCTATTATGAAATAAAAATCCACTTTAGATCACAATGGGAAGATATTGCAAGCACAAGATGATGAGTTAAAGTGGGTTTTTAAGCCAAAACATTAAAGCTGACGATGTTAAAGCCATATACAAGAATACTGTATGTACATGAGGAGAAATGCTTTGCTGGTCGGCGCCACCTAGCGTGCAGGTCTGAATTAACAGAAAGCGATCAATTGTTGCACCGTTCGTTGGCAATTTCGCATCGTGCTCAGTGTGAAACGGATTTTAGGATGCAACATCATAGAAACAAGTGTGTCATATTATCCAGAGCTCTGTCTGTTTTCCTCATATAGTGTGACATTAACATAGAATTGCTGTAGGAGTCATTTTTTAGACTGATGAAAACCAAATCAATGTCTAATAATGTGATGTTTGTTTTTAATGCTTATTTATACATAAATGGATTCATGTTTTGCATAGTGTGTTTTCTGTTGTTTTTAGTCTGCAGTATATTTTTGGAGAGCTGACCTGGATTGAATACTGGCCCACAAGAGAGGAAAGCTTAACTCCAGAACACAGGGAGCGATATATCGGCATCACCGAGCTCCAGAACAGCCTCCTCACATATGGATGTTCTTTATAATTATAGTATAACAACCATTTCTTTATTACAGGAAATGTAACATTATCTTTTGCACGCTCTAAATAAATTGTTCTCAATAATAATAATAATGCTTTTCACCAAAAGATGCTGGTGTAATTTTATAATAAAGGTTAAATGAATAAAACTTTTGTGCTAGATTAATCATGGTGCATGATATATAGTGCCTGGCCATTTTTTCTGAATTTCTACAATCTTGTTTAACTTTATTTTAAATGATATTTTAATTTAAAAAAAAAAAGAAAAAAAAAAGTGCAACAATAGTATTGTCACGGTATTGTGTTATTTTGCTTTATATTGTGATGTTTGCTCAATATAGTATTATCTTACTTAAAATATTATTGTTAAGATGTATGTGCAAAGTTGCACTGGCTTTTCAACATCTAGTCCTCAACCTCGGTCAGAAGGTTGATAGGCAAAGATCCACGACAGTTTCAGGTCTCAAGCAGTGATTTATTCCACAATCAGTTTGTTACATGTAGGTGTGTGTGTGGTGTCTGAAATAAAAGAATAACAATGAATAAATTAAATAAACTTTCCAAACAACACACAATGCTTGTGAATATATTACAATAAATAAAGCAACACTGAATTGGGAATTGAAATTACAAAGCGTAGTTTCGCTAATGGCCCTTGCACCAGTAATAGGACAGACAGTAAAAAGTAATATAATGCTACACGCAATCAAATAGGATTACTCGTTGTACATTATGTAAACAATGTGTACCGATTGTAAATACTAATTTGACAATACAATATCCTAGAGATCCATCAGTATCATGTCTTTGCAGTTAACGTAGATCTTAACCATGTATTTGTACAGATCTATCGATCGAACTCTCAGAACGTGCATAAATATCGTGGTAAACCAACAATATAATATCAAATATGTATACATAAATCTCCACACACAAATTCCTAACAATATATATCAATATAAACTTACGTTTTCAAGAACGCACACACATCAGAACAAACTATGATCGGTCTTTATACAGCGGCAGAACATACTGTGGACCGAACTTGTCTGGGCACGTCCCTGACTCCGCCCACATGGGATGTCACTGAGTACTTCAAATTAAGAGTTCAACAGGGATTTTATACAGCCGCCCCCTAATTTGCATAGCAAATTAGAATCAAATTAAGCTCCCTGTTTTCTGAGGTTATGTATCACTGGTGTCAGTAGGCACCTCTGGTAACACAATTAGTTTAGAAACGGGGCGACTGTAGACTCGGTTCCCAATAGTTACTTCCGCCACTCTAACTACTCCATCGCTACTGGGAACAACTCGTTTTACTCTGCCTACTGGCCAGAGGGCTCGTGGCAATTGAGAGTCCATAACCATCACTACCTGCCCCACTGATAGATTTGGTGTAGATTCTAGCCATTTGGCACGGGGTTGTAAATTTGGCAAGTAATTCTGAATGAACTGTTTCCAGAACTGGTCAGCTATGATTTGGCTATGTCGCCATTTCCTCTTTCCAAGCAGTTCTCCTGTGCCATAAACCACTTGAGGGAGGGAGGCATCCCGCCGCCCCATCAGCAAAAGATTTGGAGTGACTGGGTCTATGTCAGATAGCTCTGATGATACATAGCCAAGTGGTTTAGAGTTTAGTATTCCTTCCACTTCAACCAGAACAGTAGACAGGACTTCGTCAGACACAATCTGATCCTTCAGTACTACTTGAAGACAGGATTTAATAGAGCGGATTTCACGCTCCCAGGCTCCACCGAAATGAGGTGCATGTGGAGGGTTAAACTGAAAGGAAATACTCTGTTCACTCAGTTTTTCTTTGATTGCTGGCTCAAGTGCAGAGAATGTTTCTTGGAGTTCTCGATTCCCACCTCTGAAATTTGTGCCCTGGTCAGAAATTAATTCGAAGGGTTTGCCTCGTCTTGCAATGAAGCGACGTAAAGCCATGAGAAAGGAGTCAGAGTCCATACTATGCAGAAGGTCCAAGTGAATACACCTCGTGGTGAGACACTTGAGAATGATTCCCCAGCGTTTTTCATGTCTTCTGCCTATCTTTACTGTAAATGGTCCGAAGCAATCAACTCCAGTTGACCAGAAAGGAGGCTGGTATAAGCGGAGACGAGCAGCAGGGAGATCAGCCATTTTGGGGTTGACTGGATTACTGCGCCATTGCCTGCATTCTCTGCACTGGCGTTGATATTTCTTTATGGTTTGTCTGCCTCGGATAATCCAGTAAATTCTTCGCAACTCCGCAAAGACACGTTCGGGACCGGGATGAAGTAGTCTGTTGTCATAGTCTTGTATAATGAGTTTAGTGATGGGGTGATCAGGTGCCAGTACAATAGGATGTAAGGTATCAACTTCAAGTTTCTCAGCCTTACGAAGACGACCTCCGACTCTAATAATTCCCAAGGCTTGATCATATTCAGGTGACAGAGTATTTAACCTACTGCTAGTGTGTATGACTTTGCCATTCTGAAGTGCATTGACTTCATCAGGGAAGCTATCCTGCTGGGCTTGTCTCAGAAGAATCAGTTCAGTATCAATGCGTTGTGCAGCTGACATTGGGGGTGCTACTGCGCCGTGTACAGACTGGTATGTGGCTTGAACTAAGTCTGCCCATGTGGCGTGCTTCTCTGGGTCTGGCAGTGCGGACTGAAAGACAGCCACATGAGCACAGAAGAATGACTTCTTTAACTCATTCTCATCGGTGGAAAATAAGGTAGGTGGTGTTGGCCAGTGTTCTGGTGACTGCTGAAGGAAGTGAGGGCCCTGGTTCCACTGACAAACGCGAGAGAGGTCATAGAGAGATTTGCCTCTTGTAATATTATCAGCAGGATTTAGTTCCGAGTCCACATATCTCCAGTTATCGGAATTAGTCAACTCCTGTATTTCAGCAATCCGTGTGCCAACGAACACTTTGTAATGACAAGATTCCGATTTGATCCATGTGAGAACTGTGGTGGAGTCTGTCCAGAGGATGGTGTTATGGATGGGTAGAGTAAGTTCATTCGAGAGGAGCTTAGCCAGTTGGGCTCCAGTAAGGGCACCACATAGTTCCAGTCGGGGGATTGATAGTTGCTTTTTGGGTGCAACACGGGATCTGGCCATAACAAATGAGGTATGAATCCTTCCCTCCTCGTCTTGGAGACGCAGATAGGCCACTGAACCATAAGCCCGCTCGGAGGCATCACAGAACACATGCAATTCGATTTTGTCTTTGTCAGGTTCTGGACAGATTGGGAAATAGCACCTTGGTATGGTTACCATGGGAAGATACTGCAGTTCATTGGTCCATTCTTGCCATTTGTCGAGCATTTCCTCTCCAATGCAGTCATCCCACCCTCTTTTGTTGATCCACAGAGCTTGAACAAGGATCTTAGCTCTGGTGATATAAGGCAAAATATAACCAAGAGGGTCATATTGAGAGGCTAGCACTCTGTAAATGTTTCGCATGGTGGGCTCCTCAGTTGATAACAGGCGATTACGATAGCCAAGCTTGTCAGACGTGCAGTGCCAAGAGAGCCCGAGTGTAGATTCTTGTGGGTCTGTTTTGTTTACAGTCAGCCATAGCTCACAGCTTTCCGATCCTGCTTCAGTCGGTAGATGAGCGATTACCTCTGGGTAGTTACTGGCCCACTGCCTTATTTCGAACCCTCCAGCTGATAGTAGCTCTCTCATTTTGTCTATGAGCTGTTTGGCTTCATCTGTTGAGGGAAGGGACTGCAAACAATTATCCACATAGAAGGATTTTAACACTGAGTCTACTACCTCTTCATTGCCTTCGCGATGGTCCATGACATGGCGCTGGAGAGCATAGATGGCACAGCATGGGCTACATGTGGTGCTAAACGGAAGAACGTGCCACTCATAGATGTCAGGATTCCTCTCCTTCTCCAGATCTCTCCACAAGAAGCGTAGCAAAGGCTGATCTTCTGGAAGAAGGCGCACTTGGTGAAACATTGAACGAATGTCTCCACTGATGGCCACAGGATATTGTCTGAATCTGAGGAGAACTCCTAGCAAGGATGGACCCAACGTAGGTCCTGGGAGTAATTGGTCATTCAGAGAAGCTTGGTGGAACTGATAAGAGCAGTTGAATACAACCCGGGCTTTGTTATTATGATGTACAAGATGGTGGGGAATAAACCATGATTCATCTGTACCTTTAGCCTCTTCAGGAGTGAGTTTCATTGCATATCCTGCCTGTTCGAGTTTGTGGATTTCTTTATTGTAGACCTCTGCCAGCTCTGGGTTACTATTCAAGCGGCGCTCAGTGGCCCTTAGAAGAGCCATAACTGATTCTGGACCTGCATGCAAGACCGTTGCATTCCTTTTGCGAAGAAGAGGAGTTGCATAGCGAGAGACTCCATCCACTTCAACTCTCTTAGTTTTTGTTTCTAGCATTGTAAGAGCATCTCTGTCCTGCTTGGAGCGTGTCATGTCTTTCACAGGCTGAAAGGGAAGTATGTCTACTTGCCATAGTTTTTCAACATGATGAGACAGATCTTGTGTGGGAGAACGAAACAGTGAGATGTTCAGACAGGAAGTCTCCAATGGCTGGTCTAGGAACGTAGCTGGTCCCTGGATGGCCCAGCCCAAACTTGTACTGACTGCAACAGGACTGCCCAAAGGGCCCATAAGTACTGGTGCTATCGGTGTGATAAGATGGGGGTAATCAGAACCGATAAGAAGCATGGGCTGTACTTCTTTGAAAGGTATAATGGGAATGTCTCTCAAATGCGCAAACCTTTGCTTCAGTACATCCACAGGGCAGGACTGTTTGGCGATGTTCAGTTCTTGTGCTGTAAAAGCTGTGTGTATCTTATAGCGAATGCTCGGATTCACAGAGGCAGACAATTCAAAGGAGACTGATTCACCCTGGATTTCTACTACCTCTTGTCTGATTGTCCTGAGGGCAAGTGATTCATCCGTCTTCTCTAGATCAAGGTAATGGACTGCTGTAGGGAGAATTATTGTCCTTTCAGACCCGTCATCAAGAATAGCATATGTGTCCATTATTCTCCCTTTGCTATGAAGTCTAACCTGAACCACTTTCAACATGACTCTTCCAGAGTGAGTAATCTGATCAAAGTAGACAGTGCGGGGTACTGTATTGACAGTAAGAATGCTCTTGTTGATGTTGGTTGCAGTCTCATGGAGAACTGATAAGTGCTGTTCACCACAGTTGGAGCATGGCTTTTTCAGGGTACAGTTTGCAGGCTCATGTCCTCTACCACACCTCTAGCATCGGTTGTTGTCCTTTATCCATGCTGTTCTTTGTACAATGTTTAATTTACCAAATTCAGGGCAAGAGTTGAGGTAATGCTGCTGGCATTTGCAGAAAGGGCAGTACGGCTTAAAGCTTTCCCGTTTCTTGACCTTTATCTGTTCTTTGCTGGTCTGCAATGGCAAAGTAGCTGAAGTGGAGGGCCTTTCTGTTGCATTATCTATGCCATAGTAGATTGTGGACTGTACCTTTGGTGGCTTTAGGGGTTTCTGCTCTCTGTTCTCAATGTGAGGCCTATCTGAACTATACAGCTCAGCTGCTCTCCTCGAAATCTGAAGTGCTTGTGATTTTTTCTCGAGCCACTCTGCAAACTCAGGAAGAGTGTAGGTTCTGTCAGTCCCATTCTGGAGAATGCCTTTGGTCATGCAGTACTCAACAAAGCTATCTCTATAAGAGGATGGGAGCTTGGTGAGCAATCTGTCGACATGTGAGCCACACATAAGCTTAGTTTTGGAAGACCCTTCCAATGTGTTAAGGAGACCGACAAGAGAGCTAACTGATAAAGCAAAGTCCTCAAACCCTTGAGCATCCCCTGGTTTCAATGAAGGTGTACGGAGAATGTTGCCGATTTCTCCCTGTACCAGTTGTCGGGGCTGGCCATAGCGCTGTTGCAAAGCTTGCATGGCTCGAGTATAAGGCCTGGGATCATACATATATCGCTTAGCTATCTGGAAGGCAGCTGGTAATTTGAGATGATCAAGTAACACTTGAAATTTATAGTCCTCTGTCAAATGAAGATGTGGGCCAAGGACACCATCAAGTCCCTTTTTTAACAGAGCAAAATCACTCTCCTTCCCAGTGGTGAAATTGATTAGCTTAGGTTTAGGTATTCCATAAGAGGAAGCGATAGCCATCTCCACCATGCCTGGAACTTGAACTGCTGGCTGAGGTATTGCATCTGGGGGCCTGACAGATCGATAGCCCTGTGTGTATGGATCTGAATAATTTACAGATTGCAATGGGAGAGGTTCTGGGTACCGCGACATCAAAGTCTGTGCTGGAACGAATGGTGGTATTGACTGCACAAACTGTGATTGCACATAATTAGGATTCGCAGTATTGCTTGGCACAGTTGTCGTAGAATGTGCATGAACTGGTGGATGGCTAGATACAGTTTGATACACCGTGGACGTAGGTAATGTCATCGGAAGGATGCGTTGTTGTAGAGAGGACTGGACTTGGGGTTGGAAACTCTGCTGATTATCACCAGGCCGTTGATAAACATATGGTAGATACATCATACCTGCTGGAGCAGACTCTGAGCGAGGCTCACTTTGCTCTACATGATGCTTGGTGACAGGGACAGAGGCTGGACGAGACAAGGGCTGTTGAGCCTGAGGTAGTAACCCTGGTGGCATCTGGACTGGAAGCTGACTGTGTGGCTGAGTGAAGGCTGTGGTTGATGAATGTGCAGCTATAAGTTGAGACGCATACTTCGCAAGTTCATTGGTTTCAGAGCTTTGGAAACCTGGTATCGGTTCTGCATAGAGAAGAGGCAAGCTGGCGCTACGATGCTGGATGGACTGCTGTTGACTGCCGGAGTAAGGGACTGACTTCTGATGTCCGTCACCCGTAGCTTGGGAGTAGCTCAAGCCCTGATGCATGCGGGGTGAACTTTTGCCTTGTTCGAGAGACATTTGTAATGTGCTTTGTAGTTCTCTGATTTGCTCTTGAACATTCCAAACGCACTCCTCCACTCTACGTAACCTTGTAGTCTCAGTGCACTGCTCAGTCCAAAGTCTTTCAGGTGTAGAAGTTCGATACTCAGCAGCTGGAGCAGAGACAGTCTCACTAATCTGCATATGCTGCAAATCCTCTTGCAAGGAGGGAGGAACAAGCTGCCGTGGTTGGGAAGTAAGTACAAAGTCCTCCAGATGTCCAGGAATCCGTCGAATCCTGCTAGGACGGAGACTCTGTTGTTCTTTGATGTAATCCCGAGATGCTGCCATGAGTATAAGATGTTGCTCCGGCTCGAAGGACCACTTTGTTAAGATGTATGTGCAAAGTTGCACTGGCTTTTCAACATCTAGTCCTCAACCTCGGTCAGAAGGTTGATAGGCAAAGATCCACGACAGTTTCAGGTCTCAAGCAGTGATTTATTCCACAATAAGTTTGTTACATGTAGGTGTGTGTGTGGTGTCTGAAATAAAAGAATAACAATGAATAAATTAAATAAACTTTCCAAACAACACACAATGCTTGTGAATATATTACAAATAAAGCAACACTGAAGTGGGAATTGAAATTACAAAGCGTAGTTTCGCTAATGGCCGCTAGGTGGAGACCTTGCACCAGTAATAGGACAGACAGTAAAAAGTAATATAATGCTACACGCAATCAAATAGGATTACTCGTTGTACATTATGTAAACAATGTGTACCGATTGTAAATACTAATTTGACAATACAATATCCTAGAGATCCATCAGTATCATGTCTTTGCAGTTAACGTAGATCTTAACCATGTATTTGTACAGATCTATCGATCGAACTCTCAGAATGTGCATAAATATCGTGGTAAACCAACAATATAATATCAAATATGTATACATAAATCTCCACACACAAATTCCTAACAATATATATCAATATAAACTTACGTTTTCAAGAACGCACAAACATCAGAACAAACTATGATCGGTCTTTATACAGCGGCAGAACATACTGTGGACCGAACTTGTCTGGGCACGTCCCTGACTCCGCCCACATGTGATGTCACTGAGTACTTCAAATTAAGAGTTCAACAGGGATTTTATACAATTATGTATGGTTATAAAAGTAATCAATAGACTGATCAATATACTGAATTACTCAAATACTGGATGTCTTAGTGCAGATTGTAAGTCTTAAGGGGCATCCATTGGACAGTGTTGGTATTTTCCATTGTAGTGTACCAATGAACTTGAATAACCCAATGAACTTTGGGTGATTTCCAGGATATGACAGGTACAAGTAAACAACTTTGATGTATGTCTTATGGGAACACCGCCAACCAATGGGAAGCCTTAAAATGAAAGTTTAAAAAAAAAAAAAAAAAATGGCAGATCTGGCCAAATTCTACCATTAAAAGATGGACCAGGTGGGCTGGTAATAAATCGTGGCAAACCAGACAGGCATAACCAATAAAAAACCGGAACTACCAAATTTGGGTGGAATAACGGGTATAAAGCGGATGCCCCGACAGAGATTTCAGATGTGGCGGCCGTCATCTCGGCTTTGTTGCTGTGGTCAATAAAGTCTTATTTTGACATCTGGAACTCTGCTTCTTGAGCTTTATTGACAAAGTTGAGAAGACCATCGTTAGTCTCCACAACAACGGTTGTAAGGTTTTATCCTCTATTTATAAATTTTAGCTGGAATCAAATCGTAGAAATCCGATTTTGATCGGATTAATTGATATTAATCAAAAATGTATAGATTCATTGATATTAATCAAAATGAATCAAAACAGTGATGATAGGTGAGCGCCAGCCAATGAGATTGTGGTTTGTGCATAAGTTCCGCCCACTACCAGAGAAACCGGCAGTTCTTAAAAGCTGAAGAATTCCAAAGGAAGAATATCGTTTACACGTAGCGCGTCAATTCTGCATGTTATGAAATACTCTCTTGCTCTGTATCTTTCTTTGCGTGAGTGTATGTGAGAGAAAGTGATGGCGAGTCGTGCGCTTCACACTAGAATTTACTGTACGTCAAATACAGCTACACTGCGCATCCATTCAGATACGGCGTTGTAACGGGGAAACAGTAATTCGTTTGATTACTCGTTACTGAAAAAAATTACGCCGTTAGTAACGCCATTTATTTATAACGCCGTCATTCCCATCACTGTTCATCAGTAGTTGATGCAATGCTGATACCCATCTTAAACCTGAAATGATTTTTGTAAATCCAGAGGTCAAATGCTGTCGCCACCCAACTAATGACTGATTTTTGTGTGACTGTCCACAAAACTGGACTATATATACATATATAATATGTATATAATCAGTAGGCTATTTTAGAAAGAAAAAAATTAAAGATGAAAAAGAGAAATTAGGGAGAAACTGTAGTCTGATTATGAGTATTTTAAAATATAACTTACTCTGATTACAAGTAGCCTACTTCATTTTTGGAATCTGATTTTTTTTCAGTTTAACGCGTTAAAAAACATTTAACGCAATTAACGTAGGGGCGAAGCTAGAGTTGGCCACCCCTCTCACAACTGCTGTTTCTGTCACTTTTTCTTTTGACAAGAAGTGCATTTATTCAGTCTCAGAGCGTCTTTACGACCACATCAAACCGGAGATGTTTCAGACGCGCGCTCCACTTCACTTCAGCGCCAGGCGCGAGTCAAACGAGTGCGGAAACGGTACTGTGCTCGCAGCGTGTGCCCTTCCATTGCACGCACAAAGGTGCCGGCGCGCGCTCTGTATGTGTGTGTGTGTGTGTGTGCGCGTGTGTGTGTGTGTGTAAAATAGGGTGTAAATGTAAAATATGTGGTGACAATATTGCTGGAGCAAGTTATGAAACTATGCACAGATGTGAAAATATGCACAGAAAGCCTGTGTCTCACAGGGCAAACGTGGGGATGTTTATGGGATATTTCAACTCTAATTGTGGTTATACCTTCAGTTGTAAGCTTTCATTTGAGTAGTCTGTTCTCAGGGAAGCACAAACATTTCTTTTTTTTTTTCTGATCCAGTATAGGCTACAGGTTTCCAGTGTACAGTCGTGGCCAAACGTTTTGAGAATAACATATAATATTAGTTTTCACAAAGTTTGCTGCTAAACTGCTTTTAGATATTGGTTTCAGTTGTTTCTGTGATGTACTGAAATATAATTACAAGCACTTCATACGTTTCAAAGGCTTTTATCGACAATTACATGACATTTATACAAAGAGTCAGTATTTGCAGTGTTGGCCGTTCTTTTTCAGAACCTCTGCAATTCGACTGGGCATGCTCTCAATCAACTTCTGGGCCAAATCCTGACTGATAGCAACTCATTCTTTCATAATCACTTCTTGGAGTTTGTCAGAATTAGTGGGTTTTTGTTTGTCCACCCGCCTCTTGAGGATTGACCACAAGTTCTCAATGGGATTAAGATCTGGGGAGTTTCCAGGCCATGGACCCAAAATTTCAACGTTCTGGTCCCCGAGCCACTTAGTTATCACTTTTGCCTTATGGCACAGTGCTCCATCGTGCTGGAAAATGCATTGTTCTTCACCAAACTGTTGTTGGATTGTTGGAAGAAGTTGCTGTTGGAGGGTGTTTTGGTACCATTCTTTATTCATGGCTGTGTTTTTGGGCAGAATTGTGAGTGAGCCCACTCCCTTGGATGAGAAGCAACCCCACACATGAATGGTCTCAGGATGCTTTACTGTTGGCATGACACAGGACTGATGGTAGCGCTCACCTTTTCTTCTCCTGACAAGCCTTTTTCCAGATGCCCCAAACAATCGGAAAGGGGCTTCATCGGAGAATATGACTTTGCCCCAGTCCTCAGCAGTCCATTCACGATACTTTCTGCAGAAGATCAATCTGTCCCTGATGGTTTTTTTTTTTGGAGAGAAGTGGCTTCTTTGCTGGCCTTCTTGACACCAGGCCATCCTCCAAAAGTCTTGGCCTCACTGTGCGTGCAGATGCACTCACACCTGCCCGCTGCCATTCCTGAGCAAGCTCTGCACTGGAGGTGCCCTGATCCCACAGCTGAATCAACTTTAGGAGACCAAAGTTTTGAGAATGACACAAAAACATCCTCCGAGAGCAACTTCTCCCAACCATCCAAGAACAGTTTGGTGACGAACAATGCCTTTTCCAGCATGATGGAGCACCTTGCCATGAGGCAAAACTGATAAGTAAGTGGCCTGGGGAACAAAACATTGAAATTTTGGGTCCATGACCAGGAAACTCCCCAGAACTTAATCCCATTGAGAACTTGCAGTCAATCCTCAAGAGGCGGGTGGACAAACAAAAACCCACAAATTCTGACAAAATCCCAGCATTGATTATGTAAGAATGGGCTGCCATCAGTCAGGATGTAGCCCAGTAGTTGATTGACAGCATGCCAGGACGAATTGCAGAGGTCTTGAAAAAGAAGGGTCAACACTGCAAATTGTCACGGGTACGGGAGGCACGGGAACCAGGAACGAGGAGACGAGAAATTAGCACTACATGAGTTTTATTCTCCAGACAGGAACACAGATTACAGGTAAGACATTCAAAGACCGACACTCACTAACTGAAAGGACTGGGGGTTTTAAAGACAGGACAAATCAGAGAACTAAAGGAGACACACCTGGAATCAAATTAACAATCAGACTGGGAAGAAACTGGGTCACAGGGAAACACATGAGGAGCAAAAACACAAAACAGTCCAGGGGCGTGACACAAATATTGAGTCTTTGCTTAAACTTAATGTAATTGTCAATGAAAGCCATTGGCACTTATGAAATGCTTGTAATTTTACTTCAGTATACCATAGTAACATCTGACAAAAAGATCTAAAAACACTGAAGCAGCAGACTTTGTGAAAATTAATATTTATGACATTCTCAAAACTTTTGGCCACAACTGTATATGTACAATAGTTTAATATATTATTAAAAAAAATAATACATAATTTATAACTAATTTTAAATTAATTAACTGCCCAACATTTTTCACTCAACATTGTTATGACAAAATTTCCTTTCATCTCCTCCTTTTTAAAACTAAAGCAACCAGGAAGTGACATTATTTGAATGCTTTCTAGAGTACACAAATAGTGAACAAGATATAAAATAAATGTAAAAAAAGAAAAAAGAAAAAAAAAAGAAGCAGATCAAATTTAGTTTGGCTTTCAGTATGTTTTGTACCCGGAGCATAGAAAGTCTCATCTATATTATTTATTAGTTTATGGGGGTTTTTTTCCTTTTTTTTTTCTACTATAAACACTAAATCTGATGAACTGCTGATAACTTTAAATGTTCTTCAGCCTCACTGATGAAGGATGAAGAATAAACACCAACCTGTTTGTTCTTCAGTGTGTTTCATTCTGCAGGGTTCTGGATCTCTCATGTTCTCTCTGTCCTTCAATAAACTCTGTCTCTGCAGATTTCACTTCTTCCTGATGCTCTGATGCTTGTACTTGTTGGCTGAAATAAAATCAATCAATCAATCATCTATTATTTATCTTTTCTGCACAGAAATATAGAAAAACACATACAATAAAAATACACCAAATATAAACTAAACAATGTAAGAATTTAAAAAGTGAAAGAACCAATAAATTGAGTTTAACCAAATTTGAATGTATATGTTTTAGTTCTGTGTTTTATATATAGCATGGCTCATCACAGATTAATGAATAAATGCTGTTGTGATGGTTGCAAATGTCACAATAGCTGATCGTGTCGTTTGCTGAGGTCTGTGGATGTAACGGAATCAAAAAGAGAATATAGATTATAATAATTCATAGCGTTGAAATGAAATTAGGCTTTAAACTAAATGAAATAGTGTTTGAGTGCTCCCTGGTGGTTAAAATATTGCAGAGGTTTGGTATTTTGTCCCTGCGCGCCCACCGTAGTTCATCAGAAAACAAGCGAAACTACAATGGGTAAGCGCGTCTTTTTGCTCCTTTCTGTATGTTGGTTATTAAAATATAATGAAAGTAATTAATGTCATTTCTATGATTGTAACTGTTTCGTAATGAGTAGCCTATATTAAGAGAAAAATGTTGCCTTCTGTGTGTTAGATGTGTTGCATGTGTGACGACAAGTGCTCTGCTAATGGAAACCTTTTTTTTCATCAAACGCCAAAATAATGTTTTTATTTAATTGAAATTCATGGGCGATTTTTTTCATTTTCTTCCAGTGTTTGTTTTCTGTACATTCGTGTATGATTGTTTCAGTGTAAAATTGTAAATATATATATATATTATACAGGTGCTGGTCATATAATTAGAATATCATCAAAAAGTTGATTTATTTCACTAATTCCATTCAAAAAGTGAAACTTGTATATTATATTCATTCATTACACACAGACTGATATATTTCAAATGTTTATTTCTTTTAATTTTGAGGATTAGAGCTTACAGCTCATGAAAGTCAAAATATTAGAATATTACTTAAAGGAACACTCCACTTTTTTTGGAAATAGGCTCATTCTCCAACTCCCCCAGAGTTAATAAGCTGAGTTTTACCGTTTTTGAATCCATTCAGCCGATCTCCGGGTCTGGCGAGAGCACTTTTAGCATAGCTTAGCATAGATCATTGAATCCGATTAAGATCGGCGGAAAATGAAAAGTTGCGATTTTCTAGGCTGATATGATTAGGAACTACTCTCATTCCGGCGTTATAATCAAGGAACTTTGCTGCCGTAACATGGCCGCGGCAGGCGTAGTGATATTGCGCAGCGCCTGAAAGTAGTGCCCGGTAGCTGGGGACTACTTTCAGGCGCTGCGTAATATCACTGATACAGCACTCTGTAAACAGCCACACCTTTCAGTAATGACCCTCTGTGACTTACCCTCTTTGTGGAGGGTGTCAATGTTTGTCTTCTGGATCATTGCCAAGTCAGCAGTCTTCCCCATTATTGTGGTTTCAAAGAACAAGAGATACCCAGAATTTATACTGTAGGGATGGTCATTTATTCAAACTCAAATGTAAATATTCTAATATTTTGAGATACTGATTTTTGACTTTCATGAGCTGTAAGCTCTAATCATCAAAATTAAAAGAAATAAATATTTGAAATATATCAGTCTGTGTGTAATGAATGAATATAATATACAAGTTTCACTTTTTGAAGGGAATTAGTGAAATAAATCAACTTTTTGATGATATTCTAATTATATGACCAGCACCTGTATATAGTTTTAGTTACTGTACGTTTTTATATTTGAATAAGACTGCAAACAGAAACTGTAAAGATGAGTGTGTCAGTCATGTCAGTGTGAGAAGTATGTTTTTTTCAATAGAGCTCTGTATTTCTAATGGAAAGCACTCAGAATAATATACTCAGAATGAAGTGAGATGATCTGCTGCTGATCCTGAATGACTTATTTAAGTGTTTATAGCCAGAGGCTCATCAGTATTATCAGCTGCTGAAAATCCTCTGTTTCATGATAATATCTCCTGTTTTCACCTCATTCATTATACAGATCTCCTGTAAATTACCAGTTAAAGATCATATAATTCTGATCAGAGACTTAAACTATGCAGTCACTATTATGATATCTACAAGATACAGATGTCCTAACAGCATTTATTTCATTAGTCTGTGTTAAACTGTTTAATGTAAACCAAAACAAAAGAAAAAACTAATGAACAAAACTTTAAACTCAATTGGAAGGAATTATGGAAACACTGATTTTTGTTTGTTACATAACTGTCCCTCTGTTTATTATTTTGATTTTATTCTTAAAATTGTAATACTTGTAAATACTAAATGTAAAAATCTTACGGACAAATATAAATGCTTGTGTGAATTTGTATTCAGATATTTTACTATAAATAGAAGGTAAACATAAATGCTAATATGTGAATTAGTAGAAAAACTAACTCTCAAACTTTGGCAGATCTGATCCTCCTTTAGTGAAGCTCCTCCCACAACAATCACGCCTTCAGTGAAGCTCCTCCCACAACAATCACACCTTCAGTGAAGCTCCTCCCACTGCAGTTCAGCAATAAATGCTGGAATATTCCCATCAGTCTACAAGTGAAGACGAGCATCAGAGCATCAGGAAGAAGTGAAATCTGCAGAGACAGAGTTTATTGAAGGACAGAGAGAACATGAGAGATCCAGAACCCTGCAGAATGAAGCACACTGAAGAACAAACAGGTTGGTGTTTATTCTTGATCCTTCATCAGTGAGACTGAAGAACATTCTTACTCAGAGCTCAAGCCGAGCTTCGGGTTCGAGCCTCTTTCGCAGACAGCAAGCCAAGTTTGGTTTACTATTATCTGGCAGGGCTGAATGGGCAGGTGAACTTGTGAAATAATATAGGGGAGACTTTCTATCTCCAGGGTACAAAATAGGGACTGAAACTCAAATGTTGAAACGATGTCACTTCCTGGATGTTGCAATTAAAAAGAAAATGCTTTAAAAAGGAAGAAATGGAATGGAAATGGAGTGAAAAATATTGGCCAGGTTTAGTTTAAAATAATTATTAATTACATGATATTTTCTTTAGTATATTAATATTAATATTAAGTTTACAATACAATTGTGGATTTGATTAAGCATCGAATAGTTCTCACTACAGAAACTTTGGATGTAACTGTATTTTTAATATAGATAATTGTACCTTATTTTGTAAAAATGGTGTAGCTGTTATCTGCTTTCACTTCACATCATTTATTTATATTGTTACATTTTTTTTACTTTAATTTCAGATCTAATGGAGGAGAAACAACATCATGTCAAAACTGGAGAAAAAACTCGCTCAGAGACTGAAAGTATTTCTTTACTGAAAAGAAAAGTCAAGAAAAGTTTCACCTGCACTCAGTGTGGAAAGAGTTTCACATACAAACAGAGTCTCAATAGACACATGAGGATCCACACTGAAGAGAAACCATTCACATGTGATCAGTGCGGGAAGAGTTTCACACAAAAAGGAAACCTTAAGGACCACATGAAGATCCACACTGGAGAGAAACTGCATGAATGTGATCGATGTGGGAAAACATTTTTGTGGGCTTCATGCCTGAAGACTCACCTGAAAGTTCATTCAAATGAGAAACCACATTCATGTTCTTTATGTGGAAAGAGTTTTTCACAACTGCAGAGTTTAAAAGTTCATCAGAAGATACACACTGGTGTGAAAGATTATATGTGCTTTGAGTGTGAGAAGACTTTTATTACAGCTAAAGAATTGAAACAGCACCAGAGGATCCACACTGGAGAGAAACCTTACAAGTGTTCACACTGCGACAAGAGATTCAATCGGTCAGAACATCTGAAATCACACGAGAGGATCCACACTGGAGAGAAATCGTATCACTGCACTGCATGCGGGAAGAGTTTCACTCATTCTTCTTCTCTACGGAGACATAAATTAAATGATCACATTAAGTAGTTTATCTTCAGGTCCACTGCTTTCAATGCTACACCGCATCTCTTCATATTAATCTGTCATAAGAAACATCGGTAACACTTTCTATGAAGCCTGTATTTATAATACATTATAAGGGTATTCCTATGGTATTTTGAATGCATAATATAATAATGTATTATAAATACGGTCTTCATAGAAAGTGTTATCAAAACATCTAAATTAGTCACAATGAATAAAGTTCATCTTCAAGACCAGCAGATATCTGTGAGATTCAGATCAACTCAAAGATGGAGTTCCTCCCCTAAGAACAATATCTAAAGTTGTATTCTTGTATACAACTTTGCTTTATGATATAAATTATATTATTATGCTTTATTACGAGTTTCATTTTATGTTCAACATTTTCTTCTAATAAAACTAAATTTCACCTCACACCTGACTGTCTATCTATGTAAGTAACTGTTTTTAACATTAGTTGTGTTTGGTGCATTGTTATATTACGTAGTGTCCATGACGTCACTCGTAGGTTTCTGATGAGCATTTTTTAAGCCTAAAGTGGGCGGAGCCGACTGCCGCCATCTTGGCAGTCACCGAGCTTCACTCCCGGATAATCGAAAATGGGCAAAAAGGCAGGACGTGGGTGAAGCTGGGGTGCCTGGTTGCTGAAACCACGCCCGTCTAGTGACAGCAACAGTGTTGCCGTGCAAAGACAAGACACCATAACTTCGTTTTTGGTCTAAAATGAGTTATTGATAATTTTGGGACATTATGACCTCCTTTAACATGTGTATAAGTATCATAGAGAAAAGTCAAATGCCGTGACAGCGTATCACACATAAAATCAATAACTGTGAATTAAATCCTTTTCCTATCTTTTCTTGTAACTTGTAACTATGGATTACGAGTTACAAGTTACAAGCAATTGCAATGAATGTCATCGGAGATGTTTAATTCACAATCATTTTGAGCACTTTAAGTCGTTCTTATAGTTTAAGCTATTTTAATTCAGTTTGATGTAAAAACAATAGGCTAAGTCTTGCATCCTTTAGTGAACATTGCAAATAAATTGGTTGCAAAACGGCTTCCACTCACGTTTAACTTTTTGTCTGGTTGTTAAGGTCAGAAAAAAAACCCAACGTTGCTAGATGTTATAGCCTAGCCAATGTTCACTAGATTTAATAAAGATGTTACTATAATGATTATATAAATGGTGATCAGCATCCAAATATTGTTTATAATGTGGAAGTTAAAATCAAGTTTGAGATCATTTTCATTCAATTATCTATTTGCCAGATTTCCAGTGTCCTACTTATAATTATTTTTTTCTGTACAAATAAAAATCTTTAAAGCCATTTTTCTAAGTTTCACACTCTGGAGCAGAGCGGCGGTCCACATGTCACTCAAATGGCCACGCCCTTAATTACGCAGAAATTTAAGGCTTAAACTGATGAGTTATAAAAAAAATTCACCCCCCTCACAGTTGTCACGAAGGGCAAAATTAGCTATATAGACCAAAATAATTTTTTGAACCAGGCTGTAAACGTTTTTTTTCTGCTGTAAAGTAGGGCATTTTAACATGGGATTGACTCCCTTTTGCAGCCAGCCTCTAGCGGCCAGTCGATGAAGTACAGCTTAAGTCACTTCCGTGTTGGTTTCCGAGAGAGGCTCCGGCTTAGGTTCGCCTCGCGATGATGACGTCATCATTCGCGCGCTTCAGTTTGGAGTTTTCTGAGGTGAGCAGTTCACGCTGTTTCACGTAAAATACATGTTACTTACTTTGCTTAATCAACATTTTTGCGGGGTCATTTCTGAATAGTTTTTATCGGTCTCAGTGCTATTTGTGTGCCTGCTAACATTTATAGCTTTCTAAAGAAGGATTTGTTGACAAGGGGAAACTATACTTTGTTGTTATGAATGTTGTTATTAGAAAAACGAAGTACATTTAGATTCATGTGAACAAATCACAATGTCTTTATATTAGTTGTATTTTTTTTCTGAGAAATTATCACTTGAGAACTTATTTTTCAATGGAGCACTTTAATAGGCTTTCAGTAAATACTGTGACTCAAACAATCAGTTTCTATCAGCAAACACTCAGAATAAAGTGAGATGATCTGCTGCTGATCCTGAATGGCTTGTTTAATGAGTGTTTATAGTCTGAGGCTCATCAATATTATCAGCTGCTGAAAATCCTCTTTATTTCATGTCAATAGCTCCTGTTTTCACCTCGTTCATTATGCTGATGACCTCAGATCTGTAAATTGCCCCATTAAGCTCATTTTATTGGTGTTTACAGACAAGCAAATTGTACGATCAGTTATTGTGGCATTAGAAGATGTAACTTTCATGTAATGGAATTCTTTAGTACTGTTCATTCTTTAACACATTTTTGGTAAATAAATTACGAGAATAAAAGGGCATTTTACACTCAACACTGTTATTACAAAATTTCCTTTCATTCCATCTCTTCCTTTTTAAAACTACAGCATTTTTTTTTTAAATGTCAACAACCAAGAAGTGACATAATTTGAATGCTTTGTAGAATACAAATATAGTGAAAAACATATAAAAATAAATCTCAGGTCATATTTACTTTGGCTTTCTGATGTTGAATGTTTTTATCAAACCTCAAAAGACAGTTGAGTTTCAGGAATTATTTTGTACCCTGAACATAGAAATTCTCATCTATATTATTTATTGGTTTATGTTTTTTCCCTACTACAAACACTAAATCTGATTAACTGCTTTATAACCTAATGTTCTTCAGTCTCACTGATGAAGGATGAAGAATAAACACCAACCTGTTTGTTCTTCAGTGTGTTTCATTCTGCAGGGTTCTGGATCTCTCATGTTCTCTCTGTCCTTCAATAAACTCTGTGTCTGCAGATTTCACTTCTTCCTGATGCTCTGATGCTCGTCTTCACTTGTAGACTGAAAAAAAAAATCAATTATCTATTATTATTTATCCTTTCATTAATATAAAAGCACAGAAACAAAACACATACAATGAAAATACACCAAATATAAACAATGTATGAATTTTAAAAGTGAAAGAACCAATGAATTGAGGTTAACTTGAATTTGAATTTATGTTTTAGTTCTGTGTTTTATATATAACATGGCTCATCACAGATTAATGAATATATTCTGTTGTGATGGTTGCAAATGTCACAATAGCTGATCGTGTCATTTGCTGAAGTCTGCTGATGTAACTGAATCAAAAAGAGAATATAGATTATAATAATTCATTGTGTTGAATTCCATGAAATTAGGCTTTAAACTAAATGAAATGGTGTTTGAGTGCTCCCTGGTGGTTAAAATATTTCAGACGTTTGGTGTTTTGTCCCTTCGCGCCCACCGTAGTTCATCAGAAAATGAGCGAAACTACAATGGGTAAAATGTGTCTTTTTGCTCCCTCCTGCATATTGTTAAAACACAATGAAAGCAATTAATATAATTTCTATGATTTTAACTGCTTGGTAATGAGTCTGTTTAGAGAGAAATATACTGTGTGTTAGATGTTTTGCATGTGTGACAACAGTCATGTATAAACAACTTTGAGAATCCACAATTTCAAATGAACACGCAGAAAAAAAAGCAGTTTCCTCAAACTGGCACATAGCAAGAGATACTAAAAGCACACAGACAGTTGGAGCCTTGCTCTTGTCTGCATGAATCTTTAATCTTTATTTTCAAATGCTGTACAAGAAAGTATTTTTGCATAACCATGTTAATTGTAGATGAAGAAAATTTAGCATGAATTAGAGGTAAGTAATCTAACTTGAAGGGTTAGTTCACCCAAAATATTATATGAAAAATCTTGTTGCAATCCTGAGACTTTTGTTCATTTTTGGAACACTAATGAAGACACTTTTTAATGAAATCTGACAGCTATACCTTATTGGATCTTGAAATGGTAGTTGCATAGGCTGACAATGGAGGGACATAAAGCACAGAGATTTCATTCAAAATAGTCTTCATTTGTGTTCCAAAGACGAATGGAAATCTATGAGTTTGGAACGGTGTGAGGGTGAGTAACTGATGACAGAATTCACATTTTTGGGTGACCTGTCCTTTTAAATAATATTGTGTTCTCCTATAGGTTAAATGGTGTAAACATTGGAACATTTCACTTGACTGTTGACTATAAGTCTATAGAACTTGTTATTAATGACAGCCCTGGCTTTGTATTCATTTTTCCCATGTGTTTGAAAATGTTTTGTGACCACTGTTTGGTGCAACACCACTATTGTACAAGTACCTGCTCATGTTTTCTTTTTTCTGCCTGTTGCTGTTTAAAACTAAAAAGTGTTCCACAATACAAGCATTTTTAATATTGCTTTACACATTGTAAAAATAATTGATGTCATGAGATTTTTGTCTTCATATGTTTAAGGCAAATAAAAGCTACTGAACGCACTTTTAAGAATGTTTACACGAGGTAAAAAATAAACCATGTTCAATTTGTATATATTGTGCTGGATTTATTTGCTACTAAAGATAGGCTTATGCCATAATTGCTATAATAAGTGTAATAATAAGAAATATCTGCATAATGTATTGTCTGTTTATGTTACAGAAGATAAGGTAAATCTACAGAATTTTCTGTTTTAATGTTGAAGGAAATGCCCGTAAATTTAACAGAAAAGCATCGTAAGCCTAAGTTGATCGTAGCTCCATTAGTTTCAATGGGTCTACGATGTACTTAAGCTTACAATGTTTTTGGGAAACACAGCCCTGGTAATTTTCTGTTTTTTTTTTCTTTTTGTTTTTTGTTTTTATACAGAATTTGTTTTTACAGTGTAACATAATAATACCATTGTAAACTATAGCCTACAATAGGGCCTCAGTTCTGAAACCGTTTCAGATGGATATATTGACTAATTAGCTAATTTTAAATTGTCAATTTATTAGCTGTCCTACACTGTTCACACAACACAGTTAGAATATAATTTCTTCTTTGTATTAAACCTGACACGCTATTGTGTGCTTCACATTCCTGTCCAGTTGGTGGCGCTGATGCACAGATCTGTTGTGAACTGGACTCTGTTTTTCTCCGAGATGGAGTCGTATCAGGTGACAAACATCAATCGTGAAGATCTCAGGTGTTTAACAGCGATCACAAACCGAAAGTGTTTTAAAGACTTCCGGATTCTCTTCCTACACAAGATCGTCTGAACTACTGCAAGTAAGTCTGAATACTTTCACGATTACAGTTATTTAGGAGAATGATGAACGGGTTTCAGAGCTATATGAAGATTTGTTAAGTTATAACTTATATCTGTCTCCGAAGTAACAAACACAGAGAAGCAGAAAGATATTAAAACACACCGTTTAAAGACGAAAACATTTTACAAGTCTGTAACAATGTAGCATTAAGAATAATTATAAAAGGGTTGTTTTATTTCGCTTTTTTCCCCATTTTAAAACGCGAGGCTGAAAGTATTCTGTGGTCAAATTAATCTTCTTTTAAACTTCTTAATGCTCCGAAAGTTGCTGCAGTAATGTTCATGTAAATAAAGACATGTGTTGTGAGTGATCTGAAGAGATTATGATCCAATTACATGGCAGTATATTTGTGGCATATTTTATTTTTATATTGATTGTTTGATCTAGTTCTTCTTCTTCATCATGTATTCCTCTGAACTCTCATGATGTTGATCTCAGACAGAGACACATTGTCGTGTCCAGGTCCTGATGAGCATCTGATGGTCTTCAGAGACACAGAGATCTCAGTGTTGAGCTGTTCATCTGCAGTATGTCAGAGAAGAGAGGAAAGATGAGTCTCTCACAGAAACAGAGGTAAGACTGAGTCTGCTTTCACAGAAAAATACAACACGCTTCAACAAGGAGTGTTTTCTTTCACTATTGTCATCTCAAATGCTTTGCAAAACAAATTAGGGGACAGGTTAAAAACAGCTTGAGACTTAAATGTCTAATATACAGGACTATTTAGCCTTGTTAAATATGTTTGATTTATCATATATGAGAAACCCTGTACAACCCCAGGATTAAAATGTTTTATAAATGTTATATATCTGCAGTTGGTTGCACATGGTCGATAGAACATTTAAATAATATGGTAACTTGAGCGAGTCAAAATAATCATGGCAAACTGAAGTGTCTTTTGCTGTAAAGTGTTCTCTCTTTCAATTCAATTCAATTCAATTCAAATGTGCTTTATTGGCATGACAGAAACTATACATATGAATTGCCAAAGCAACTGCAGCTGGGCTGCTTACAAATAGTGCATATATGTATTAACATAAAGAAAAAGAATAATAGTAATAATAATAATATAAAAAAAGTATTAAGCACGTAGTGCAAAATTAATTACTAATGTATGTAAATATATAAACTAGAAATAAAAATAAAATAAGATAAGGGATTAGACCAATTTACAGAAGCAAAATATACATCTAAGTAATATAATTGAGTAATGTGGCATAATATAATCTAGATGTGCTGGAAACATCAGATCAGGGCAGACTGAGTGTTTTCTCTTCTGTGGTGACAGGCAGAAACATACTGAGCAGCACACACACAGCAGTTCTTGTGTTCTCCTCACAGATACGGCAGTTTCTCCTGGTTTGAAAGCGTTTTAAATGTCTGATGGATCTGCTGTATTTTATCAGAGAACACTGTCTGTATGTCCGTGTATTTGGAGCATTCTGTTAGGAAAAGCAGCTCTGTTTCCATCTGTTTCAGATCACAGTGTGAACACAATCTCTGCTCATGTTTTTCTGTGTCTGCCTGTCTCTGTCATCAGCTTGTGTCCGCTGAGTCTGTATCTGGTCAACGTGCTTCTCAGTTTCTTATCTGACACTGTGTACAGATACTCTGCCATACTGTACTCTCTCTTTAGGGCTGAATAGCATTGCATTTTACTCTGTTGTTGTGTTTCAGTTTGCCAGTCAGTGATGTAATTCTGTTTGATTTGTGCAGTAATCTGATTGATTCTGATATTGTGATTCAGAGCATCAGTAGATGTTAGTGAAGCATCAGGACTGAAGCTCTGGATCAGCTGAGGGAGGGGGTTGCTTTCTTTGCTCATCTCTTGGTATAGCAGGGCTTTATAATGATATGATTGAGGGTCTCTGAGTTTCAGATGTTTCCAGAATTTAATTGCCCTTTTTTTTGTATCTTTACAATTAGATGATTTTTGCCTAATTCTGCCCTGCATGCGTTCTTTGTGTGCCGGTGCACGTGTAAAATATTTTTACAGAGTTCTGCATGCAGGGTCTCAATTGGATGTTTTTCCCATTTGGTGAAATCTTGATTTGGTTTGGTCAGTGGACCCCACACCTCACTGTAGTGTTGTCACGGTACCAAAATTTCAGTATTCGGTACCGATACCAGTGATTCGGTACCGGTACCAATTTCGGTACCACATGCTAATTAAAAAAACATTTTTAATAATAAAATCAAACAAAAATAAAATGTACAAAAAATCAATGCCATTCTTTATACTTATTTAAATTGTGTTTCAAGTTTTTCCGCAAGTAATAAAAGTATGAAAAACAGTAAACAAGTTTCACCCAAATTTAATTTGTCTTTTAAATAATGAAATTTAAACATTTTATTTTATTTTTTTTTGGTAAAGAGGAGGGTAAAAGGGGATTTACTATTAAAATTAAAATATGGAAGAAATAGTGTGATTATTTCTTTAAAAATAAATATTTATTAATTTTTTTTCAACAGTATTAATAGTATCACATACATTCTACTAAATAATAGTAATATATTTCTGGCACAATGTCTTTAAGATAAACTTTTATTTGACGGGTTGCCGTCAAATTTCTGTGTGTAGCTATATGATATGAAGCTGGTTTTACTCAAATGAAATGGTAAAATACTCGTGAAGGGACTCTCAGAGCAGTTCTGGAGAAGTTGTTTATGTATTTATGTCCTCATTGAGACCGCAGAAGCTGAAATCAGCGCGAGTGTCACGCGCTTCGTGTGTGTAAAAAAAGACGCGCGTCTCTGCCATTCATTCATTCACACAGAGACTCGCAGAACATGCGGGATTCATGTCTGAATCGACTTTTGCGGCTTAATATTTACAGATACTAGTCCGTATCGCGATTTGACTTAAGTGCAATGACCTACTTTTGATTAATTCATCCAAACTTTGACAAATTCCGTGACATTCCGTGCCAAACTGTAACTTCCGTTTTTATAACTGGATTCCGAGATTCCGTCCGTGTTTTCTGTATCGCGGAAATCATACGACCGTACGCGTCAAGAACCGGGTTGACCGGGTACTCGGTACCACCGGTACTTAAAAAAACATGGTACCATGACGTTTTCATTTTTTTAGTACCGACTTGGTACCGAAGTACCGGGTCTTTTGACAACACTACCTCACTGCCATTGAGGGCAATGGGCTCACTTACTGATTCTAATATTTTCAGCCAAATTCTAATAGGGATTTCTGTAGGACATTGCCGTTTTATGGCGTAGAAGGCCCTACATGCTTTATCTCTGTTCTGTCACAGCAGGATTAAAGTTTCCTGTGGATGTGATCTTCAAACCCAGGTAGTTGTATTGTGATGTGTGTTATCTGGTTAGTGCCTAATGTAAATGTGTATTGTGTTCCCTGCCGGTCGCTCCAGACTGCTTGCCAGTTCATTGATGTAAATGTTAAATAATGTTGGGCTTAAACAGCAGCCCTGTTTCACTCCACGCTCCTGGGAAACATATCTTGTATGTTTGGTGCTGATTTTTACGCCACATTTACTTTCAGTGTACATTGATTTTATCAGGTCATAGGTTTTACCTCCTATGCCACTTTCAATAAATGTGCCCGCTGACGTGACTTTGAGGATTCTGTTCAAGTCCTCATCGAAGCCGGCCCACTCCTTGATATGTTGTATGGCGTCTGTGGAAATGCTCCCTTGGGGTGTAGGTGACTGAGGTGCTGAGAAATTTCCGGCGCTATGGGGGCATTGCTCATGTGTGGCTTCTGTAGATTGCTTGGTGCCCTCTTGCGAGTGCTGTGTATGGGGTTTCTGGCCAAATACATCCATGCCAGTCTTTCCTGGAGGTCATCTGTCTCTTCAGCATCACCATTCTTTCTCGGTTGTCATCCAGACTTTCCTGGAAGTCACTGGGTGTCCAGAGTTTCAGTGGTAACATACATCTTTGGATGTTGCTTCTTCAGTCATTTTGCAATGACTGGAGCCTTTAGCCAGGAGGTTGTGTTATCACATGTTCCATAGTTATTTCTACTCCAATAAGCAGTTCATATTCTTAAACTTCTGTTATAAAGGAGATATACTCTTGCATAACCTCAATGCATAAATTAACCTCAGAGACCTCAAGAAACTCATCAATATAATAGAGCAGCACTTTTAAATGTATAACTAATTGCCATTAATGAGAGAAATTCTAATATATTTGCAGTATATTTACTGTTCATGTAAAAATAATTGATATGAATTTAATGTTTTGTATTTAACAAATAAATTACATGTATCTAACTGTGATTTATTTATTTTGTAGGCTAAATGATTATGACTTGACAGACAAAAGCTGTTCAGCTTTGGCTACAGTTCTTGGATCAGATACCAGTCTGAAAGAGCTGAACATGAGCAATAATAATCTGCAGGATTCAGAAGTGAAGCTGCTCTGCACTGGTCTGAAGAATATAAATTTCAAATTAGAGATACTGAGGTAAGTTTTGTGACAATCCCTAGTATTTGGTTAGAATTCAGATCCACTGTTAAAATGGACCTAGATAATTTGCCACAGAATTGAGGGCAGAACTGCTTCAGCTCAGTGAAATTTATAGGCTTTAATTCCAGCATGAACTCTACATTCCAGTTCCTACCACAGCATGTCAATGCGGTTTAAGAGTGGACTTATGTTAAGCCATTTCACTAAAGTGAATGCCCTCTGCTATGATTGGCTAACAGTTTTTATATTAATAAAATACAATATTTATTTAAGCACATTTAAAAACAACTGAAGTTGACCAAAGTGCTGTACAGAATAGAATAAAAATTCAGAAATAAGATTAATCAAATTTTAAAATCCGTTCTTTATTTGATAGGTAACCAGTGCAGTGCCACCATTTGGAAGTTAGTCTGTGATGATAAAGATTTCACTTTAGAAAGTTGACAGATGAAAACCCGGGTTAAAGTTTTGAGTTCTGAAACTTACAGGATGTTTTTATAGTACATTGACCTGTTACATGTCAAAAGATCAAGGGAAATTAAATTCAGTTCATGACCCCTTTCAGTAACTGTAAACTGAAGGTTCTCAGGTGAGCTGATGTGTAAAATATTAAAAGTCTCTAGGCCTTTTGGACTCAGTTGTACACTAAATTGCACAGTAAACTGACAAGGAACAAAAATAATTAACTTTATGGATTAATATTGTAAAGGTAAGCCCTAGAATAGCTCATTAATCAGTTGAATGTTACATTTTCATTTCTATTTTAGACTTTCAAACTGCGGTATCACTGAAGAAGGTTATAAAGCTCTGTCTTCAGCTCTGAGATCAAACCCTTCACACCTGATAGAGCTGGATCTCACAGGAAATGATCCGGGACCATCAGGAGTGAAGCAGCTCAGTGATTTACTACAGGATCCAAACTGTCAACTGAAGACACTGAGGTGAGACGTGATGAAATAATGCAAAATAAATGCAGGTAATTTATTTATAAAAAAAATATTTCATTAATAAATGAAATCCATCCCTTTCACAGCGTTTCAGAATCAGTTTCCTTCCAAGTTTATTTATGAAATGAAGTTAACTTCATCTTCTGTTTTCTCTCTATGCAGTCTGAATAACAACTGTATCACAGAAGGAGGTTGTCATGTTCTGGCTGCAGCTCTAAACTCAAACCCTTCAAATCTGACAGAGCTGGATCTGAGTGAGAATAAACTAGGAAACCCAGGAATGAAGATTATCTTGACTCTGTTTGAAAATGTACAGTGTAGACTGGAAAAGCTGAAGTAAGTATTTTAAAAGTGTATCCCATTAATTACCCAGACTTTAGTGACCCACCACATAAATTCATAAATTTGAAATTATTTTACCCTTCTCATCAGGACTAAACAATTAATCAAAATAAACTCAGAACTGTGACTTTAGTGCAGTTATCAATTCACAAAAGGCTACAGTTTAATTGAATTTAAAGTCTTGTACTTCAACCAGTACCCTCCAACATTTAGCATCCAGCACACTGGAAAAGTGCCATGCCTTTAAAATACAAATCTATTGTTTTCTATGTGTGTTCAAACACTGGTGGCATTGCTCAAAATCTGTCAGTGGCTATTAACTACAACACAGCTAGCATATGGCGCTTTTCCACTGCGTGGTATGACTCAGCTTGGAATGGCTCAGTTTGCATTTCCACTGCAGTTTAGTACCGCTTTAGAGTGGGGGGATTATCCACATGTCGTTATAGTTGTGCCGTGACTAGTTGTGCCCCATCAAGCTCTCGCTGGATCTGTTCCTCGGTCATCAATGAGAAGGAATGTCTGTACTTCCTCAACAGAAAACGAAACTTGGTGCGCTCATTCAAAACAGTTACGTTCGATCCTTCGCTGGCTGTGCTAATTTAAATCTAGCGGGTCTGTTGTGTCTCGTGATGCAAGTCCAGTGACGCAGGTAGTGACTTTTCTCTGGCCAATCAGTGATCGGCAGAGTTTGTCACGTTTTGGTAACGGAGCGGTTCGCTTGGAAGCTCGGCTGAGGTGGTACTAAAAAACTGTACCCAGTGAAAAACCCCCCAAAAGTGAACCGTACCAAACCTTTCCACTGCAACCTACCATGCAGTGGAAAAGCACCAATAGTTTCCCATTAAAGTAAATGAACAATAATTTGGGACAAATGTTAGCGTGCACTGACTTCACCCTAAGCTGGAAGAATGTCAGTTTAGTTTTTTTTTTTTTAGTTAATTCAAAGCTAAATTGATGCCACTCTGTTCATTCTTTAAGTGAACTTTTGCCTGTGCACTAGTGATTGGATTCACTGTTTTGAAGCTTGAACATCATAATAGAGTACAGATGACACATCCGGTGTGTAACGCCTGTGAGATGTCGGAGTTGCTGCGCTCGTCACTGGAGCTGCCGGAGACAAGGACTCGATTTGGCTTTTTTAAAGGATAACAGTGGAGTTCAGGGGTCCTTTCTTCGTACCTCGCTTAATAGATCTGAGATGATCTGAAAGATTCCAGATCTTATAATCTTGATAACCGATCTCTGGCTAATTTGGTTCCCGAGCAGGTTTAAGCTTACGGACCTGTTGCTATGACAGCAAGTCCAGGATGAGCTTTGAAGAACCAACCAATCCAAGATCAAGCAAAATCGTCAACAATCAAATCCAGCTAAGTTGGCTATGTGCGAAGAACAGGCCCCAGTTCGCAGATTTTTGTGATGAAGCAGCTAATCACTTTATCAAATGACAGCCTGTCCATTCATCTTTAACATGTTTACCACTAAACATTCATTTTGGACTGAGCTATATTTGGAAATAAATGTGTTTTTTTTTTTTTATTCATTCAATGATTCAGAATTAATATGAAATATTTTAATCTAAGATGGGATTTTTGGTAATCTTGATTTATTTCTGATATTTTTGTTTTGGCTAGTAGAAGTTCTAAATGGCTGTTAAATGTAAAAAAATAATTATTTAAGTTATTTTGAGTTTATAACATGAATTTGGAAGATTCACTTAATTTTACATTAGTGTAATTTCCAATATTTTTTTGGCAGACGATGTTAACAGATTTCACCAGATTTGTACAGCAAAGTGTTTATAAACCGGTTTTGAACTAAACACAGAAACTTAAAGGTCACTGTGTAGTATTCCACCAAAATAAAAGCTTGAGGGCTTAACATTACAAACTAAAGAGATTAATACATAAATAATACAATAGTGAATTTATCATTTCATCCTTCAAAACTGAAATCCTTCTCCAAGCAGCTTGTTCTGTGTAGTGTTGCAAGTATGGTTTAGGCTGTAAAATACAAAATATTATTAGAATTATCGAATTAAAAAAAAAAAAATAACTTCAAAGTGTGATTGTCATGCAGATCTCATATTGGTGGATAAAAGTAGAAGCTAAAGCTGTTATTAGCGTAATTGTATGTATAGCTTAATTAGTTTTGTTCTCTCTTCTACAGGTTAAACTGCATCAGTATTACAGATGAAGGTTGTGCTGCTCTGGCATCAGCGTTTAATTCAAACCTCAGAGAGCTGGATCTGAGCAGGAATCAAATAAGAGACTCTGGAGTGACAGAAATCTCCAGTCTGCTGAGAAATTCACAGACACTACAGATACTCAGGTCTGAATCTGGTTAATCTAAACATGAATCAATGTAAAGCTCCGGCTGTAAACTGGCGCTGTGTCTCAAGGAATGGGTCAGTAAAGTATTGTGAAGTTGGTGTAGATGCATTTAGAAAATATTGACAAACAGATTGCATTTTGAGGTGATGGGGAATATTCTAATGGTGTGATTTGATTTAGTCTGAATGTCTAAAGTATCACTGAAGAAGGATATTATACAGTTGCAATCAAAATTATTCAACCCCCTTGACCTGCAGGGGATTTTGTTGTGGAGAACAACATTTTATGGAAACAGTTCAACAAAGGCATCAAAGAGGCATATTAGAGAGAAATTGTTAATACACTGAGTGATTCTGAGAATGGAACATTGAATCATGTTGAAATTAAAATTGGCTCTAAACATTAATGTTCAAATAGGCCTGGGCGATAAAACTGTATTGACCTTTATCGACGGTACACCTTTCTTGATAACGATAGAAAATGTTCGATATAGGCACGTGCTATGAGTGACGCAGACAGCACACACGAACACATGCTGAATTGAGTGCTGTGCCTGCCTGTGATGAGGAGATTGTGGAGAAAAAAAAAAAAAAGAATATTAGTTGAATTTAAAATAAGCATTTGAAAGCGAAAATAGTACAATCAAATGCTAGGTGTGCGTCAGCATCATCAATGGCGCACGAGATGAGGTGATGATGATGTAAGTGACGTTGTTGCATCTTGATGTTTTGTTAGTTTAGCCCACGAGACGCACAGCGTGATTTTACTGAGTTTGACGTTCCTAGGTCAACATCTTTGTTGACCCTGGAACAACATTTGTGATTAGCCAATCAGATTTGAAGAAACAGTTTATAGTTTTTGTGAAGTTCAGGCTTACGATCCTAATTTGGTGCTTGTACATCCGTATCATTCATCTATCATTAAATCTGTTAGGTTAGGTTTAGGTGTAGAGATATGGTCAAGACTAAATTTTTGGATTAAAATGTTGTTCCAGGGTCAACAAAATATGTTGACCTAGGAAAACATCGAACTCCGCAAAATCAGGACGTGCCACAGTTGCTGCGGTAAGCCCGATATATACTTCTGTGTCGGACCTACGGCATAGCCTCTACGCCGTAAGCTGTGCGTCGGTTTTCATTTATACTTCTGCTTCGCCGTCCACGTCGACGTGCAGTACACATGCGGCCTGCTAGTCCGCAGTGTCCACGGGCATGTTGCTGGTGTAACCCGCATTACCTCCGCCAAAGCCAAAGAAGTGGCTCGTCGGAGAAGCATTATAGCAGTGACGGCGGCAAATAAATATAAAATCATTATTTAAAACTACAAAAAGGAGGTAACAACGGAACAGAAGATGGCATTCTTTCAGTCTCCACCAGGACGTGTACCACGGCAGATCAACATTGTTTGTCGCGGACAAATACTATGTATAATGCTACTATAATAAGACTGTTATGCAAAGTTAAAACAGTTGAAACTTTTCGAAAACGTGTCATGAGTTTGTGGAGGTTTATTCCTTTTCACTGTGTCTCATGTTTTTAAAGGCAATCTGTGTGATCGGCGATTCAGCTTTGTATTAAGCAATGCATAAATACGTGATGCTGTTTTGTTCATAATTGTCTATGCAATTTACGAAATTATTTGATTTGTGAGTTAATATAGACGTAATGCACTTTTATTTTTTTAGTCGACAGTTTCCTTGCTTTGACAATTTAATGTGCTGCTTTATTTTGCTCATTGCACCCTCCTGTGGCCCATTTAATCTGCATATAAAACATTAGAAATGGTTTAATTTTTATTTTGTTTGACTGTTAAAACAAAACAAAAAATATTTGGCATTTCTCAATAAATTGGGTTAATTTTAAAATACAGTGGTTCAATTTAAACACTTTTTCTATTGCTCCGTTTAAAAAAAAAAAAATATATAAAAAAAAAAAAAAAATATATAAAAATGTCAATAATTATCGATACCTAACGATATGAAACATTTTTTAGCTATATCGCCCAGTCCTATGTTCAAAATTATTCAACCCCCAAAAGGCAAATTTTGCACAATCTTTTATTCTTTAAAACCACCAATACACGCTGCCTGTAAGTGTTTAGAAGCTTTGGTCACCTCTCTACTACAGTCTTGACCCATTCCTCGCCTGAAAAATCTTCCAGATCACTGATAATCTTTGGTTTTCACATTGCCACTGCTTTCTTCAAATTCAACCAGATATTTTCAATGAGAATTAAATCTGGAGACTGAACAGGCCACTCAAGAACATTCTATGACTGATCCCTGAACCAAGCAGAAGTAGATTTGGATGTATACATTCAGATGGCTGTCCTGCAGGAAAGTCCATTAATCATCAGCTTCAGTCTTTGCACCAAATGCATCAAAATTCTTGGAAAAATGGCCTGATACTTCAAAGAATCTATGATGTCCTTCATACGGTCATGATTACATGATTGCATACAGTAAAACAACTCCATAGCAGTGTTTTTCTGCTTATGACCATTGCCATTTTGGCAGCAGATACACTGCTGATCCATGGGTCCAATAAGTTCCAATTTGGTCACATCGCTCCATAAAACATTCTTCCAGAACTCCACAGATCTGTCTAAATGAATTATAGCAAGTTCAAGTCGACTCTTTGTTCTTCTTGATCAAGAGTGGTAACGGGCAGGATGCCTCAACATGAAGGTCATTATTTTCTTGTGTTATTCTTACACACTGCATTGAAATGGCTTTCCTCCTTTCGTCGGGTCATCTTGCAAGTCTTCAGCTGTACATCGCAGGTTTTTCTCAGTTGCTTTGATTAAACTTTTTTTTTTTTTTCCCAACACCCTCAAAGGTTTTCTGGTACAAGATATTTTAGGCTAAGGAATAAGGCTGAGAGCTTGCAATGTCTTGGAAACCTTCATATAGCCTTAGACTTTCTAAAGTAATACAATTATTATTATTTTTTTCTATATAGCTTTTGTGAGATCTCTGATTTTGCCATTTTTGCTACTCAACTTCAGTACATGCATGGGTTAACTGCATATGTATGTGTAACAGCTCATGCTAATTCTGTTTTTAAGAGTTTAAAGGTTTAATTTATGCATTTAGCAGACGCTTTTATCCAAAGCGACTTACATTGCATTCAAGTTATAGTTTTTACATTTTATCCGCTCTTGCTTTCCCTGGGAATCGAACCCATGATCTTGGCGTTGCTAGCGCCATGCTCTACTATTTGAGCTACAGGAAAGCAATTATTCAATTATTCAACTCTTATTCAACATTGCTATTTTTAAGTCACTTATTTGCATGGTGGGGAATAAAATGATGACATAGCTCTGTTATTAATCTTATAACTCAAATATTACATTTATATATTGAATCAATTTTAATATGCCAGTGAACTGCTATAGATGGAATTTTTATTTTATCCTGGATCTTCAGAAAAGATCCAGTATTTGTAAAGTAATGCAGTCTCTGAGGGGTTGAGTAATTTTGATTGCAACTGTAGGTTATAATTGTGGAAAATGAAAATGCAAAAATTGCATTTGTTGTAGTTTGCATTCACCCAACTATACTGTGAAAGGGTCCTTTCAGGCCAAAATTCCTGTATTGCATCTTTTTATTTTCTTCAGTCTAGAACATATTCTTCATTATAACACAGATTGTCATACAAGTACAACATCTTTTTAAAATAGACTTTCAGACTGCAGTATCACTGAAGAAGGTTATAAAGCTCTGGCTTCGGCTCTGAGATCAAACCCTTCACACCTGATAGAGCTGGATCTCACAGGAAATGATCCGGGACAATCAGGAGTGAAGCAGCTCAGTGATTTACTACAGGATCCTAACTGTCAACTGAAGACACTGAGGTGAGAGATGAAGTAATGTCAAATAAATGATATGCATGTGAATTATTTACATTTATGTGTAAATATTATATTATTTCACTAATTCAGAAAGGTACACAATTTGTTGCTTCAAAAATGTTCAAAATGATCAAACTTGAAGGATCAGATGCTGCTGTTGTTTTGATAAGTGTCAATACAGTTTAGTTGTGTTAAAAGTTACAGGTTAATCAGGCATTTTGGGTCACTAGATATTGGAATTCAGTAGTGTGCTTCTGCAATTAACATTTATAATTGTTATTGTGGACATTTCTCATAAATAAAAAAAATATATATATATATATATATATATATATATATATATTCAGTGTGAGTTATTATCCTGATTGTTTAAATGTAACTGAATGCACTGTACATTAATTTCCATCAAGCTCAGATTCACAACACTGCAGATCTATAACAGGCCACAAACATGTGATGTGTGTCAGGAGAAGATCAGTGATGATGACACACACACACACACACACACACACACACACGCACACGTCTGAACCTGCAGTTCCTCTCATAATGAGCAGAATGACTGTTACATCAACACAGACATCAGTTAAATAAAACTATCCAGAGGTGCTCTAAACCCAGATCATGTTCCCGTTAGTGGATCAGCAATCAAGTGTTTGGTGAATTCTGCTACATAATAATAGGAAGAGCCGACATCAAAAGATCAACAAAATATATGGCTATGAATGCTTGGTGGTCACAAGCTAGTTGTCCCTTTGCTAACTTTCCTCATTTCCTGCTTAAAAGCCAGAAAGATCTTGAGAATTTTGATCTAGTGAGCTTTTGCCCCTGAGTTTCTTTTAAAGAATTTACTTTTGACTTTTGTCTTTCTTAAATATTCGTATATTTAAATGTTCAACTGTTAAAACTTGAACTACAGCTTTTCGTTACAATGTTTGATTAGGCCTGTATCAATAATCAATATATCGACTTATCGCACAATATATGTACATGACCTCAATCATTTTTGGTGATGCAATATATCGCCCATTATATTTACTTAAAAATTAATGTCACCATGTTTTGTACATTCCACTTGTGCCTGTGTCTTTTGCAGCTTCTCGTACATAATGTGGTGTAGTCATGTGTTGCTAGTTCAAATTTAAAAAATGCTTCTACAAAACAAGTTTCATCTGCAAATATGGTGGTGTTTAGGAATCTATGCCTTTGTGCATACAGACATCTGACAGCTAAGTAGTGATTGTGTTTTTCAGCAAGAGTGTGCACCCTTAATTTACAGAGAAAAGTGTCAGGGAAAAATCTGTTGATAGAAAAATCTCCATACAAGTTCTTTGTGCATTTTTCTTGTTTTCTACTTGTTACTTTGCACTTTTTGTTAAATGTTTATTTACTATTTATTCAAGATTTTAAAGGTATGTAATATTTTGATACTTAATTTCCATGATCTAAATATTCTTTAGAATTAAAAGTTTGTTGGCATTTGGAAGTGTGTAGGCCTTCTTGCATTATTATGCTGTTACATTATGATTATATATTCAGTGACATAAAATGGTCTTTAAAATGACAATAATATCGCTTATCGCAATTATTTCTGGGGCAATATATCGCGCAACAAAAAGTTGTTATCGTGACAGGCCTATGTTTGATAATCTTTAAATGTTTTGTGATGCAATGCACATTGAATTGAATCCTGCTTCATCTTCTCTTCTGCAGGTTTTTGGGTCCTGCTGCAGATGAAGCCTGTCAGTATGTGACTGGAATTGTGGGTAAAAACCCGTTACTCCTGAGAGAGCTGAATCTGAGTTTACATGATCTAGGAGACACAGGAGCAGAGCAGATCGCTGCTCTACTGCAGGATAAACACTGTCAACTCAACACACTGCTGTGAGTATCTTGCATCATTTCACATGTTACATGACTAGTAATGTTACAGTAGTCTCTTTTAATTCTCATTTAAGTCTGAACCCATGTTATAAAGCTTGGAAGAGCCAGTACTTTTTTTTAATATAACTCTGATTATATTTGTCTGAAAGAAGAAATTCATTTACATCTAGGATGGCATGAGTGAGCAAATCATGGGGTAATTTTCATTTTTGGTTGAACTCTCCCTTTAAGTGCACAGGGGTTGGAGAAAATGATGGTAAACACATTAATAAAATACTGGCCATTTCTAATGTTCACATCATTTGTCTTTAATACAGCTTCCAAACTTCTTAGAATAGATTCATACAACTTACAGTAGACTTCAGTTAAAGTTTTTTCTCTAACTTCTGTTGTGACTGCTAAATGTGATCATGAATACTGACTACAAACTGAGGATTGAAGACATTTAAAAGCGTTGACAAGGCAAGTTTATTTATATAACACATTTCATACACAGTGGTAATTCAAAGTGCTTTACATAAAAGGACAGGAAATAGTCATTAAAATAATAATAATCACAACAATAAAAACAAGAATTAAAAAAATGTATAATAACAATTTTTAAAAAAATATATAGAAAATGATTATACATGGTGCAATCAGTTCGGATGTAGCACAGTGCTCATTTAACAAATGCACAGCTAAACAGATGAGTTTTGAGTCTGGATTTAAATGTGGCTAATGTTCAGTGTTGGGAAGTAGTGACGCTACTAGTTTAACTACATTTCTCAGTAGCGTGGTGGTAGCATTGCTGTTTTCTGAATCAAATAGCTTTTCAGTTGCGAAACTATATTTTTGATCAAGTAGTGCGGTAGCATCAACAAAATCTAACGTTACATTTTCCAAAGGATTTCGGAAGCTCAAGCTCAAATCAGAAATATAACTGCTAAGGATCATTAATCCTGGATCAGTAAGTGACGCCACAGGCACTAAAGCTCATAACACCATTGGCTCCTCAAACTGTCAGTGAAACCTCATTCATCCCGCCTCTCTCGTGAATGAAGTGCGGCGTGCAGTTTGGAGCATCTCAGCTGGCAGTCTGAAGGTAAATAAAGAACTGTTGATTAAGTACAGTGTTTTCTTTACTCGAGAAACACTATTTATAAAGGCTATTGTGTGTGTTTTTTTTTTTGTGGTTTTTTTTGTGTCAACAGAACTGTTCACAACTGCTTTCAATTTAATGTTAGTATTTCATAAAATGTAAAATGTCTAATTAAAGGGCACATATTATGTAAAAGTGGGTTTTGAATGGTGTTTGAACATTATATTACATTTACTTGACCAGGAAAAGACTCGGATTAAAATCTCTTTTCCAGGAGTGTCCTGATATAAATGTGTTGGCAGTGTGTGAGCACAACCACCCTACAATGATGAAAATCCACCCACTCCTTGTTTTTTTGGGGTTTTTTTTAATCCACATTAAACCAATATGTCTCATTAGACCTGCTGTTTTGATTCTCTGAGCAGTGTGACATCACATTGTTTAGGCCCCTCCCACAGCTGATGACTGACAGTCCTGCATTAACGTAGTTTCTGCTCTCAGCGAGTTGTTTGGTTTTACCATAGATATGTATAGGTAGATGCCACATTTTGACTGCTCAAGATATGTTATTGTCCAGTTAATACAGTGGAGCAAGCTCTTACTTGGTGGATAGAGATGTGGTTCTACAGAAAGAATAACAATAACTATTCTTAGTCCACTCACATCAATCATCCATCATTAAATACAGTACTGTATAATTAAATATGGCACGTTCAGTTAAATGGTTATTAAACTTGGTCTGTAATGGATAATTGTATTTATACATTGACAGAAATTTGCTTTAAATGATGAAACTGACTGCAAACTATATTTAGGCCATAAACTGTCACGCATCGCATTAAATACTTAACACTAAGTAACAGAAACAATCTTCAGTAAAGCCTAATGTAATATAAATCATTGATATTTAACAATATTCACGATGCAAGATACAATATTAGTTATAATAATGGCATCGAGTATCAAACTAACGGTAAATAAAAGGTGCTGCGTCATCCAGTCATTTAACAGGACCTCAGAACAGTAACGTAGTAACAGTATATAACGTGAATAATATTAAAAACCACTCTTTTTTTCTCAGTAAATATACATAGTATGTAAACATTTTTTTATACTTGCTGTTTGTTGCACGCACAAATCCACCAACGCAACAACAATTAGCAACACGGAACTCTCACTGACCGTCACTTCGCTCAAACTAAAATGTCCTCTAACGTGTTAGTCTTTGAAGTCATATTAAAGCAGTCCGTTAGCAACTTCTACTGGACTGGCTCGTACAATCCTCTACAACAGCCGCCCCCAAATTTGTCCCACAAATTTGCAGTCACTGGGGAAACCCTTTGTCCTCATCATCTGGTACAGCTGAGAGGCGTATCAGATGACTAGGAGGCCTGACATAAGATCGATCCTTGACTTGAACCTCTGCTGTACGTAGTCGCCCATCAGCTTCCGGGAACACCTTCATGACACGTCCAATTGGCCATAGCACTCTGGGCAGTTGGGGGTCCACAATGAGTACTACTGTATCTGTTTGAAGTGGGTTGGTGCCCTTTTTTTTTTTTTCTCGGGATTGCAAGGCAGGTAGGTAATTCTTGAGGAACTGTGACCAGAATCTGTCAGCAAGGACTTGACAGGCCCTCCAGCGCTGATAACTGAGTACCGCTGAATCATGGTAAAGTATTTGTGGCAGAGCAGGGTCTATCCGCCCCATCAGAAGGAGATTGGGGGTCACTGGGTCTAGGTCGCTACATCAGAGATGGTGTAACCTAAGGGTTTGGAATTCAGGTATTCCCTCAATTTCAATCAGGATCATCTCCTCAGTGACAGACTGGGCATTGAGGGTGGCATATAAAGCTGTCTTTATGGACCTGATTTCCCTTTCCCTGGAACCTCCAAAATGCGGCGCCCTAGGAGGGTTAAAGATTAACCTAATCTGATGCTCTGCCAAGTGAGTTTGCAGGGAAGGGTGCATGTCTTTGAAAGCATCATGGAGTTCTCGCTCACCCCCTTTGAAATTAGTCCCTTGGTCGGACAGTAATTCAGTAGGATTGCCCCTGTGAGAAATAAACCGCCTCAAGGCCGTTAGGAATGAGTCTGTGTCAAGACTGGTTAAGACTTCAATGTGTACTGCCCTTGTAGTTAAACGCTTAACTAGGATTCCCCATCTCTTTTCATTACGGCGACCTATCTTAACCAAAAAAGGGCCAAAGCAGTCCATTCCAGTGGAGAAGAACGGCGGGCTTCCAATATATCACTAGGGAGTAGCGGGTCATCCCTTTCTATCTGTTTATTCCAGTTGAACAAGAATTTTGCCTGTTGTGGTGAATGTGATGATGAACCCAAGTGGGTCATACTGGTTGGCCAACACTCGGTAAATGTTTCTCATGGTTGTGGGACTTGCTTCCTTCAAGTGGGATTTGTATATCAGCGTATCAGATTTACACCTTCAGCGTAGTCCCAAAGCAGGTTCCTGTGGGTCCATTTGACTTTGGTTGAGCCACTGATCACTATCTTGAGACAGTATTTCTGGGGGAAGGTTCCTTATGACTACTGGGACATTGCTTGCCCATTGCCTTAACTCAAAGCCACCACCATTCAGCAGTTCTCTCAATTTGTTAACCAATGCTTTGGCCTGTTCAGGAGAAGAGAAGCTCTGGAGCCAATTGTCCACATAGAAGTGCCTTTCGACTGCATCACTGACATCACCTTTTTGACTGTGATCAGTAACGTGCCTTTGAAGTGCATAAGTTGCACAGCATGGGGAACAGGTAGTTCCAAATGGTAGAACCTGCCATTCGTATACGCTAGGAGGGCTGTCTCTCTTCATATCGCACCACAGGAACCGCAAGAGTGGTCTGTTTTCAGGGAGGAGTCTCGCCTGATGGAACATACCTTTTACATCACTGCTGACAGCTGTGGAATTTCCGCTGAATCGCAGCAGGACACCTAGTAGGGAAGAGTTCATGTTGGGGCCAGGCAGGAGCAGTTCCTTCAAATTGTTTCCTTGATGGGTAAAGGAACAGTTTAACACAATTCTGGCTTTCTCATTGTGAGTCACCATGTGATGTGGTATGAACCACGACTCTCTGGAGGACTATATATATATAACATGATATTAACATGCTCACAAATGTGTTTTTTTTTTTTTTTTGGTTGTTTGTGTTTTATTGAATCAGATACCAGCACCAGATGAATCCTGATGTCTCTTCAAACTGTTTTCCTCTGAGAGCGCTGTACCAACAACAGATGTTCAACTACACTGATATTCTATGTTAAAACAAGCTCCTTTTCTACTGATTGTTTTTTTTTTTCTTCTTGAATCCATGGAAAGAAGTAGAAACACTTAAATAACTCCCATAAATATCAGGTATGATTTACTTGTTTCACTTGTTAAACAGAATCTGTTGCAGGAATCACTCAAAGTCTGTTCACATCTCTGTGGTTAGATCAGTGTGCACAATAATTTGTCTTTGACCTTCATTATGTATGTTTTGATTTATACTGTGTTGTAAATAAAATACAAATAATTAAAAAAAAAACTTTTTTCAATCTCCTCACATTCTCTCTTACCTGCCTCACAGTCACACTGATGGGCCATTAGGGGCCATTAGTCTCTCAGGTGAGACTCACTTAATATTCATGTCCATTGCCACTCCCTCACATATAGACCCTCGATGACAAAACATGTCTTGAAAATTTTAAATCAATATATTGTTTTCTGTGAATGAGTAAGCAGAATGATTTTCACATAATTTTGAAGTAAATATTCTAGCCTACAAGACTGATTACTCAAGTTTTATTAAGAACTATTTAGTGTGGGTTTTAAGGCCTTATTTCAGCTACATTTTCTTTCCCCCCCAAAACTTACTAACCACACATAATAATTTTTTTCTAAAAAATGCAAACATGTACATCCATCTTGGTCACATATTATTGTAGCACAGTTTGTGCTGAATACAAAAAAAAAATTACATGTTGGTCAATAGTATGTTTTAAGTAGCTGAAATAAGCACAAATATCAGGGCATGTCAAAACATCTCAAGGGCCCCAAAATGACCTCAGACCCCTCAGCAAATTAGAATACTTCATAAGACCAATAAAAAATACATTTTTAGTGAATTGTTGGCCTTCTGGAAAGCATGTTCATTTACTGTATATGTACTCAATACTTGGTAGGGGCTCCTTTTGCTTTAATTACTGCCTCAATTCAGCGTGGTATGGAGGTGATCAGTTTGTGGCACTGTTGAGGTGATATGGAAGCCCAGATTTCTTTGACAGAGGCCTTCAGCTCATCTGCATTTTTTTTTTTTTTTTTTTTTTTTTTCTTGTTTCTCATTTTCCTCTTGACAATACCCCATAGATTCTCTATGGGGTTCAGGTCTGGTGAATTTGCTGGCCAGTCAAGCACACCAACACCCAGGTCATTTAACCAACTTTTGGTGCTTTTGGCAGTGTGGGCAGGTGCCAAATCCTGCTGGAAAATGAAATCGGCATCCTCAAAAAGCTGGTCAGCAGAAGGAAGCATTAAGTGCTCCAAAATTTCTTGGTAAACGGGTGCAGTGACTTTGGTTTTCAAAAAACACAATGGACCAACACCAGCAGATGACATTGCACCCCAAATCATCACAGACTGTGGAAACTTAACACTGGACTTCAAGCAACTTGGGCTATGAGCTTCTCCACCCTTCCTCCAGACTCTAGGACCTTGGTTACCAAATGAAATACAAAACTTGCTCTCATCTGAAAAGAGGACTTTGGACCACTGGGCAATAGTCCAGTTCTTCTCCTTCGCCCAGGTAAGACGCCTCTGACGTTGTCTGTGGTTCAGGAGTGGCACGACAACTGTAGCCAAATTCCTTGACACGTCTGTGTGTGGTGGCTCTTGATGCCTTGACCCCAGCCACAGTCCATTCCTTGTGAAGTTCACCCAAATTCTTGAATCGATTTTGCTTGACAATCCTCATAAAGCTGCGGTTCTCTCGGTTGGTTGTGCATCTTTTCTTCCACACTTTATCTTTCCACTCAACTGTCTGTTAACATTGCTTGGATACAGCACTCTGTGAACAGCCAGCTTCTTTGGCAATGAATGTTTGTGGCTTACCCTCCTTGTGAAGGGTGTCAATGATTGTCTTCTGGACAACTGTCAGATCAGCAGTCTTCCCCATGATTGTGTAGCCTAGTGAACCAAATTGAGAGACCATTTTGAAGGCTCAGGAAACCTTTGCAGGTGTTTTGAGTTGATTAACTGATTGGCATGTCACCGTATTCTAATTTGTTGAGAGAGTGAATTGGTGGGTTTTTGTTAAATGTGAGCCAAAATCATCACAATTAAAATAACTTTAAAGAACCAAAGACTTAAACTACTTCAGTCTCTGTGCATTGAATTTATTTAATATGAGTTTCACGATTTGAGTTCACGAAGTTCTAATTTGAGATGCACCTGTACATAGCATGTAAACATTTATATACTCGCTGTTTGTTGCACGCACAAATCCACCAAAGCAACAGCAACCAGCAACACAGAGCTCTCACTGACAGTCACTTCGCTCAAACTAAAATGTCCTCTAACGTATTAGTCTTTGAAGTCATATTAAAGCAGTTTGTTAGCGACCTTTACTGGACTGGTTTGTACAATCCTTTACAAAAGATGGGTTTCATCAAGGAGCTGTAAAAACTGGTTACACTCACTAAATGAATTGTGTTTGTGCTAAACTCTTACAAAGCAAAAACAAACATTCTGCTTCAATAAATAAACGTTTCTCACAGTTAATGTACAAAATCTCAGTCTGAAGCATCTGTCACACATGCTGCTGTGAATAGTTAAGCAACAAAGTGTGAAAATGGGAAGATGTAGTGCAACTAACCAGTTTTCTCCAACAATTAAAATGAATTGATGCTAACATTGTCTTCTATGATGTGCAACACAAACACCTCTGATAAAATTAAAAAAAAAAAAAAAAAGTAGTCTGGGGTTTCATGACCCTTTAAAACTAAATTCCTACTACCCTCACTAACTGTTACCTTGTTTGTTGCACAATATATATTTGTATAGTTTTGTATATGTTCATATATTTTTGTATAGTTAATCTGTCTATATTCTATACTGTATATTTTTGGGTAAGAGAGACTTGCAAAGTTATTTGTTGTGTGGTCTTAACATTTGAACTTGTAATGAGTGTTTCTTGAATAACTAAATATTCAATTATTTCAGTTAATAATACCAAAAATACACAAACATTTCACTTTTATCTAATAGGACAAATGGTTTTCATTGTGTTTATTAATGTGATGTGCAACAGAATAGTTCTGTGATGCTGTAGCAGAACATATTCATAGTGTTTATTGATGCTCATATAATCTCTCTGCCATCAAACCAGATTAATGAATGTCTATAACAACTGAACAGAACTGGTCCAGACTGGGCTTTATTCTGTGCAGGCATTGGTTCTTCAACCTTACCTGTTTCAGAGAAATATTACTGTACTCCACATCTACACCCAGACAAACCTACAGTTTTATTTAGATGTGCAAAGTTTTCTTCTATCTTCTCTCTTTCTCTTAATGTAGGTTAAGATACTGTCAAATGACAGATGAAGGTTGTTCTGCTGTGACTTCAGCTCTGAAATCAAACCCATCACACCTGAGAGAGCTGGAGCTGAGCTGGAATGAACTAGGAGACTCTGGAGTGAAAAACCTCAGTGATCTACTGATGAACCCACAATGCAAGCTGGAGAAACTAGAGTTAGTATCATTATACTCTACAGCAGTTACAGTGAGATTAAAGTTTACTCTTTAGATTCTTAGTCACAAAATCAAAATCGACTATTTCGGTGCTTATTATGATCGATTTATCTGGGTACATAATTCATTTCCAAAAATTTGTTGACTCAATCACAACTGTTCTTAGCAATAACACTCTTTACTGCTCCATCATGTTCAACAACTGCAGCTCCGTATACAGGACCGAACTGAACTCTAAAAAAAAAAAAAACATGTTAACCCATAAATGATGCTCTTTGCACATGCGCAGGAGATAAAACATAAAAAATAAAATAAAAAAGAGGAGATTTAAGTGATGTATAACTGGTTAACTTAAGAGTTTTAGTTTGAATGACTAAACACTGACAAAATATAAGTAAATCATTGTTAAATCCTTTCAGCCTTTAAGATAGCAAACGCCTATGCTGAGAGCTTTCAGAAGGCCAAGTGCAGATGCCGCCTTTTTTTGTCAAGCAGTTAGCTAGCTGATCTTTGGTGGCTGACCACAAGATCTGCTGAATAGTTCCAGTGTGTATAAGTTCCTTCATACTGCTGTTTTCTAGGCGCAGTCTCTTTTCGGTGACAGAGGTTTGTAGATTTGAGAGCATCGAGAATGGAATGATTGTCTGTTATACACACACAATGGGCAAGTTGTTGCATGAGCAGCCATGAGTGGTAATCTCAGAGTAGAGTGTAGTGAGGAAAACTGCACTGTCAATCCCATCTGCAAGTGTGAAGGTACTCTGTACAACACTCCTGATGCGTTTTGACTGCCAGGATATACTGCATCTCACAGAAGTGAGTACACCCTTCACATTTTTGTAAATATTTTCTTGTATTTTTTTTATGTGACAACACTGAAGAAATGACACTTTGCTACAATGTAAAGTAGTGAGTGTACAGCTTGTATAAGTGTAAATTTGATGTCCCCTCAAAATAACTCAACACACAGCCATTAATGTGTAAACCGCTTGCCTCAAAAGTGGGTACACCCCTAAGTGAAAATGTCCAAATTGGGCCCAATTAGCAATTTTCTCTCCCCGGTGTCATGTGACTTGTTAGTGTTACAAGGTCTCAGGTGTGAATGGGGAGCAGGTATGTTAAATTTGGTGTTATCGCTCTCACTCTCTCATACTGGTCACTAGAAGTTCAACATGGCACCTCATGGCAAAGAACTCTCTGAGGATCTGAAAAAAAGAATTGTTGCTCTACATAAAGATGGCGTAGGCTATAAGAAGATTGCCAAAACCCTGAAACTGAGCTGCAGCACGGTGGCCAAGACCATACAGCTGTTTAACAGGACAGGTTCCACTTAGAACAGGCCTCGCCATGGTCGACCAAAGAAGTTGAGTGCGTGTGCTCAGCGTCATATCCAGATGTTGTGTTTAGGAAATAGACGTATGAGTGCTGCCAGCATTGCTGCAGAGGTTGAAGGGGTTGGGGGTTAGCCTGTCAGTGCTCGGACCATACGCCACACACTGCATCAAATTGGTCTGCATGGCTGTCATCCCAGAAGGAAGCCTCTTCTAAAGATGACGCACAAGAAAGCCCGCAAACAGTTTGCTGAAGACAAGCAGACTAAGGACATGGATTACTGGAACCAAGATAAACTTATTTGGTTCAGATGATGTCAAGCGTGTGTGGCGGCAACCAGGTGAGGACTACAAAGACAAGTGTGTCTTGCCTACAGTCAAGCATGGTAGTGAGAGTGTCATGGTCTGGGGCTGCATGAGTGCTGCCGGCAATGGGGAGCTACAGTTCATTGAGGGAAACATGAATGCCAACATGTACTGTGACATATTGAAGCAGAGCATTATACCCTCCCTTCAGAGACTTGGCCGCAGGGCAGTATTCCAACATGACAAAGACCCCAAACACACCTCCAAGACGACCACTGCCTTGGGTAAAGGTGATGGGCTGGCCAAGCATGTCTCCAGACCTAAACCCTATTGAGCATCTGTGGGGCATCCTCAAACAGAAGGTGGAAGAGCGCAAGGTCTCTAACATCCACCAGCTCCGTGATGTCATCATGGAGGAGTGGAAGAGGACTCCAGTGGTAACCTGTGAAGCTCTGGTGAACTCCATGCCCAAGAGGGTTAAGGTAGTGCTAGAAAATAATGGTGGCCACACAAAATATTGACACTTTGGGCCCAATTTGGACATTTTCACTGAGGGGTGTACTCACTTTTGTGGCCAGCGGTTTAGACATTAAGGGCTGTGTGTTTAGTTATTTTGAGGGGACATCAAATTTACACTTATACAAGCTGTACACTCAAATGTCAAATAATGTTTGGGGTGATGGGTCATAGGGCCTCAATTGGAGTAAATAAATTAATAAATAACACAGGACAGAAACGATAGATATTACTGCATCCGCGACAAATGCAACAAACTTAAAGCATTTTTGTCACCATAGAAAAGCCTCACCCTCACATCGTTATAAAAAATGACTTTTCTTCTGTTGGACACAAACTAAAATTGTGTAGAATGTTACCAAACCATTTGTTACCCTTGATTTCTACTGTATGGACAAAAAATTATTGAATTTCTCAAATTATGTTCCACAGAAGAAATAAATTCATACAGGTTTGGAATGATAGGATTTTTTTTTTTTTTTGAAGATATTAAGATATTATTTATAAGATTTATCTTTAATCAGGCCCTTATTGGATTAACATTTTACTTCAATAAAAATTCATTAGAACTACACATCTAAAAATAAAAGTATACAGAGTTTAACTGACTAGTAGGATGGTGGTCTCAAGAAGTAAAACCATGGTCCTCATTACCATGGTTATATGGATTTTAAAATAAGTAGCCTAATAGGCTAATAAACTATAAAATTTGTAGTTAAAGGAAAAAAAAAAAAAAACTAAACATGAAGAAACTGCAAAACAAACAGCTTATATGAAATTAAAATAGCATATTCCCCAGTATGTAATAACAGAAACATAATACATACATTTCTGCCAACACATAGGCTATTTACTTCAAGTTAAATTACTATGGTGCTGAATTGACAAGCCTATTAGCGTTTTCCAATATACCTCATTGTTGTGGCTGTTTTGTGCCAGCACCAACCTTTCTCGTATCACACGACTGTATAACAATTGTGTCACATCTGAATGGATCAAGCGACTTGCGCTGTTTATCTTTTATAAATCATGGCAGAAGCCCGGCACACGTTCGTCAGCACTGTGCGGGAGACTGATCCCGCTCGGCTTTGACGCGCAGCTGGCGGATTCATCGGGGAGCACTGCTTCATGCTTTTGGAGTATTTGCTTTATTTGGTTTCGCATGCGCTGTAATTTAAAATAGCGCCTAATATCGGGGAGGTCTCCTTCGTTTCAGCATTTGGCCCACTATTTGAATGAAATGTCCTGGTGTTCCTGATGGCCAGGCAATCGTGGACCCCCCAGACCTCTGTCACCCTTTCCCCCCACTAGCGACGCCCCTGGTCACATGAGATCACAGCAATAGCAAACAACAATTATTCAGTTTTTCATCAAAAATGAATTCCTGACCTGCATCTTTTTTTCAAAAAGCTGTTTCACTCAGACATACATCTCAATAAGAACAAAATATGATCACAAAATGTTGTATTTGTTGACTGATCTTAAAGTAAATTTTGATTTATGAAGAGGATTTTCATGATTTATTACATTTTTAAACTCCATTTTTAATGTTATTTTAAAGTGGTTCTATGGTTGATCCTTTATCTTAATTACATTACAAATCGCAAAACTTTTGTATTGGTCTGACTAAAGATTCTCCAAACTTGAAATGTAACTAGTATCCTCAAATCCTAGTTTTGTTTTTGTTTTAGTTTATGGCTTTATGATTATTTATTTATTATATTGTTTTCAGGTTTTAGCAGCATTTTATTTATTGCACTGTATGGTGTTTACTCATGATTAATTTAACTCACACATGAACATAACATGTGTTTTCTCTTTCTGTCTTCAGTCTGTTTTATTGCAGGATTACAGAGAAACAGTGTCTCATCCTGACTTCAGCTCTGAAATCAAACCCATCACACCTGAGAGAGCTGGAGCTGAGCAGGAATGAACTAGGAGACTCTGGAATGAGAAACATCAGCGATCTACTGACGAACACACAATTCAAGCTGCAGAAACTAGTGTTAGTATCATTATACTCTACAGCAGTTACAGTGTTATTTACTGTTCAGTTTATGTTAAAGGGATACTCCACCCCCAAATGAAAATTGTCATTAATTACTTACCCCCATGTTGTTCCAAACCCGTAAAAGCTTCGTTAGACTTCAGAACACAAATTAATATTTTAGATGAAAACCGTGAGGCTTGTGACTGTCCCATTGATTGCATAGTAAATTGCACTGTCAAGTTCCATAAAAGTATGAAAGACATCATCAAAATAGTCCATCTGCCATCAGACGTGTAATCTGAATTTCATGATGCGACGAGAACACTTTTTGTGCACAAAACAAAATATCGACTTTATTCAACTTTTTTCTGCTCCTTTGTGACACTTCCTGCAAGCGTGGTCATGAGTTCACTAGCAGAGCAAGACGCAAGCACGCCTCAGATGACGGAGGATGTAAACGCCATGATCTGCTGATGTCGAGACCAGCGTACAAACATCATCTGAGGCGTGCTTGCGTCGTGCTCTGCTAGTGAACTCGTGAACAAGCTTGCAGGAAGTGTCACGGGTGGGGTTGGGAATCGATAATCGATTCCAGAAGAGAACAGCTGTCATCTGTCATGAATGAAACCGCTTCACAGTCTTTTCAACCACAGTATCATTATTTCTGTTACAAACCTTCAAATCACAGAAGTACTGGGATAAAGTTTATAGTTGAGATATAAACTCTGATGTGTACGGTAGTGATTAAAATAAGAGTAAATCACCTTTTGAAAGTAATTTGACACTTCAAATGAAGATTTATCGATTACATTGTTATACCAGTAGGTGGAGAAAAAGGGCTGTTAAAATGTATTTGTCTTTGAATCATACAAGAGTTTCATTCAAGAAATGCTGATTCATCCAGTAATGAAACAAGTACATTTATCCAGAATCATGCAGTTCTATTTTGCACACAAACAGCTCTTAAATAGTCCAGTTTGTATGTAGCCTGTTGTTGTTGTTTTTTCATAGTATTCAGCTCCAATAAATGGTTTGCAAAAAAAAAAGGGATACAGGATAAATGTTTCACATAATTATTTAATCACAATGGAATCGGAAATTGAAAATAAACTGAATCGGTTAGCAGAATTGGAATTGATACAATTCAAACGATACCCAACCCTAGTCACGGAGAAGAAAAAGTTAAATAAAGTCTATATTTTGTTTTGTTTGCACACTAAAAGTGTTCTCGTTGCATCATGAAATTCAGATTGCACGTCTGATGGCAGATGGACTATTTTGACGATGTTTTTCATACTTTTATGGACCTTGACAATACAATTTACTATGCAGTCAATGGGACAGTCATAAGTCTCCCATAAGTTTTCATCTAAAATATCTAAAATTGTGTTCCATAGATGAATGAAGCTTTTACAGGTTTGGAACGACATGGGGGTAAGTGATTAATGACAAAATCTTCATTTTGGGCTGGAGTATCCCTTTAAGTGTTTTGTGTGTATTTGTGACTGTACACTCAAAAAACATTATTTTTGCCTCTTGTTCTTTTAATTAAAGTAACATGTTTTTGAGCATTCTGTAACAATTTCATTTTGTTCACTCCACCTACCGTAATATATTTAAAATGGAATTGTATTACATTTTTTGTTGAAACTACATTAATGTTTTTGTTGACATAACTGAACAGTGGATTTGTAGTATGATTGTCAATTTAGGGATGAAGTGTTTTGTGTTTTTCTGTAAAGGGAAATACATGTTAGTGTTTAATGTTCAGTTATGTTGGACAGTTTCTGTAATGTCTTTGAATTTTGTGCTTTCCATTTATGCAGAAGAGTGATATTTGTGCTTAGACTGTGACACTTAGTGAGTGATAGCTATTCAAATGTCAGTACTGACAGTTGTTGTTTTTTTTTTGTATTTGTTCATTATTGTGTATAATTATGAGTGAAACTGCTTGTTATAAATAAGAAATAATAATAATTAGACCTTAGTAAATAAATAATCATTTGTTCCCACATTAGTACATCTGTCAAACAAAATCGTTGAGTTAACCCAAACTAGTGTAAATTAATTTAATGTAAACCAACTAAATTGTTGACCCGACTACGCAATTTTAACTTTAATGATAAGCGTAATGAATTTATTCTTTGAATGTATGGCATTTACTTATGATGTATTTATTCACATAAACTTCATATGGATCTGATTCATTGTCTTTTCTCTTTCGGTCTTCAGTCTGTTTGCTTGCAGTATTACAGAGAAACAGTGTCTCATCCTGACTTCAGCTCTGAAATTAAACCCATCACACCTGAGAGAACTGAACCTGAGCGGGAATCAAATAAAAAACACAGGAGTGAATCACTTATGTGACGTACTGAAGGATTCACGCTGTAAACTGGAGAGATTGAGGTCAGTAACATTCACATACAAGAGTAAAAATGATTGCTTCAACAGTTTAAACCAAAACACTTTATACTCAATATCTCATGATGAGTCTAAGTTCACATTATATTTGTTAAAAATTATTCACCGTAATGATGTGTTTGTAAGATGATCTCTTCCTCTGTTTGTCTCTTTCTAGTCTATATGACTGTGGCATTACAGATGTTTCTTCTTTAACTCAGTCTTTGGCGAACACAAAAGCTCTGCAGTTTCTAAAAGAGCTTGATCTGAGAGACAATATTATTGGAGACTCAAAGCAGCAGCTCATTGATGTGGTACGAGACTCGAGCTGTAAACTGATGTGAGTAAATGTCACTTTGTGATAGAGATTCAATTACCTCTGATATGCGAACAAATATATACTTTCAAATATTTGTGAAAGGAGACTCAATTATCATCAAACTTTATCTTGAAGGGTTTGTGTCAGAATGAAATGTAAAGTTGATACAAATGTTTTACACAAAGGAGGAAAAAGAACAAAAGCACACGGTCACAGCTTCATACAGCAACACCTGCGTTATTAATTACATCAGTAACAGTGAACTTTGACAAGCAACATGTCAAATTACTTTACACTTACTTTATGTAAGGGATAATGTACATCCAGCCGCTTGTTATCACAGAATAAACCCGACAGGGTGATCAGGACTTGTATCTCCTGAAGAGGCTTGTTCTGTGATAACATCCATACTCATATTCATACTGGAGCTGCTAGTTTCAAATGATTATTAAACAGCAGCACAAACTATTCAAAAGCAGCAGTTTTTCCAGTGCACTCAGTGTCCAAATCCACTCGTTTTCATTCACTCGTTCAGCTGAACTGTATTAGTGGCCTAGTGTAGGGTATAGTGAATGAGGGTATAGGGGGGTGAATTTACATTCAGCTAAACACTTCTCGTCAGTTAGCAATATGTTTAACAACAAGACACACTTTTAACAATGTCTCCACAAGCCTGGTATTAACGGGAATCTCTTCCGATTTGGTTTGACTGTAAATACAATCAGTAACTGAGGCACAAGCTAATAGCAGTTGTGTTTGAATGAAACGAGTGATACGAGAGAAGTGAAAGAAATGCCAGACTCAAATACTTCTATGACTGTGTGTTATTCTGCATCGTTAACCGTGTTGGGCAAGCTAAAACTACAGCCCTGGGAAATGTAGCAAGCTACGCTACAGTAACATAGAAAAAGTAGTTTACTACATTTAAGCTATTTTTAAAAAAAAAAAATTGTTATACTGAACCAACATCATACCAAGTCAATGCTCTCTCAGTGATCAATAAAACTATCAGTCAAGCAGATAGACAGGCATAATAGTTCAGGTTAATTGTTTATTCAATAACTGTTCCAAACCAATTTGTCAACAAAAATCAGATGTACCGGGGCGGATTTACCTCATATTGTGACATAGGCAAAATACATTTTTGCTGTCGGCCAGAACCGCCTATGCTTTTCTGCAAAAGACTGAAGTCTCCGCGTGAATTCAGTGGGCCTTGCTTTCAGCTAATAAAAGATAAATTCTGCAACTTTCTGGTGTTATTTATGATTGTTGGGGCAGTCTCCAGCTATTATTAAACAAAATTATCGTCAACAAAATACAGTCCATTTCAGATTGGTTTTAATCATCTTTATCTAATTCCGATTGGGTAGGAAAGACGGTCATTTGGGTGCACTCAGCCCACCTCTGCCCATGCTTGGAGCCGGCCTTGCTCCGCATACTGAGAGCGGCTTCCTGATGCACCAAATTTATATACAATATCAGAATGTTTAAGGGAGTGGACACGAAAATCAGCGAAACACATATTGTGGGAGAAAGCAGTAATGGTGAGAAATTCAGCGGGAATGGGATTAAGAAAACACCTGGATCCCAGACATTTTAGGTGATTAAGAAATCCCGGCCGGACACATTTTTTATTAGGTCCAAAAAGAGGACATGTCCGGGGAAAAGAGGACCTATGGTCACCATAAATTATCCCTTTAACTTTCCTCATCTCCTGCTTGAAAGCCAAAAAGATCTTGAGATTTTTGAGATGATCTAGTGAGCCTGAGTTTCTTTTGAAAAATTTACAGTACTTTTGTCTTTAAAAAAAAAAAAAAAAAAAAAGTATATTTTAAATGTTCAACTGTTTAAACTTGAACTAGAGCTTTTTGTTACAATGTTTGATCATTTTTAAATGTTTTGTGATGCAATGCACTTTGAATTGAATCCTGCTTCATCTTCTCTTCTGCAGGTTTTTGAGTCTCGCTGCAGATGAAGCCTGTCAGTATGTGACTGGAATTACGGGTACAAACCCGTTACTCCTAGGAGAACTGAAAGTGAGTGGACGTGAACTAGGAGACACAGGAGTGAATCACATCTCTGCTCTGCTGCAGGATAAAGACTGTCAACTCAACACACTGATGTGAGTATCTTACATAATTTCACATTACATGACTAGTAATGTTACTGTAGTCTTTTAATGCTCATTTGAGTCTGACCCCACGTTATAAAGCTTGGAAGAGGCAGGACATTTTTTTTTTAATATAAATCTGATTGTATTTGTCTGAAAGAAGAAATTCACACACATCTAGGATGGCTTGAGGGTGAGTAAATCATGGGGTAGTTTTCATTTTTGGGTGAACTCTCCCTTTAAGTGCACAGGGGTTGGAGAAAATGTGAACACATTATAAATAGCCAGTATTTTATTAATGTGTTTACCATCATTTGCCTTTAATACATCTTCCAACCTTCTTAGAATAGATTCAAAGAACTTTCGAATAGAGGTCGACCGATAGTGGATTTTACCCATACTGATAGCTAGGTTTGACAACACTGGTCGATACCGATTAATCAACCGATAGTTTTTAAAAATGGATACTGAACGAAAACTAAAATAGAGCTTTACTATTTTTTTAAAAAGCAATAACAGTACTGAACCATACAGTACTTTGTAAATGAATAAAAATTTAGTATTAATATTATTATATTGATCATTAAAGCCATTTCATAGTTTACTAATGTTAAAAGAAGAAACTTAAAAAAAAAAAAATGAAGCCTATTAGTAATAGTAAATGTTGAAATTAAATAAACACTCTAACAAGGAACAATACTTCTACAGCTTTCGTTAATGTTACAAATGGACTTATTGTTAAATATCACCATTTCATTTCATCAGTCATGCTTAAAGATGGCTATCTTAAAATACCTACACAAGGCCATATAAAAATTGCTTGCACAGGTTATTGATATTGTAAGTGTAGTCTCACATTTTTTCAGCCATTTTAGAACACTGCATGATTATCTAATCAAAATATTAAAAAAAATTTGCAAGGGACACACAAGGGGAGAAGTCAGTTATCACACACACCAGACACGTCACGTTCAATTCAAGCAGCGGTCTTAAACTGTTTATTTAATCACCAAACGGACATAAGTTTGCTTCAAGAATGAACTATGTGGCATAAATGAGTTTGAAGTCCGGTGTTTAAAAAAAAAAAAAAAACAATAGAGCAAACGGAAAGAGAGAGCGTGATCTTTATTACAGCTCTCTATATGAAGCATACAGACTGTATTAGAGCTACAGAAAGACAAACATTTTGCTGAAAAATGCACAATACAAAATTTATAGCCTAGGGTGAAGTCATTATGTACATTTAACAATGATTTGGGACAAATATAATGTTATTTAATGGAAAACTATGTGAAAAAAAACTCTGTTCCGTGGCAGGATTTTCTGTCGGCTGCATTTAAATGCACGTTTGAAGTTTCCCGCTCTGTGCAGCGCCAAATGCCAAAAAAAAAAACACGTGCTGTCAGGAATTTCCGCCTCTAGAGGCCACTCTTGTACTGTATAATGACAGCAGACAATCCTCAGCCACTCCAGGAACAGACGCAGCACGGAAAACTATCGGCATTTGATTTTTGCCAATAACCGATTAGTTCCGCAAATCAACTATTGGTGCCGATTAATCGGTCGACCTCTACTTTTGAATGGACTTCAGTTCAATTTTGTCTCTAACTTCTGCTGTGACTGCTAAAAGTGATCATGTTTACTGACTACAAACTGAAGATTGAAGACACATTTAAAAATATTTACCACTAGCTTATGTGGACAGGCATCCGTGCCCTCACAGACTGCAACCCCCCAACCAGTTATACCTCTCTCACAGATTAATTGAATGCCTTTTAATGTTTGCTTTAATAAAGTTGTACGCTGTCCTCCATTTTTTATTTTTTTTTTTTTTTTTTTTCCATGCTCGAGCAGCTGTAACGTCAACAGTGTCTTGTATGCAATCCCAGTGTGCTGTGTTTGGATGTAAGACTGAACATAAGAGTTTTCATTTTTTTCATTTTCTCTCAACATCTGAGCCACTGGGGACGCAGTGGATTACTTTTATTTTTTAAGGTAATGTGCCTCAAAATCATGTCGCTATAGTACTTGCGTTTTAATCGTGTTTGTTTACGTGTCATTATGTTAAAACGCATAGCAAACATCATCATAGTATTTGTGTGAGTGTGTGTTACTCATCCGTCATTGCAAATGGGCTGTAAAAACTCTACAAGTCAGGTCAAGTCACCTTTATTTATATAGTCCTTTTAACAATACAGCTTGTCAAAACAGCTTTACAGTATTAAATAAGAAAATAGTGTCAATAATGCAAAAGGAAAATAGTAAACACTCAATTTTCAATTAAAGGCATTTCATTATTGAATTCAGTGATGTCATCATCCAGCTCAGCTCAGTTCAGTTTAAATAGTGTCTGTGCAATCAAGTCGACGATATCACTGGAAATTAAGAGTTGACAGTGGCAAGGAACCAACTACATAATACTACAAGTACATAACTATATCAAATAAGCATTACCAGACGTCCTGGTTCATTCTCAGGTGTTTCTTCTGCCGGAGTCTTTCCTTCATCTGTCTGACTACAGTTTATACTTGTACATTTAGGTATGCAAAGCATACACGTAGTTATGTAAAGCAGAGATGTATATGCTTCGCTAGAGCTGTATGATTAATCAAATGCGATTTGTCATGCACATCTTGTCAGTAAAGCCAGTTCTGTGATTAGTAGTAAATCTCCATCACCTGCTTTCAAATGGAGCAGCATTTAGTACACAGAGCCATAGTTCTCTGACAAGCTATGCAAAAAGAAAATAGATATATAGAACGATTATGAAATCGAAGAAATCGTTCGCAATAATGACAGCTGTTTGCGTAGCTTCTCAGTGAACTACGGCTCTGTGTAGTAAATGCTGCTCCATCTGAAAACATGTGAAAATACCACATTTAATAACATGTTTTTACTCCAAACTCACTTCATAACATCAGTCGAGTGTTTGAAATGAATCCTTCTGTGAGATGATGTGGCATTCTTACACAGAATAAGGCACGCAACATAGACTTTCATAGACTTTATCACTGCTTAGAATACTATGTCGATTAACATTGCATTACAGATATACTTTATTATAAGGAAAATTATAATATTAATGTAACCAAGCGAAAAGTCACTGTCAATAAAGAGACAGATTACATGACCAGAGTTGTGCAATGCATAAATCATGTGTTTTAGTACTTTTGTCATGCACTGATGTGAGTGACACTGGCCCTTTAAGAAATGTGAATCTGAAGTGCCACGAGAGTTACGAAAACCGAGAGATTCACCGCGCAGGTTTTGGCTAGTGCTCACGCGGTTGTGAAGTATTGCTGATTAAATCAGTAACACTCGCGAAATATTGCGAAATATCCACCGTTAGTGAGTTGCGACCTCTTTCTCAGTGCTTTCGTGATTGGATGGCTGGGTATTGGTGGTGATTTCAGTCGAGACACATTTCTGTGAATTCCCTCGAAGCGTAAGTGATGAGATATCATCAATATCAGAGTGATTATGAAGGGTAATTTTGTGTATAATTGGATGTGTATCAGTGTCATTGATATGTGATTTAATTTTGTTGATTCAAGAGGGGAGAAAAGTGCTCCGTAGGCCCTCTGTGTGTTTCTGGAGTGAGCGTGACGCATCAGAAGGGAAATTGAGGTCATCATTCGCTGCGAAATTTGTTAATGCTGTGTAGAGTGATGATGAACCGTAAGTTTGCATTGTTTAATTTCAATTGTGCAGTTAACCAATGTTTATTCACTTACTGACAAAGTTGTGAAAGATATTGATTTATACTGAATGTGATTTTCTGGTTTTGTTTCGTGTGTTTGTCACTTAATCTGAGCAGTTTATTTGGTTTTCTGTGTTTACAAATACTATAATTGTGTGAATTTGTTTTCCAGAATGTGTGGCTGCTACCGTTGTCTATGTTGGCTAATGTTGTTACTGAGAACAAACAAAGAGTGACACAGTTGATTGTAAAAAGGAACAAGCTTTAAGTTTATATACCATCTTTATCTCTTCTACTTTCATCCTTATTTTGCATAGTTAATGCTGCACTGCTTTCAGTGCAGTCTGGGAATAAAAAAACCCCGTTAATATTTTATCCTGTGTCCGGTGTCATCAGTGAAACGCATCTCGCCGGGCCACATTAAGAACACCGATAAATCATATATTGTCGTAGTCACGTTGAATCAATGAAAGCATTTAAAGGGGTCATATGATGCGATTTTCAAGTTTTTCTTTCTCTTTGGAGTGTTACAAGCTGTGTGTGCATAGATAAGATCCCTGAAGTTGCAAAGACTAAAGTCTCAAACCCAAAGAGAGATTCTTTATAAAAGTTAAGATTTGTCCACGCCCTCCTAAAATGGCTCATTCAAACATGCCCCCACATGTCTCCTTGACTGTGTGGAAAGATTTGCATAACACCGCCCAAATGTATACGCAAAGAAAGAAGGCGGAACTATTATTCTCGCTATAGTATTGTTGCTGCCGCCATGTCATGAAGACACTGTGTGTTTCGTTGTGAAAGCGAAACTACTTTGTTTTGCCTTCCAAAAAAGGACACAACTAGAAATCGGTGGTTAAGTTGTATTTATAAAACTGTTCCAGAACAGTTCAATCCAAATACTCAGATGTGTGTTTCCTGAACCCATGAGGAGAGTACCCTACAATGCTAGCTGTGCACAAAGGCTGTTTCTATAAAGTGGGACAATTCCAACTTTGCAAGGACAGTCTGGCGTTTCTGACTCTCATCCTGTAAGTACGTTTGCTTATTTAAAGAATTTGCTACTTACTATTCAAACGCGAGTTTTTTAGGGCTGGACCAGAATATTTGATTATTTGAATATTCGTTCAGTGGGTTGGCATTCGATTTTTTTCAATTTTGAGAATCGAAAATAAAATAAAGGATTTTCTTTTTTTTTCTCGAGAACACCCAGCATCCCCCGCGAAACGGTTCTCATTTGCGCTTGAATATGAATCGCCAATGAGTGAACATCATGTACATCATGATTCAGTTCATCTGGAAGAGAAGACAAAACTGATGAAGACCTCAGCTGTGTGGGAGCACTTTAAATTGAGTGAGGACTAGACAAAGGCAGTGTGCCAAATGTGCGATTTGAAACTGGCCTAAGTTACCACAACAGCACATCAAGTTTGAAAAATCACCTGAGTTCTGTAAGTAGTACACCTATTATAGTAGCCTATATTGTTGGTGTAAAAAAAGAGCCGCTTTTATCCGGCATGTTAATCAGAAATTTTACACATGATAAAAACGTGCACTTAATTTGGTTGGAAAATACTTGCGAATAACGGAGAAAAGAAAGAGAGAGATAACAGATGCCATAGTGGAGTTCATCGCTATGGATATGAGACCCATTAATTTAGAAATGTGAGATAGCCAGCCTAACGTTACCTTGTTCTATTTAGCCTATTACAGTTTGTTTTATTCTATATAAGGGAATTAATTAAATTTTATTTAAACTGTTCATTAATTAAAATGTGTGATGCTGTTATTAAAAGTATGCTCCAGTGTTCTTTATTTATTACAGTTCATTGAACTTCATTTATTTTTCGTTGTTCTTTTATTTAAATAACCTACACTTTACGGTGTCAGTAATTAATGTGCTGCTAATTTCTGATTTGGGAGTGATTTGTTTGTTAGAAAAATGTTAGGCTGCCTTATTAAAAGTATTGCTCTTGACAGACCTGTGTTTTGTATCACTAGTGCAGTGTCCTTTCTCAGAGCATATAAGCCTTGCCTGCTTTAGGTGCACCGCTTCTCACTCACGCAGTCCTGTATTTTTATTAAAAATTTATTAATTCTGAATGTCGCGTGTCCATATTACACCAAAATGCGACACTGCACTCCATTGGGTCTGCAGCAACACACCTGCCACGCGTGAAGTCGATTGGATGAACGGTTCTCGACATAATAAAAATGCAAACGGACACAAAGAGATTCCTGCCTTTTATTAGAGAGAAGAATATATTCAGCCCCCTCCCTCTGAAGCTTCTAATATTCAGTGTTGATTACTACCGAAGCTTCGAAGCTGAAAAAATGGCATTCGGACCAGCCCTAGAGTAATTTCCACAATGTACAATATGTGGAAAATAATGTGTTTTTTAAACCGCATAAAAACATTGCATTACACCAAATACACCTTTAAATCTTCTGTTTATAGACCCTTTTAGGGCCGATGGGCAAAACAAAGGGATAACTGGAGGTGGCCAATTCAAACCAGTGCAGATTCGGCTACATAAGGAGCTTAAAATATAATCTTGTTGTGATGTTGGGTGCCAGAATCGATGTAGTAGAGGCTTCAATTTGAAATTTTAACACATAACGTTACCTGCTGCCTCTGCCAGACAAAAAAAAACAGATGAACTGAGCGGACTGAACAGAAACTCTTCAAAAATGCTCGCGTTTGCAGCGCACTCTTCTTATCAGCAAAGGTTAATTAAAGTATTGTCTTTTGTTGTTATGAGTGCATCTAAAGATTTCTTATGAATCTTACCACTATGTATTGTATGAAATAATGTCTGTGTGCATCTGTGTAAAACAACAAACTGACGATTTATATGCTAAATCATTTGTAATTGTATATACATTGTTGTGATTAATTGTGGCTGGAATAATAATGTAGCTGTAAAAATAGTTGCCTATTGAAATTGAAATATATATACATCTTCATGACTAGATGCAGTGAGTTTGTCTTAACTATACAGGTTAGATATGAGTCACTCAACCAGAAGTAATCCTGTCAGATTGTCCAACCTTTTGAGTAAAAGTGTGCGTGGGTTGGCCAATCTAGTTTCGTGAGTTAAAGTTAACCTTTTCGAATAGCAATCAGGATCCCGGACAGTTAGTGACCTTACATATACAAATAGGAATTTCACCAGTTATTGTTAAAAAAACAAGCAAACAAGCTTCATAGCTAGCGTTAGTGAAGCGGTCAGGGGAATCTTTCTGCCTCCAGCTAAGCCCCGCCCACAGAAAAACGTCACAGTGTTTACTAAGAGTAAAAGGGTCTATTCAGCAACCGCTATAGGGTTTTCCTGGGTTTCTTCTGTGGGGCATATTTGAAGTTTCAGCGCGAGAGCGTCCTCTGGCCTTCGGATGGAGATTAACTACTGATCACAGAACCGTGCTTCACTGAAGGATACACATGACAATCGCAGCTTCTAATCGCAATTTCGATTTCAGTTTGATTTATCATGCAGCCTTACGCTTCGCCCTCTTAGTTTGAGTTTGAGTTTTCGCTTCGCTTCGCCCTCTTAGTTGGTGGTTTGAGTTTTTCTACAGAATTACAAATGTGACTTTCAAATGACATTATTCTATTCATTTATTTTTCTTCCTCTTTCTGTCTTCAGTCTGTGTGGATGCGTTATGACAGAGAAACAGAGTCTCATCCTGACTTCAGCTCTGAAATCAAACCCATCGCACCTGATAGAGCTGGACCTGAGTGGGAATAAAATGAAAAATATAGGAGTGAACATATGTGACTTACTGAAGGATTCACACTGTAAACTGGCGAGACTGAGGTCAGTAACATTCACATACAAGAATCAAGATTCATAAAATCATTTCAACAGTTTAAACCAAAACATTTTCTACTATCTAATGATGCCTACAGACAGCTTCTTAAGTAAGCCCATCCAGTAAGTAAAACTGTTAAGGTCCTTGCACACTGAGTCTGGAATTTTTGTATGCACTTTTTGTATTTGTCATACTAAACATTTGTCATGCACAGAAACCTTACACACTGATTCTGATGCGCATTAATTAATCCGTTGTTTGATTTTTGTTGTCCTCTCTCTCTTCTTAAAAAGAGAAAAAGAAAGGGGAAATATTGGGTCCATCCCAGGGCCGCAACTGCACATTTGCCGAGGGGTATGCAAGATCAGTGTTGGCACCCCCCCTGTATTTTAGTCACCCTTAACAATAACTCCCACAGAAAACTTTGCGCAAGTCAATGACCAAAAGCTCATTAACTAGCTTGTGCATGGAAGGATACAAACATCATCAGAAGTAAAAAAAAAATGACACAGGTTTAGACCCTCTTCCCCCATGTGATGAAGCAAGTGCCTTGACCCGCTTTTAGTATGGTCCCACATATGGGATTTAGAATGTTCGGTGAAGTTGCATAACTGCCAAATTCAAACTGCGTTTTCGCGCTTTGTCTGACGCTAAGATGCCACTGCACTTGTCATATAATCACACCTATGCAGTGTTTTTAATCACAATGTTTATTTTATGCTTTAGACATTTAAATACACAAGTACTAGTAAAACAATACATTTAGAGTTCGTAAAATACACAGATGTTTATGGAAGCAGCAATAACAATCCATTCAAATATAATTTTCAGATGTGTTTTATTAATATCAAATACACATAGTGTAATTAACTATAAAGTTCACTCTCTTCTTCTCCCATTTCACCCACCACTTACTTACATGTATTTCGCGATAAATTGATGAATTTACATGATGCAAATCCGACTGACAGGACTCTCTGAACTGTAGTGCGAACAAACATGGCAGCGCCCATCTCACATTACAGATCAAGATCATTTAGAACTGTTTTTAAATGATAAAACGCACTCATTTGCACATATTTGTGAATCGGAATATCAGATAGTTGATTATATGGTAAGCAAGTTTATTAATATTTTGAATAAAAAAGGAAAAACGAAATAAAAGCGATCCATCTGTCTTACAGTGTTATTGTGGCCGCGGTGTGTCATGTGACAAGCATGACGCGTCGCCATGGAAATATTAAGGGGAAACGTTCTAAAATAACGGTCGCCTAAAAAAAAAAATCACTCTGGTGGGATGGTTAGAATATTTTAAACTCCCCACTGAAAAGGTTAAATATTTGAGTGCACACTGAAAAAAATCTGAACATTTTAATACAAATGAATGTCTCATGAAATCGATTAATTGAAGTTTCAAAAAAGTCAATATTTTTATTGCAATTCTTTTTTATTGCTGTTTTTCATGTTAAATGTGAAGAATGAGAGGTTGGATGCCACATCCTTTTTTTTTGGCAGAGTATAGGTGTAATTTTCACATTAACTTCAAGCAATATAAAATGATTTTATTATCATAATTTTGACTTAAAATATTATGACTTTAATCTTATTTAGTTAGTTTTTATCGTGACAATAAAATGCTGCTGTAGGCTATTTGTATTTCATGCAAACACAATCTTGGCATAGCGGGCCCAAAAAATAAAATAAAATAGTAACAAGATATTTGAATTAATTGTTACTAAACTAGTGTTTTTTGAGTCAGTTTCGCAAAGATTAAGTTGATGATCCTGACTCAACATCCCCTCATTGTACCCTCATTTAGAGAGAAATGCATCTTTATGGATTACATAATGAAAGTTTTTAATTTTTGATATTTCATTTTAAATAGTAATTTGTAGCATTCTATAGATATATTTATTTGTCAGTGGGGCAAGTATTTGTTGAGTTTCGGTTTGTTTTTTGTGAAGTGTTTCTGCTCAAGATCGAGACTGCAGAAAAGCCACCCTGTTTTATTTATTTTACAAAAGCACAATTTTGTTAACATTGTGAGTGCACTCAAATAAAAGTGGACACTTTGCAGTTCTGAATAATGTATACTCTTTCCCTTTTGAGTAAAAATGACGGCGTATTTTTATTTTTTAATAACAAAAATGCAATTGATCACGCTGGCACCTCCATGTCCTTCAAAGCGCGCTTCAGTTTCCACACTTTGCACAAACAATTATATTTATCACACATTTGTCTTATTTTTTTTATTATTTATATTGTGAAATGCATGAAGTTGTTTGTCTCATCGTGCTGATTTGAGAAGGCTAAACTGATCAAATGTATGCTCAACTCACTGTCTGGCACCTGGCCGCTTGGTATTAAAAAAACAAACAAAAAAAAATTGAATATAACAAACACAAAATGTTCCAATCAGTTTTCTTAATTAACTTAATAAAGAAACTAAACTAAATATAACCACTCAGATGGAGAATTCTGATAAGCAGTCGAACTAGGGCCTATATTAGTTCCCTTGTTTCAATAAAAGTTCCCCTCAGCGCAGCGGGCCCCCAATCTGCCCGGGCCCATATGCAACTGCAGACCCAGATGCTACACCCCTGATCTATAGGACTCATAGTGAAAGTAAAGACATCAATGTATGAACACGCTTTGGTTCCTATTTTATAAACGACATTAGAAAGACATTGTCGCCTAGTTAAAAGTAAAAATTAATTTAGGTTTTATTATAAATATGATAACTAGTGCTTCTCTCTTGTGTGCGTGGTCAAGCAGTTGGAAAAAGGTTCTCTAGTACTTCTGGGCCATTCAAATCCAGAGCAAATCTGCTTTTTTTGAGGTGTGTATTCTGCTGTTCTAAAACATTGATTTAATGTTATACACAGTAATTATTATGCTTACATTTAGGCAGAAACTTAATTTTTTGACGCCTTTTATTATTATGAATTGAAATGAATGATTAGCCATTCTCTTGCTTTGCGGACACAAAGACTAGCAAAGTTAATTCGTTGTCGAGTTTGTGGTCAGCGGGATCAATGGGGCAAGGATATACTTTAATTATTACTAGAACTTTATTTTTTATTAATGCAGAAATGTGTGTATTGTGCCGTTGAAAACACACTGCTTAATGTTATACCATAATTATTTTTGTTTTAGATAGAACATGTCTATTTTACATTAAGTAAAAATAGTCACAACAAAATGCTCACAACACAACAAAATAAAGAAACACACTGAAAATACTCACAACACCACCAAATAAATTTTTTTACTTGTTTGTGTTGTCAGCATCTGCAGCACCTGCTGTCAAACTGATAAAGATTTTCTCAGTTTTCTGAAGGTGCAGCGTATTGAGCTCTCTCGGCCACTGTACAGTTGAGCTCCATCGTGGGGGCTGCAAAGGCGTGAATCTGCTCTTTCATATGGAGAGTGTCTGATGGCTCACGAGCATTTCAAACTGCAAATTTTTGCGCAGCTATTTTGGCAATAGAAAAGTAAAGACATATTGCAATAATAAAAAGATTGCATTGTTCATTTTACCTCCAATTGCACAGTGAATACACTAAAACAACTCAATTTGGGCTGCTTTTTAACCCAAGGGGCTGAACACATTATTTCGGCATCTGATTAATCTTTATCAACAACAGTGTTTCACTCATTCCCGAAATATGGTGTGACAAGTTTTTTTTTCTCTCTTCTTTTTTTTTCATTTAACATGACAGGGTGGACAACCATTCAAGGGACATAGACAAACACTTCTTTTTTTTTTATTAAATAAAAATATAATTATGACCAATTGATCAATACACTCAAATTGAGTTTAACAAAACATTAACAAAATATTTTAAGTTTAGTTTTATTATTTGACTGTATTCTACTCTCAATCAAATTTAATGAGCAGTGCATGGGACATAGCAAAATAACATGCATCCTCTTAACAAAACTAAGAAAAATCTAGAAAATGTATCTAAAGAGCCAAGTAATGCTTTTGTTATGAATATAAAAACTTGGCCTAATATAACACACCCTTTCATAGTCATTTTTATGTTGTTATCATGGCAAATGAGTTATGTACGTACAGGACACCAAAAGGCACCCTACGGTGATATTGACCCATATATTGGTAATGAATATATTTTATGAGAATTTATATTCCAGGTTTTGACTGCGAATGACCGTAATTCTGGAATTGCCCATATTTTAAATTTTCAGCAGAAAGTTAGGTAACACTTTATTTTGATGGTCCCTTTTGAACATTCTGTTGACACTAAGTAATGTTGCAACTACATGTCAACAAACTCTCATAAGAGTATTAGTAGACTGTCTGCTTCATATCTACTCACTCCTTATTGTGTTGGTCTCCCAACAGATATTCTACTGACTATAAGTAACTTTGCAAGAACGTGTCAACTTAATCTAACCCTAACCCTACCAGTCAACTAATACACTACTAACACTCTAATGAGAGTCAGGATAAATGTTGGTGCAACATTACTTATAGTCAATAGAATGTGTTAAAGGGACCATCAAAATAAAGTGAAACCGAAAGTTATAGCAAATTAGCTTAAAAGGGAATTGTATATAAATAAATAAATTATGATTAATTACAATTATTTATATCAGCTGACAGTAATAACTGTAGCAGAATGAAATTGCCATCAACTGATATGTTCGTCCTGCAAACATTCAGTGTAAGTTCATATCAACTCTAAGAAAGGATATTTCCTTGTTCACAGAAAATACTTTCCTATAAATGCATTAGAGCATGTAGCAAGGGTAAAAATCGTAAAGAGCCATTTAATTTGCAAGGCAGAACTAGAAACTCATGTAATTTGTGCGCACAACTTTTATTAACTAAACGCTAACACGCATGACTAATCTAAACAAACGAATAAACATACACTCACGCGTACATGCAAAGGGGAGCTTAAGTGGATGAATGAAGCCATTAGAGAAACAAAGAATGCAGTTATGGAAAGAGTCAGTTAACCACCTGAGTAAAACCATCAGAGCTGTTTATAACGGGGTCTATAACTTATACTAAACCTCTGTTTAGTTTAGATAAATGTACGATATTTGCACTGCTTTGGTCGTTGGAGAGTGTCCAGAATGCCGTCTCAGATGAAAAATCTTGATGGTTTCAAGATTTTGGACACGCGATCAAGTTCTTCCGGGTTGAAGAGTGATGAATTCCAAAAGATGGCCCCATAGGCTGCTCTGCTCTCACAAGGCTGAATGCACAGATCCAATAGCCTACTGATACACTTTCTCAACTGTTTTCATTTACTTAAGACAAAACTGATTGTGCTTATGAGGATACTAACCCGGACGGTCATTTTCACATAATTTTGTGTGTATTTGGTAACTTAAACTCAACAACAAACTACGAAAAATAACTTTGGATGTGCCTTTAAGCTGTCTCTGGAGCGCGAGTACCAATTGGCTTAAAAAGACGTGCAAATTATACATTTCTGTGACGATGCAACAATAACCCGATTATAGGCAAGTGACGGTTCTGTCCTGAACCATCCCAAAATGTGAATGAAAGTCTTGGATCAGTGTGCAGGAGCTTGTTGCATTGCAGACAAGATGCACTGATGTGAAGCTGCTTTGAGAGAGTGAAAGAGAAGACGTGGTATGAATCACTTACGCTGATTTAATCTGATACTTTGTATTTACTCATCTAACGTACATGCTATAGTAAATGTTTACAGAAATTTCCCTCATTATAAACTTGAAAGATGCGGAGATGAGTACAACTATGCGATATAGGCTACACACAATCCTCCACAGAAATTCTGGACATGATTAAACTATAACTCTATTACTACTCTATTATATTAGAAAATATTTCCATGCCTAGAAATTGCTGTTTCAAAATTTCATGGCTTTTCCAGGTTTTTTATGTACGAACCCTTAGCTAATGCAAGCAACTTATGCACACTGTTAATTAAGTGGGTCCACCAATGTGATTGGTCAAATACTCCGTTACCTCTCCCTCCTCTAATCTCATGCCAGATCCGTCACAAGCAATATTCGTTTTGCAAACAATATTTGTATATTCTTGTATATGTTCATATATTTTTGTTTAGTTAATCTGTCTATATTCTATACTGTATATTTTTGTGTAAGGGAGACTTGCAAAATAAATTGTTGTGGGGTCTAAACATTTGAAAGTTGTAATGAGTGTTTCTTGTTGCCCATATAGTATGTCACAATACATAACCTTTACACAACCCATACACAACTTTTCTCCCATGGTTTTTTTCTCCATTCTGTCACAGATGGAGTTTTGGTTCTTTGCCGCTGTCACCTCTGGCTTGCTTAGTTAGGGACACTTCATTTCCAGTGATGTCGTCGACCTGATTGCACAGATACTATTTAAACTGAACTGAGCTGGACGATGGCATCCCTGAATTCAATAATGACATGCTTTAACTGAAAATTGAGTGTTTAATCTTGTCATTGTATATTGACACACTTTTCCTATTTTGATATTGGAATGTTGCTTTGACACAATCTGTATTGTTAAAAGTGCTATATAAATAAAGGTGACTTGAATTGACGTCAGATACACAACCCAATATCCAATCATTTCAGTTAATAATACCAAAAATACACACACAATTCCCTTTTATCCAATGGGACGGAACTGTTTTCATTGTGTTTATTAATGGGACACAACAGAATAGTTCTGTGCTGCTGTAGCAGAACATATTAATAGTGTTTATTGATGCTCATATCATCTCTCTGCCATCAAACAACCAGATTAATGAATGTCTAACACAACCGAACAGAACCGGTCCAGACTGGGCTTTATTCTGTGCAGGCATTGGTTCTTTAACCTTACCCGTTTCAGAGAAATATTACTGTACTTCATATCTACACCGACAGACAAACCTGCAGTTTTATTTAGATAGATTTAGTGCAAAGTTGAATCCGTGTAGCACAACTGGTCAAGCCACTGGACAGATCAGAGTGTATGCATTTACGTTGTAGTGATGTGCAGTCAAGTTAAGCACAAATACGAAACAGTCAGAACTTATATTTTAGACAATATGCTCAGTTTTAGACAAAAGATGAAATAGAAATTAAATGACAGAAATAAAACGATATTAAATTTTAACACTTTTTACACAAGGTTGTTAGGAATTAAAACTTTGCATTTCTATCAAGAATCTGGAATTATGTACACATCACAAATTGTACATAAACCATGAGAAGTGTAAATTATTTTATTTAAATTAAATTGATTAGACCAAATTGTGCAAAATTATCCAAAGGTTAAAATTCAGAAACTCTTCCGTTTTGTTGTTTGTTTGATTTATCAAGACATTTTACTTTATTAAATGGTTTTCTCCTGTCTTCTCTCTTTCTCTCAATGTAGGTTAAGGTACTGTGAAATGACAGATGACAGTTGCTCTCTTCTGACTTCAGCTCTGAAATCAAACCCATCACACCTGAGAGAACTGGAGCTGAGCGGGAATAAACTAGGAGACTCTGGAGTGAAAAACCTCAGTGATCTACTGCTGAGCCCACAATTCAAGCTGGAGAAACTAGAGTAAGACTTAGTTCACGCTGCAGGTCTTAATGCTCAGATCGGATTTTTTGCTGAAATCCATTTTTTTTTTTTTTTTTTTTTTTTGCGTTGTTGTTCACATTGTCATTTAAATGTGACTGCCATCAGTCTCATGTGTGAACCGTATACTGCCCTGAAGTGACCCGCATGCACAGATGTGACGTCAGACATAGCGCACTGTGTTTGCGGAAATAAAAATGGATGCTGCTTGTGTTAGTGTGTTTAGCAATTTTTAAGTAAATGTGCAATTGGAGCCTAAATAACGTAGTGATAAGAAGAATATTAAGAAGGAGAGCACGATTTCCTCCAGCACAGAATTGTGACGTCTGTCTCATTTCAATGGCGTAAAAATCACATGAGACATGGCACAAAAACATGGCTGTTCAGACTGAAGTCACATTGCAAAACATCAGATATGTGTCTGATTTAGGACCACATATGAAAGTGGCCGTGGCCTGATTTGAAAAAATCTGATTTGTTTAAACTGTCATAAGAAAATCAGATATGGGTCACATTTGGGCAAAAAAATCGGATTTGGGCCACTTTAGTCTGCAGTGTGAACTAAGCCTTAGTAACATTATACTCTACAGCAGTTACAGTGAGATTAAAGTTTACTGTTTAGTTTCTTAAAATCGCGGATAATATTTTGTTGCTTATTTATCTACATATATAGTTTTTCCAAAAAATAATGTGCCCTTATGATCTTTAATGAAAATAACTATCCCTTTCCCTCGCAAAAACATTTCTTCCTTCTCAACCTGTCAGTCACATGAGATCACAGCAATAGCAAACAGCAATTATTCAGCTTTTCATCAAAATTGTTCCCAACCTGCATTTTTTCCTTGTTCACTTGTTTCACTCATATATGCATCACAATAAGAACAAAATATGATCACAAAATGTTGTATTTGTTGACTGTAAACTACAATCGCTCCGGTTTCTCACGTAACCTCGGTTCCCTGAGATAAGGGAATGAGCGTTGCGTCGTAATTTGCGTCGTAATTAAACTCCTGTTTACACTGTTACTGAAGCCAATGGTTCTCGAGCCCGCCAGAAGGGGTGGCGGACTGCTACAGGAGTTGGCCCAACACACCATTTCGTCAGAATCAACGACTGAAGCGACAGCCATCGATTTGCATGCAGCTATAGCACGGCCAGTTACGCAACGCTTGTTCCCTTATCTCAGGGAACTGAGGTTACATGAGTAACCGCATCCAGTAACGCCGTGCTATAAGCAGATGCAGAACTAAACCTGCTCTGTGAGCTCAACCTAGGCACACTCAGCAAGGGCCCCATAAGCCTGAGCTACAAAGAGACCCAAGGACGATCTGAGGTCTGCTTGACATAACCCTTCTTGACATACAAGTAAACATTAAACAGATAATACCCGTACCTGCAAGGCAGAAATGTCCAAACTGTATAATCTAATAAAGGTAGACGGCGACGACCAGCCGGTGGCTGCACAAATCACCCCAATAGAGATTCCACTGGACCAGGCCCAGGAGGAGGCCATTCCTCTGGTGGAATGCGCCCTCACACCTATAGGGCATTGCGCACCCGCTGAGGCCTAACCCATGGCGATAGCATCTACTAAGCAGTGCGATAGTCTTTGCTTTGTGACTGGCAGCCCTGTAGAGCGGCCTCCAAAGCACGCAAAGTGCTACTGTGTTTGTCTAAAAGACTTGGAACGCTCAAAGCACACTCGTAGTGCCCGGACTGGGCACAACAAGTTAGGTCCCTGTTCACCATCCACAACGGGGAGGGCTAGAAGGAGATCACCTGGGCTCTAAATGGAGTTGAGAGCACCTTCGGTACATAGCTGCTGTGTGGCTGAAGAACGACTTACAGTCATTGGGTCCAAACTCAAGACAGGAATCACTGACAGACAGGGCTTGCAAGTCACCTACTCGCTTGAGGGACGCTAGGGCCAAAAGCAGAGCGGTTTTGAGAGTCATGACCCTTAAGCCGGCTGTTTGAAGCAGTTCAAAGGGAGGGCCCTTGGAGGCCCCCAGTACTATGAAAAGGTCCCAAGTCGGCATAGTCTTAGGGCGAGGAGGATTGAACCGCCGAGCGCCTTTAAGGAACTTAATGACCAAGTATTTTCTGACAATAGTCCGGCCAGCCTCAAGAGAATGATTCACCGCAATGGCTGCCACAAACCTTGAGCGTGGAGGGAGTGCACCCCTTATCCAGCAGCTCTTGCAGAAGGATTAGCACGTGGGACACATCACATGAAACTGGATCCTGGTTACGTGCTGAAAACCAGCCACTGAAAATTGACCACTTGAGGGCGTAGAGGCATTGTGTAGATGGAGCTCTAGCCTCTTAAATGGTATTAGCAGTCATCAAATGATGTCACAACGGGAGTTACCTTTCGATAAGGAACTTGCAATGTCTTGAAGAAAATTTTGATTCATGAACAGTTTTCTTGATTTGTTACATTTACACTCATTTTTAATATTATTATAAAGTGGTTATATTGTTGATCCTGTGTCTTAATTACAATACAAATCACAAACCTCTTGTTTTGTTTTTCTTTTTTTTTTTTGTTGGTCTGACTAAAGGTTCTCTAGACTTGAAATGTAACTAGTATCCTCAAATCCTAGTTTTGTTTATGGCTGTATGATTATTTATTTACTTAATTTTCAGGTTTTAGCGCATTTTTTTTTATTGCACTATATGGTGTTTACTCGTGATTAATTTAACTCACACATGAACATAACATGTCTGATTCATTGTCTTTTCTCTTTCTGTCTTTAGTCTGTTTTATTGCAGTATTACAGAGAAACAGTGTCTCATCCTGACTTCAGCTCTGAAATCAAACCCATCACACCTGAGAGAACTGGATCTCAGTGGGAATAAAATAAAAAACACAGGAGTGAATCACTTATGTGATGTACTGAAGGATTCACTCTGTAAACTAGAGAGATTGAGGTCAGTAAAATTCACATAAAATAATAAAATAGTTTTATTTAAATGAAACCAAATGAAGTGTGCCATTTCTTGTTTTCTCTCAATGTAGGTTAAGCAGCTGTGAAATGACAGATGAAGGTTTTTCTGCTGTGACTTCAGCTCTGAAATCAAACCCATCACACCTGAGAGAACTGGACCTGAGCGGGAATAAACTAGGAGACTCTGGAGTGAAAAACCTCAGTGATCTACTGCTGAGCCCACAATTCAAGCTGCAGAAACTAGTGTTAGTACCATTATACTCTACAGCAGACCCGGATTGGCTAATTGGGAGCACCGGGAGGATTCCTGGTGGGCCGGTCTGTTTTTTGGCCGTGAGGGCTGGTGTTGTCATGCCACTGGGTTGAACTATGCTGTTCCTAGGCTGCCTGCACTCATAGAAGCCCCACTCTTTTTATTTTTTATTTTCTCACAGCTCATATTATTATTTTAACCAGACCATATCAGTAAAAAATTCTCAATTGATAACTAATTGTTCTTTTTGCACAAATCATTGTTTTATTTGTAAACATAGGCCTTTGAGGAAGACCAAGCGGAATCCTCTGCCGGCTGCTCGCACTAACTGCACCCTTTACCGTCTGCTTTTTAAATTTGATAAAATCAGTTAGGGCGAATGCAAACAACTTATTGATCATGAGACCAACATCCAGCACGACAGGAAAACATTTAATCTACCTGAGGGAAGATGTCTTTCATTGTAGTTAATGTTGTTAAATAGAGAGGGGGAAAATGCAGTACAAAAACATTGCTTCTAGCGTAGGCTATTCTTAAACTTGGACCTCATTATTGAAGTACAAATCCAAGCACCAGAAGCGGCCCACACTTTCTAAGATTTCTTGAATTGAAAAATATGCATTTTCATTCATTCAAAGGCTATTGTTTCAATAATATTTGAGTACAGAACTTTAAGTGCCATTGTTTAAAAAAATGCTTGATTGACTGACGTCTCATAGACTTTCAGTTGTTATGCTTTCAAATTTCATGCCATTTGTAATTTCACAGTATCTCCACCTCCTAAATTACAAGTGTGAAGCAAGTGGCAACCTCCCACTCTCTCTCTTGGAACCTTCACGGAAGTGACTAAAACTGCAATTCATTGATTGGCCGCTGGAGGCTGGCTGCAAAAGGGAGTCAATCCCATAGACCTCCCAAAGTTAAAATGCTACACTTTACAGCAAAAAAAAACGTTTACTGCCTGGTTTAAAAAAATGATTTTGGTCTATATAGCTAATTTTGACCTTCATGACAACTGTGAGGGGGGTGAATCTTTTTATAACTCGTCCATTTAAATGATATCAAGCCTTAAAGTTCTGCATAATTAAGGGCGTGGCCACTTGAGTGACAGGTGGATTGCCACAGCTGTCGCGCTTGGCAGGCATGGTTTCAGCAACCAGCTCCACCCACATCCCGCCTTTTTGTCCATTTTCGATTATCCGGGAGTGACGCGCAGTCAAGATGGCGACGGGCCATCTCCACCCACTTTGAGCTTCAAAAATGTTTTTCAGAAACCTACGGGTGACGTCACGGAGACTGTCCATTTTTTTTTTTTTTTTTTTAACAGTCTATGGTGTGAAGTCACAATTCCATATTGGTACAATTTACTCAGGCCGATGACGTTTTTTGTATGAGATTTAATATTCTTTTTAGAATAATTGTACATAAATAGGTTAAGCAAAACAATCGTGATTTATTTCTGAGAACTTTTTAACTGCAGGCAGACTTAGGCCTACATTATGGTACAGTATAAATATTTGGAATGTCCCTTTTTTTTAAATAAACATTTTCTACAAGAATAAACATTATTGTATTAAAGAATAAGACAAAGAATCACAATTGTCCCTTATTTTCCATTTCTGAAGTTAATTGGCAATGATGTAATTATCTTTTGACTCCCCTGACAGTGGCACCTTGCTCAAAAAAAAAAAAGTCATTGGAAATATGAGAGCAAAAAATAATAGATAGAAAATGTATAATAGAAAGTGCAAAGGTGGCACTGAAAAGGCCTGTGCAAAAGAAAAACAAAAACAAAGTGTGCCAGTGTAAAGGCATGAAACTCCAGGGCTGCAAATGAGTCTCACTCAGGCCCTGCTCTACAGCGGTTACAGTGTGATTTAAAGTTTACGGTTTACTTTCATGAAGTCACAATGAAATTAAAGTTGACCGTTATTATTTTTTTATGGAATATTGCAGTGCTGAAATGATTTATCCGTGAACATAATGCATTTCTAATTTATGTGCCCTCCTGATCGTTCATCTAAATAACTTTCCTTGTCCCTCACAACAACATCTCTTCTCTCCTCTGATGATGGAGCAGGAAAATCTGTCAATCACCAGAGATCACAGGAATAACAAATGACAACAATCCAATTAATTGTTAATGGACCAAATTAAATCCTGCCATACAATTTTTTTTTATTTATTTATTTTTTTTTCACATCCACTCAGACATACTCTATTATAAAGAATGACAGTTACGCAAAAAAAAAAAAAAAAAAAAAAGATTTATTGATTAAAATACTTATTTAGGTTAATTGTAATTCAGAAACAGAATGTTCTTGATTTCTCACATTTAAACTCAATTTGTACATTTCGAATGTTATTTTTTTAAAAGTAGTTCTGTAGTTGATCCTATATCTTAATCTACTTTGTTAATCTTTGTTTTTTTTCTGGGTTTTTTCTGGTCTTATAATAACGATTTGGGGTTATTAACGATTTATGGCAATGTTCTAATTATTGGACTGTATGGTGTTAACACATGATGAATTACTCGCACATGAACTTGACACTTGTCTGATTCATTCTTTTCTCTTTCTGTCTTCAGTCTGTTTGGATGCAGTATTACAGAGAAACAGTGTCTCATCCTGACTTCAGCTCTGAAATCAAACCCATCACACCTGAGAGAACTGGACCTAAGCGGGAATAAACTCGGAGACTCTGGAGTGAAAAACCTCAGCGATCTACTGATGAACACACAATTCAAGCTGCAGAAACTAGAGTTAGTATCATTATACTCTACAGCAGTTACAGTGAGATTAAATATTACTGTTCAGTTTATTTGAAGTGGTTTGTGTGTAATTGTGACTGTACACACACAAAAATTTTTATTTTAATTAAAATGAACTAAAGTAACGTTTTTGAGCATTATGTAACAATTTCATTGTGTTAACTCAACCTAATATATTTAAAATTGAAATGTATTTAATTTATTTGTTGAAACTACATTACATTAATATTTTTTGTTGACATAACTGAGCAGTGGATTTGTAGTTCCCCGCATGATTTGCAAGGAAATGCATGATTGTAAATTTAGGGATGAAGTGTTATTTTGTGTTTTTCTGTAAAGGGAAATACATGTTAGTGTTTAATTTTCAGTTATGTTGGACAGTTTCTGTAATGTTTTTGAATTTTGTTGGTTACTATTATGCAGAAGAGTGGTGTTTGTGCTTAGACTGTGACACTTAGTGAGTGATAGCTATTCAAAAGTCAGTACTGACACCAGTTCTTTTTTCATATTTGTTCATTATTGTGTATATTTATGAGTGAAACTGCTTGTTTAAAAAAAATAAAAATAAATAATAATAATAATAATAATAATTAGACCTCAGTAAATAAATAATCATTTGTTCCCACATAATATTTTGTTTGACAAATGTACTAAAGTTGAGTTAACCCAAACTAGTGTAAATTCATGTAAACCAGCTAAATTGTATTGACCCAACTAAGCAATTTTAATTTGAGTGAAATAAGTTAAATTGCAAAAACTTTTAGTAAAATTAAATAAGCATAATGAATTTATGTTTTGACCGTATGTCATTTACTTGTGTATGCATTCACACATAAACTTGACATGGATATGATTCATTGCCTTTTCTCTTTCTGTCTTCAGTCTGTGGAGATGCAGTATTACAGAGAAACAGTGTCTCATCCTGACTTCAGCTCTGAAATCAAACCCATCACACCTGAGGGAACTGGACCTGAGTGTGAATCAAATGAAAAACACAGGAGTGAATCACTTATGTGACGTACTGAAGGATTCACGCTGTAAACTGGAGAGATTGGGGTCAGTAACATTCACATACAAGAGTAAAAATGATTAAAATCACTTCAACAGTTTAAACCAAAACACTTTATACTCAATATCTCATGATGAGTCTGAGTTCACATTATATTTGTGAAAAATTCTTCACTGTAATGATTTGTTTGTAAGAAGATATCTCTTCCTCTGTTTGTCTCTTTCTAGTCTTCATGACTGTGGCATTACAGATGTTTCTTCTTTAACTCAGTCTTTGACGAACACAAAAGCTCTGCAGTTTCTAAAAGAGCTTAATCTGAGTGAAAATATGATTGGAGACTCAAAGCAGCAGCTCATTGATGTGCTACGAGACTCAAACTGTGAACTGAGGTGAGTAAACTTCACTTTGTGATGTTAAAGAGATTAATTTACCGCTGATAGGTGGACAAATATATACTTTCAAATATTTGTGAAAAGTGATTATCAAATTATCATCAAGCTTTATTTTAAAGGGTTTGTGTCAAAATGAAAAGGAAGGAAGAGATCAAAAGCACACTGTCACAGATTTATACAGCAACAGCTGCTTTATTAATTACATCAGTAATAGTGAATCATTACAGTTTGAAATAGATTTGGTTAGATTGTAGGAAAACGCTGGTAAAATCAGAGCAGATTCCAGCTTCAGCTCACAGTCGTCCAGCATCATATTCTGTGATAACATCCGGCTGGATGTGCATTATACAACTTATTATATGCTTTCTTGCCATATAAGTGAATAGACACAAATTATTAATTTGAGTTTAAATATTTTTAGCTCTTTAAACGCAAAGCTTCCGCAAAGAAAAACAGTTCCTAACAAACAGCTGTGAACCTGGAAGTTCAGACAAGACGGACATTTAAGACATAATGTACAGTCTCTGTATGAATGTATATAAACTGTTTGTACACAGCAGATGCTTTCAAGATGAAGCCATCTTTAACTGAAATCTGGCAGATGTACGTGTGCTATCTGGGGTTGTATCTGTAGCAAATTAGCTTAAAAGGGAATTGTATATAAATAATTACAATTAATTATGATTAATTACAATTATTTATATCAGCTGACAGTAATAACTGTAGCAGAATTGACCATATGCATGGATAAAGATAAGCCAGCTCGTAATCTTCCAGTGAAGCTCATTTTATATGTGCTATATATAGGTAGAGACTCTCACAGAAACATCTCCTGCCTCATTCTTATCAGAATCTGAGAGAAAAAAAAAAGTAAATAATTTTTGTAAATGTAAATAATGACAGCGGCATTAACATACAGTTTCATGTTATTTAAGAATATATAATTTTATATGCAGAGTCTTGTAATCCCAGGAAAGTACCCAGACGCGCAACTGTACATTTTAAATGCTGACAAATAAACACTATCGTAACTGTTTAGGCAGTTAGGCTGATCTCTTAAATGACATCTTAATGGTATTCTCGATAATATCTTACCTTCAGCATGAACACATTTTTAAAATCTTATAAAATTTTAAAGCCTTTATTATTTCTCAACTCTGTGCAGTAAAATTCACATTATTAAATGTTCACTTTTCATTCACGAAGACGACATAAAGAAATGTGCCAATAACGTGTCTCGGCGAAAAATAAAGACTTTTTAAGAAGAAAATGAAATTACCATTATAACCAAGAGATGGCAGTATAGGATCAATCATTGGCTGCAGCTGCCATTTCAACTGCCTAATTTGTTCACGTCTTCTGATTGATTATAAAATAAATATTATAACAAATTTAGTACTTTATCGCACTGAAGCATAAAGTATAGCAAGTGCAGGAAGCACTTAAATACCTAAATACAAAATAAATAAGTTGGTATAACAATAATGCATTCAATATTTTTAAATGTTTAGATTTAATTTAATAACTGCATTGTTTAAATTTTATCCAACACAGACTTGCTGCTGTAGTTTCGTTAGTCTGAATTTAGTCTGAATCACTTAATGCACAGCTGTATTTTGACATCGGCTCATCAGGTGATTCATTCCGTTGCCGCTGTCAATCATAGCAATGCGGCATGATTTAACAGATTCACTCACGTAAATTTAACATTCGCATTTATCATTCCTGAAACATTATACGTGGAAATTTGGTCCTCTTAGACAAATACAATTTTTCTCCAAATTATTAATGGAATATGTAGAGAAACCGAGCAAAGGACGTTCCCCTTTCGGCACAGTACAGTTGACCGGAAATGACTGAGCTGGCTTATCTACAACCAGGAAGTAATCGTGCATATATGGTCAATTAAATTGCCATCAACTGATCTGTTCGTCCAGCGAACATTCAGCGCAAGTTCATATCAACTCTAAGAAAGGATATTTCCTTGTCCACAGAAAATACTTTCCTATTAATGCATTAGAGCATGTAGCAAGGGTAAAAATCGTAAAGAGCCATTTAATTTGCAAGGCAGAACCAGAAACTTGATTGGGAGTTCCTTCCCAGATAGAAAGTGAAAAAGAGCTAAGAAAGAGATCATCTGAGGTCCGAGGACCTTTGGTTGAATGGAAAGTCAAGGCCGCAAGGCCTGGCACAAAAACTTAAGGGTCCAGAAGAGTTCTATCTCTCATCCTCATCTTCTCGGAATCTAAAAGATCCGCAGACTGCCCAGGGCCGTCACTGAAGTGAGAACTTTATCTGCTATAGAGGTCACACCTCTGGGAAGTCAAAGAGCCTATGGTGACTTGAACATTTGGAGGGAAAATTCACGATTTTTTGTCTCCATGCATAATAATTTGCATATGAACTGGATTGGAAGTTGATATACAAACTATTAAAGATTCCTAGAGCACTTATGTTGCATAGGTATTGACATATAATATACACTCTCAATTAGATCATCCGAAGACAAATTGATAGAGACCTAACATAGTATAAGTGAGTTAATATTAACTAGTGTTCTATCATAAGCATGCATACAACAGAATACAGTACACAAGAATGTATACAAGAACAGTAATAATATACACAATGACCTAAATATATGTGTGTTCATTCAAAGAAAGGTTTTTCTGTGAATTAATTAGAGAAGAGTCCATTTTTATGGCCTAATGTCTAAGGGGATATGAAGTGAGTGTTCTGCCCTCATTCCTTAAAACAATACAACAAGTGTTATCAGATCAGGGCCTGGAGGCATCGACAGACATACTAGCATCCAATATGTGTATTGGGTGAGGGGTCTGTGACTATTTGTTAGTCTAATAACTAATTGATTTGTTAAATCAAGTGCAAAATTGTGTGTCTGATTGGTCCAGATGCTACATATCTTTATTTATGTTGTGAAAAGATATGTAATTAATGATGAGGACATACAATGTTATTTGAGAAGAAAGCCTTTTGTGTTTGACGTTGAGAGAGCCTCAACGTCAAAGCCTTAAATAGGGCACTTTTTGAGGGGACAGCTATTTTGTCCGAATCCTTAGTGAACATTATCGCATGCACTCATTCAATCCCACAATGCACAGCAACAAGTGTACAACTGATGCACGTCCAATGGCTAAATAATACCCATAATGCACTGTGAGAGTCACGCACTGAATGAATTCCTGTGTCTCGCCAGAAGATGGCACCCGCAGCTGAATAATCCATCCATTTTACAAAGTGCTCATCCACAGCGTAATTCAATACAGATGTACAGTCATTGTAAATTGATTATTAAATCAATTTATTAGGGTTTATACATAATTTCCATGACAAGAGTTCAAGATCATTTCATATTGGAGCTGCTAGTTTTCCGGTTTCAAGTGAAATTTGCAGTTTCACAGCAGCACAAACTATGCAGAAGCAGCAGTTTTTCCAGTGCACTCAGTGTCCAAATTCACTCGTTTTCATTCACTCCTTCAACTGAGCTGTATTAAGGGGCCTAATGTAGGGAATAGTGAATGAGGGTATAGGGGGATGAATTTAGATTCAGCTAAACACTTCTCGTCAATTAGAAATATCTTTAACAACAAGACACACTTTTAACAATGTCTCCGCAAGCCTACTATTAATATGAATCCCCTCCAGTTTGGTTTGGTGGTGCGACCCGAATTCCAGAAATTTTGGGACGGCTTTTACATTTTAATAAAATGCAAAATTAAAAGACTTTCAAATCACTTGAGCCAATATTTTATTCACAATAGAATATAGAGAACATACATGTTTAAACGGAGAAATTTTACACTTATACACTAAATGAGCTCATTTCAAATTTGATGCCTGCTACAGGTCTCAAAAAAGTTGGCACCGGAGCAAAAAAGGGCTGAAAAAGCGATACATTTTGAAAAAAATTAGCTGGGAGAACATCTAACAACTAATTTACTTAATTAACATCAGGTCTGTAACATGATTAGCTATAAAAGGGATGTCTTAGAGAGGCAGATTCTCTAAGAAGTAAAGATGGGCAGAGGCTTTCCAATCTGTGAAAGTGCGTAAAAAGATTGTGGAATACTTTAGAAACAACGTTCCTCAATGTCAAATTTCAAAGGCTTTGCAAATTTCATCATCTACAGTGCATAACATCATCAAAAGATTCAGAGAAACTGGAGAAATCTCTGTGTGTAAGGGACAAGACTGAAGACCTTTTTTGGATGTCCATGGTCTTCAGGCTCTCAGACGACACTGCATCACTCATCGATTCTGTCACTGACATTACTAAATGGGCCCAGGAATACTTCCAGAAACCACTGTCAGTAAACACAATCCGCAGTGCCATCTGCAGATGGCAATTAAAGCTCTATCATGCAGAAAGGAAGCCATATGTGAATATGGTTTGGGCCCTCAGATGACACTGCATCACTCATCAGCATGATTCTGTCATTCACATTACTAAATGGGCCCAGGAATGTTTCCAGAAACCACTGTCGGTAAACACAATCCGCAGTGCCATCTGCGTCGTCGTGTCCTGTGGGCCAAGGGTCATTTAAAATGGACTGTTTCAAAGTGGAAAATTGTTATATGGTCAGACGAGTCCAAATTTGACATTCTTGTTGTAAATCACGGATGCTGTGTCCTCCGGGCTAAAGAGGAGGGAGACCTTCCAGCGTGTTATCAGCGTTCAGTTCAAAAGCCAACATCTCTGATGGTATGGGGGTGCATAAGTGCATACGGTATGGGCAGCTTGCATTTTCTGGAAGTCACGAAAGGTATAAAGGTTTTAGAGCAACATATGATTCCCTCCAGACAACCTCTATTTTAGGGAAGGCCTTGTGTATTTCTGCAGGACAATGCAAAACCACATACTGCAGCTATTACAACAGCAAAGCATCGTAGTAGAAGAGTCCGGGTGCTGAATTGGCCTGCCTGCAGTCCAGATTTTTCACCTATAGAGAACATTTGGCGCATCATTAAACAAAAAACAAAAAAAAAATGTCAAAGACGACCACAAACTCTTCAGCAGCTGGAAACCTATATCAGGCAGGAATGGGACCAAATTCTACATTTACATTTACATTTATGCATTTAGCAGACACTTTTATCCAAAGCGACTTACATTGCATTCAAGTTACAATTTTTACATTTTATCAGCTCTTGCTTTCCCTGGGAATCGAACCCATGATCTTGGCGTTGCTAGCGCCATGCTCTACTATTTGAGCTACAGGAAAGCATTCTAACACCAAAACTCCAGACACTCATAACCTCGATGCCCAGACGTCTTCAAACTGTTTTGAAATGAAGAGGAGATGCTACACCATGGTAAACATGCCCCCGTCCCAACTATTTTGAGACCTGTAGCAGGCATCAAATTTGAAATGAGCTCATTTTGTGCATAAAATTGTAAAATGTATCAGTTTAAACATTTGTTATCTATGTTCTATTGTGAATAAAATATTGGCTCATGTGATTTGAAATTCTTTTAGTTTTCATTTTATTCAAATTTAAAGTCCCAACATTTTTGGAATTTGGGTTGTAAATACAGTCAGTAACTGAGGCACAAGCTAATAGCAGTTGTGTTTGAATGAAATGAGTGAGTGCGCAGCGGTGTGATACGAGAGAAGTAAAAACGCCGGACTCAAAAGCCGCATAACTGTGTGTTATTCTGCATTGCTAATGACAACACACCTAATGAATAACACACCTCAGACTGTCACGACTGACCAATCAAAATCCAGTATTCCAGGGAGCTGTGCAATAATTTCAGTTATTTACTGACCAATACAAACATGTTTGAACTAGAGGACAAACAGCTTTAACTAGTGGAACATTTAACTGAAAGGTTATCACATTTGTATTTGTTCCTTGTCGCTTATTATATTCGGTAGTTATACTCAATAGTGACACAAGCAGAATGCAATTCATTTTCTAAATATATTATATTTAAAACACAAATACTGTTTTTTTGTTTTGTTTTTAAATACGTATTCAAAATCAGGTATAGTCAGTAATTCATCTGATTACAGGATTTTAATGTAACTTTTTTTAACTAAAAAAAAAACAAAACAAAAAAAAACTTTTGATTTGAAATATAGTAACTAATTTGTACTTTGTTCCACTGAACTCTGATTAGTTTCTGTTCTGTTCAACCTTAGAGTGTAGATAGAGATCCATCACCAGAAGTCCCTGATAGAGTTCCATCACCAGAAGTCCCTGATAGAGTTCCATCACCTAAAGATGATGAATGCTGTATATCATAATGTGAAGTCGTCTTGAGAGGAGCAGTAAACATCAGGTGAAGATCCATAGAAGAGCTTCACTACTGCGTCTATGAGGAGAAATAAATGTGTGATAAATCAATGTGTAAATGTGACTCATACAGTGAAGATACTCAATGAAATAATGCAGCATGTGTTAGAAACATGATATTGAATGTTTAATGTTGCTTTAGTATTAAAATGATCATTTTGTTTAATTTAAAGCTGGAACAGAAGAAGAAGCTCAGATGAATCTGTCTGGATCTTCAGTTTAATAATATTTGTATTAAACTCATCCATAATGATTCAGATGTTTAAATGTGATTGTCAAGTGCAGCACTTAAATCTATCAAAAGATATAAACAAAATCTCCAATGTGATTTCCATGTTAATTAAAACATTTACATGATCTCTCTCACATTTTATACACACTTTTATTTAATTTTATATTGTTAGCTATGTGTCTGTCTGTTGCTAACAATCACAAATCCTCTCATTACAACAAACAAAGCGGGAACACAATGTAGATAAAAGATGTAAATAAAAGATGGATTGTGCAGTTTTGACAGATGAATGATGATAATTGATGGTAATTTAATGTCTTATATTTTATTATAAAAGTTTATTTTTGTCATCAAGTGTTTGTTTTCTTACATTTTTACTTTTAGTTTTACAAATGAGGACAATCTTTGAAGAATGAACAAAAAAATATATATTTTTTATTATTATAACATTTAAATTGGATAATATTCAGATTTTAATCTTTGAAGTGTAGTGTGAAGTATTTGAATGTGGAGGGAGTATTTAGAAAGACAATTCCAGCCCTGAGCACAGAGTGTAGCAGCTCCGCTAAATTACTCATGAATTCCAGTGGATCTTTTTCTTTCTAGGGTCTTTAAACAAGACTGTTCAATCTCTCCGCTGCTTATCTGTTCATCACACAGGTTCCTCCTTATGTAAATATGAATTTCTTTCAAGGTATCACCATTTTTGGAAATTAACAAAAAAATTGTCAATTGGCCGATGACTACACACTGTAAAAAATGCAATTGCACATTTTCCAGTTTACGAAACCTTTTGAGTCTCAAATACTAAAAAAAAATGCTATTTTCTTGAAACTACACAAAAACCCTTGTCAGACCAACAAAATTACCCCAAATGTTGTCCCAACTAGTCAAACACAGTTATCTGAACAAAGAATTGTATATTGTTGAAACGTTAAGGCTTTGTAAGTTGCCAGCATGCACTGCAGCATGAATAAATTATGCAGTTACTGATATGATTTATTTATTTTTTTTGCTGTTTGTTGACTTCAATTAAACTTTTTTGTTGTTTTATCATTATTGCTAGTTATTTGTTGTAATGTGATGTAAAGAGCTCATCTTTTTAACATTTGTTGATTGCCATCGTTCTTGAGGTTAGTGTGTGTAGTTTTGAGGCCCAGAGTATGTTCAATCATTTATGTCCATTTTCTGGATATTTTAGTCTTGTAAGTTGACTTACAAACAAAGTCGATGTTGTTTACTTATTAGAATAACTTAACCATTAACGTTTGTTATTCATAAACAAACAAAAACTTGATAAAGTGGTAACTTTTTTGAAACATTCTTTTTTTTTCATCAATATAAAATGCACTAAGGATTAATGAGCTGCTGGGTTCATGAATATTAATCGCGTTGTCTGCGTTCGCTTGAATTGATTTGCTGAAATCAAAACAGGGACAATAATAGGTGAGCGCCAGCCAATGAGATTGTCTTTTGCGGATTAGCTCCGCCCACTACCAGAGAAAGCAGCAGTTATTAATTAACAGCATAATTAAATAGATTATGAAGGAAACTGGTGTACAAGAATAAAATATTTAGATGATGTTTTTTGGGGGAGAAACTTCATCTTTGAGACGATCTGAATCTCAGTTTCTCAAACCGCTCTTCTTGAAGTCTTGATCTTTGGACAACTTTGGACTTTTCTTTGTCATGTGTACACAAATAGCTGAAAAAAAAGAAAACCGTTTGTGTTGCTGTATTACCTGCATTAGCTAACTACTGAATAAACATTAGGTTCAGCACTTGCAAACAACAAAACTAAACATTTTTAATTGTGAATTAAATACAAAAAGTGAGTAAAAATATAAATGAACGAGACAAATCTCTCTCTTTATTGACTCAAGATATTGTAGGAAGACTTCTCTCTCTCTTATTCTTCTCTCTATTCTTTTAATCATTCATTTATATCAGTGGGAATTAATAATAGAGGGAGCCACAGGATAACAATTCCTTTTGGGCCTCAGTTTAAAATTTAAAACCATACAACAGATTGACTTTCAGATTGAAAAAATACTCTGTACATAAGTCTGTAATCTCAAAAATAACCTTCTTTTTTATATATACTAATGATACTGAAAACATATGTCAAGTTGTATGACAATTTGCTGTCCAATTAAAATGTAGAAATATATATATATATAATTTGTGTATTGTAATATAGTACATCATGTCACTTGTTAAGGCTGATTAAGACAGATTTACACAAGATATTTTATCGCTCAATTCAGAGGCATAGCTTCCGGGGATACAAGGTATGCAAGTGCATATGGGCCCGGGCAGATTGGGGGATCACTGAGGGGGATATTTTTATTAAATGGAGGGAACAAATTCTTAATTTGTGGCCACGATAAATATATATTTTTGTCTGCATGTAACATGCAGAACTCCATAATTTATTGCATGCATTTATATATTGCTGCCGTAGAACTGTATAATTTTTAAGTACATGCAAATGCTGCAGCCAAATAAAATAATTAATTTAAAGAAACTGTGTAAGGTTGGTAGCTAGCTGCACTGCTTTAATTCTCTTTCTTTCAATTTGATTCTCTTCTATTATTGTAGCTTCAGCAGAGCACTTATTTTCAAATCTGAATCTATAATAAAAAAATATTTTATGCATTTCATGATCAAATCGACAGAACTTGAAAGATGAGATTGTGTTATAATAAAAGCAACAAAGCTTATCACAATTATTGAGTGGCTGGTTCACTACAAATAATGAATGTACTTGAAAACATCCAAGCATTTATAGCAGCAATCAAACAGCTTATGAATAGTCACGTAATGTTATTTACCTCAGAAAAGACAAGAATAAGGTTTTTTTTTTTTTTTTTTTTTTAATGAATTTATTTATGAACCATGCTGGGTTGTGTTTTTACTTTTTACTTATTGTTTTGTACAGTCTATGTGATAGCTTGTGTTTGTTATATGATGCTACTACCCTACTTGAATTGCCCCTTGTGGGATTAATAACGTTGTTAACTTAACTTAATTTAACTGAGTTGGAGCCCACTTTAACTAATAGCATTTTCTTTGCATATGGGCCCAGGGAGGACCCATATATCTGGAATTTGTGTGTCATGTTTGGTGAGGATGCAGAATCAGACCTGGGTTGAGTTTCCCAAAAGCATCGTAAGCTCAAGTACATCGTACACCCATTGAAACCAATGGAGCTACGATCAACTTAGGCTTACGATGCTTTTGGGAAACGTAGTCCTGAAAGTCCTGGATCTGAAGATAATTTACTAACTGTGAATGTTTTTTTGTATGTTTGTGTAGTAGATGTTTGAGTGAAACAGTGTGAATTCTGGTGCAGTTTCAAATCTGTAGCTGTAATAAAAGTCTTCTCACACTCAAAGCACATATGATCTCTCACACCGGTGTGTATCTTCTGATGAACTTTTAAATCCCTCAGGTCTGAAAAACTCTTTCCACACAAAGAAAATGAATGTGGTTTCTCCTCTGAATGAACTTTCAGGTGATTCTTCAGGTGTGAAGCTCTTACAAATGTTTTCCACACTGATCACATGGGTGCAGTTTCTCTCTGGTGTGGATGATCATGTGTTTCTTCAGGCTTGATAAATCTGCGAGGCTCTTCTCACACTGATCACATGTGAATGGTTTCTCTCCAGTGTGGATCCTCATGTGAACACTGAGAGTATATTTGGTTTCCAAACTCTGTCCACACTGAGTGCAGGGGAAACTTTTCTTGTCTTTTTTTCAGTAAAGAAACTTCCAGTCTGCAAGCGAGTTTTTTTCGCTGGTTTTGCCAAGATGATGTTTCTCCTCCATCAAATCTGAAATGAAAGTAAAAACTGTACAATATGAATAAATCAAAAATAAATCAGAGAACTGTGAAGTGAAAGCAGACTATGCAAAATTATGACCATTTTTATGAAATATGTACAATGATCTATATTAAAATATATGGACACAAACCCGTTTTTGTAGTGAGAACTATTCAATGTTTGATCAACTCCACACTGGGTTAGCTGCACAAGACGGCGCCTGTGAGCTTCAGAGATGTGAGTGTGTGTATGTTGTTTGACATTTGCATTTGTTGAAACTTATATATGAAACTTGACCAGTAGTGTTAATTTCTTTAAAACTATGACAAAAAATGTTAGTTGACGAGCTTTTTTCCTATGACTAAGATGAGCCGAAGACAGGACGACAATAAGCTCAATGAACAATAACTATATCAACATATAATTTTGTTGAAGAAAAAAGACGAGACTAAAATGTATTAAAAAAGAAAAAAAAGAAAGAAAAGAAAACACTTTAGAAAAATTATTTTCGCCAAAAAAGAAAAAAAAAATTGTAGACACTACACACAGAGCTGGGTAGATTACTTATAAATTGTAATCCATTACTGATTCCAAATTACATGACAAAAATTATAGTTAGTAACGTAATCCATTACATTACACATTTTAGGTAATCTATTGAGATCTATTTAGATTAAACCATATTAACAAACTTACAAAGAGTAAAAACTATATTCCATTTGTTGTTATTAACAACATAAAGTGCTTTAAACATTACGTCAAATTTTCCAAACTGGGGTTGTGAGTTTAATGAAAAGCTAATAATGAAATCATAAAAAAAGTTACTTTAAAATAATTAAAAAAAAAATCAATAAAAAAAACTATTTTTAAGCATAAAGATTTGTTTTTATTGTGAATGTACACAAATAAAAGTAATACTTTCGGATTATATTTATGACTAAAAGGAGTAGTTGCTTCCACAGTTAGAAGGAAAATATTCAAGTGATTGCGCTGGCGCTGCATGCACGCACAATTAAGCTTTGCTACCTTGACAATAATGTGTGCATATATACAGTGAGGAAAATAAGTATTTGAACACCCTGCTATTTTGCAAGTTCTCCCACTTAGAAATCATGGAGGGGTCTGAAATTGTCATCGTAGGTGCATGTCCACTGTGAGAGACATAATCTAAAAAAAAAAAATCCAGAAATCACAATGTAGGATTTTTTAACTATTTATTTGTATGATACAGCTGCAAATTAGTATTTGAACACCTGAGAAAATCAATGTTAATATTTGGTACAGTAGCCTTTGTTTGCAATTACAGAGGTCAAACGTTTCCTGTAGTTTTTCACCAGGTTTGCACACACTGCAGGAGGGATTTTGGCCCACTCCTCCACACAGATCTTCTCTAGATCAGTCAGGTTTCTGGCCTGTCGCTGAGAAACACGGAGTTTGAGCTCCCTCCAAAGATTCTCTATTGGGTTTAGGTCTGGAGACTGGCTGGGCCACGCCAGAACCTTGATATGCTTCTTACAGAGCCACTCCTTGGTTATCCTGGCTGTGTGCTTCGGGTCATTGTCATGTTGGAAGACCCAGCCTCGACCCATCTTCAATGCTCTAACTGAGGGAAGGAGGTTGTTCCCCAAAATCTCGCAATACATGGCCCCGGTCATCCTCTCCTTAATACAGTGCAGTCGCCCTGTCCCATGTGCAGAAAAACACCCCCAAAGCATGATGCTACCACCCCAATGCTTCACAGCAGGGATGGTGTTCTTGGGATGGTACTCATCATTCTTCTTCCTCCAAACACGTTCAGTGGAATTATGACCAAAAAGTTCTGTTTTGGTCTCATCTGACCACATGACTTTCTCCCATGACTCCTCTGAATCATCCAAATGGTCATTGGCAAACTTAAGTCGGGCCTGGACATGTGCTGGTTTAAGCAGGGGAACCTTCCGTGCCATGCATGATTTCAAACCATGACGTCTTAGTGTATTACCAACAGTAACCTTGGAAACGGTGGTCCCAGCTCTTTTCAGGTCATTGACCAGCTCCTCCCGTGTAGTTCTGGGCTGATTTCTCACCTTTCTCAGGATCATTGAGACCCCACGAGGTGAGATCTTGCATGGAGCCCCAGTCCGAGGGCGATTGACAGTCATGTTTAGCTTCTTCCATTTTCTAATGATTGCTCCAACAGTGGACCTTTTTTCACCAAGCTGCTTGGCAATTTCCCCGTAGCCCTTTCCAGCCTTGTGGAGGTGTACAATTTTGTCTCTAGTGTCTTTGGACAGCTCTTTGGTCTTGGCCATGTTAGTAGTTGGATTCTTACTGATTGTATGGGGTGGACAGGTGTCTTTATGCAGCTAACGACCTCAAACAGGTGCATCTAATTTAGGATAATAAATGGAGTGGAGGTGGACATTTTAAAGGCAGACTAACAGGTCTTTGAGGGTCAGAATTCTAGCTGATAGACAGGTGTTCAAATACTTATTTGCAGCTGTATCATACAAATAAATAGTTAAAAAAATCATACATTGTGATTTCTGGATTTTTTTTTTTTTAGTTTATGTCTCTCACAGTGGACATGCACCTACGATGACAATTTCAGACCCCTCCATGATTTCTAAGTGGGAGAACTTGCAAAATAGCAGGGTGTTCAAATACTTATTTTCCTCACTGTGTGTGTATATATATATATATATATATATATATATATATATATAAAATAATAACCACTTGTTACAACCAATGTATGCAGAATACAACCTCTGAATGCACAACACGTCGAACCCTGAAGCAGATGGGCTACAGCAGCAGAAGACCACACCGGGTGCCGCTCCTGTCAGCTAAGAACAGGAAACGGAGGCTACAATTCACACAGGCTCACCAATATTGAACAACAGAAGATTGGAAAAACGTTGCCTGGTCTGATAAGTCTTGATTTCTGTTGTGACATTCAGATGGTAGGGTCAGAATTTGGTGTAAAGAACATGAAAGCATGGATCCATCCTGCCTTGTCTCAACGGTTCAGGCTTGTGGTGTTGATGTAATGGTGTGAGGGATATTTTATTGGCACACTTTAGGCCCCTTAGTACCAACTGAGCATCGTTTAAACACCACAGCCTACCTGAGTATTGTTGCTAACCATATCCATCCCTTTATGACTACAGTGTACCCATCTTCTGATGGCTACTTCCAGCAGGATAATGCACCATGTCACAAAGCTCAAATCATCTCAGACTGGTTTATTGAACATGACAATGAGTTCACTTTACTCAAATGGCCTCCACAGTCACCAGAGCTCAATCCAATAGAGCAACTTTGGGATGTGGTGGAACGGGAGATTCACATCATGGATGTGTAGCCAACAACTGCATGATGCTATCATGTCAATATGGACCAAAATCTCTGAGGAACGTTTCCAACACCTTGTTGAATCTATGCCACGAAGAATTAAGGTAGTTCTGAAGGCAAAAGGGGGTCCAACCCAGTACTAGCAAGGTGTACCTAATGGTGCTTTTCCACTGCGTGGGACGACTCAGCTTAGCACGGTTCAGAACAGCACGGCTCAGCTCAGTTCAGCTTCGTTTGCGTTTCTACTGCAGTTTAGTACTGCTTTAGAGTGGGTGGGATTCACATGTCGTTATAGTTGCGCTGCCTCTACTGCCGTGACTCCTGAAAAACTTTTTAATTCCGTGTCACTCCATCATGCTCTCGCTGAATCCGCTCCTCAGCTGTCAACGAGAGGAACATCTATACTTCCTCAACAGACAACAAAACGAAAGAAAGGTGCGCTCATTCAAAACGGTTGCGTTCGATCCTTCGCTGGCTGTGCTGATTTAAATCTAGCGGGTCTGTTGTGTTTCGTACCGCAAGATCAGTGACGCAGGCAGTGATGATTTTCTCCGGGCAATCAGTGGTCAGCAGGGTTTACGCATCATGTTTTGGTAACGGTACGGCTCGCTTGGAACCTCAACCAAGGTGGTACTAAAAGAAGTACCAGGTACCAGGTACTGTACCCAGTGGAAAACCCCTCAAAAGTGAGCCGTACTGAACCGTACCATGCAGTGGAAAAGCGCCATAATAAAGTGGCCGGTGAGTGTCTATATACACTCACACACACGTTTGTTTTTGTGAAAAGTGGGGACTCTCCATAGGCGTAATGGTTTTTATACTGAACAAACTGTATGTGCTATTGCCCTACACCAACCCTACACCTAACCCTACCCCTTACAGGACACTTTGTGCTATTTCAGATTTTCAATACACTCTTTATTTGATTTATAAGCATTTTGAAAAGTGGGGACATGGGGTAATGTCCTGAAAAGTCACCTTCTCCTTGTAATACCGGTCATACCCTTGTCATTATACAAATTTATGTCCTCATTTGTCACAAAAACATGCGCACATACAATAATACTGACAAACTAGGCTATATCAATAAAGTTCGAAGTTCGCTTTTATCCAAAGCGACTTACAAATGAGGACATTAGAAGCAATCAAAACCAACAAAAGAGCAACAACATGCAAATGCTATTACAAGTCTTGGTTAGCCTAACGCAGTACACAAGAAGTGTGTTTTTTTTTTTTTTTAAGAAAACGAGTAGATAGAAAAAAGAAACCTAGTTTTTTTTTGTTTGTTTGTTTTTTTAATAAGAAACAAGTAGATAAAATAGAAAAAAAAGAAAGCCAGTGTTAGTTTTACAAGAAAAGCTAGCAGTTAGAGAATAAAATATGCAATTGATAGAGGATCAAATGCGTCTGTTTTTTGTTTTGTTTTGTTTTGTTTTAAATAAAAAGACGACAGATAGATAAAATAAAATTAGAATAGAGAGTGCTTTAGTTAGAGGGTCAAATAAAGATGGAAGAGATGAGTTTTTAGCAGTTTATTGAAGATGAAGATGATTGAAGAGGATTCAGCTGCTCGGATTGAGTTGGGCAGGTCATTCCGCCAGATGGGAACAATTAATGAAAAAGTCTGTGAAAGTGATTTTGTACCTCTTTGGGATGGCACAATAATGTGTCGTTCACTTGCAGAATGCAAGCTTCTAGAGGCACATAGGTCTGAAGTAATGAATTTAGGTAAAGGGGTGCAGAGCCAGTGGTGGTTTTGTAGGCAAACATTAATGCCTTGAATTTAATGCGAGCAGCTATTGGTAGCCAGTGCAACTTGATAAACGGAGGTGTGACGTGTGTTCTTTTCGGCTCATTAAAGATTAATCTATTATGAACATGAATTATGAATCGATTATTAATCTTTCATAATCTTCTCTACCATAAGCCGTCTCCATAGGGGTTTCAGAGAATTTGGCAGTACATCCAACCGGCCTCACAGCCCAGGACCTCCACATCCAACTTTTTTACCTCCATGATCGTCTGAGACCAGCCACCCGGACAGCTGCTGCAACAATCGGTTTGCATAACCGAGAATTTGGATGCATAACCGCATCCACAAGAATTTCTGCACAAACTGTCAGAAACCGTCTCAGGGAAGCTCATCTGCATGCTCGTCGTCCTCATTGGGGTCTCAACCTGACTGCAGTTCGTCGTAGTAACCGACTTGAGTGGGCAAATGCTCACATTTGATGGCGTCTGGGACTTTGGAGAGGTGTTCTCTTCACAGATGAATCCCAGTTTTCACTGTACAGGGCAGATGGCAGACAGTGTGTATAGCGTCATATGGGTGAGCGGTTTGCCGATGTCAACGTTGTGGATCGAGTGGCCCGTGGTGGCGGTAGGGTTATGGTATCGGCAGGTGTATGTTATGGACAACGAACACAGGTGTATTTTATTGATGGCATTTTGATTGCACAGAGATACCGTGACGAGACCCTGAGGCCCATTGTTGTGCCATTCATCCATGAGAGTGGCCTTTTATTGTGGCCAGCCTGAGGCACACCTGTGCAATAATCATGCTGTCTAATCAGCATACTGATATGCCACACCTGTGAGGTGGATGGATTATCTCGGCAAAGGAGAAGTGCTCACTAACACAGATTTAGACAGATTTGTGAACAATATTTGAGAGAAATAGGCCTTTTGTGTACATAGAAAAAGTCTTAGATCTTTGAATTCAGCTCATGAAAAATGGGGGCAAAAACAAAAGTGTTGCGTTTATAATTTTGGTCAGTGTAAATCGCTGAGAAGGGGTATGATCAAGCAATTAGATGAACTAGGTTATTTACAAGTCTTCCAAGCACCCAATTCCTAGCCATTTCTAATTTACATTTGATTAATATGACTAAATATTATTAAATTACAAAGAAATTATAGATCCATTTTTGATTGTCAAACTAATTTTAGGTCCAGTTCCCTCTCAGCCAATAAGATTTCACGTTGTATTTTCATCTGTCAGTCGTGGAAATCTGATAAGTTTTGACAATATTTAATTCAGGGGCAAAAAAAATATATCTAGCGCATGAGCACAGCGAGATTTGCGAGTGCACAGGACACACTTTCAGTGAGAAGAGAGACACTTTTAAAGAAAAGTACAGTTTTGTGTGAGAACAAAGGAAATCTGTGTGCGAGTGGAGAGATTCGCAATCGTGCATTATATTCATCTATTTTCACGCTACAATAATGCACTCTCAATATATATATATATATATATATATATATAAATTATTTATTGGTTTGTTTTTTTCCTACTACAAACACTAAATCTAATGAACTGCTTTATAACCTAATGTTTTTTTTCAGCCTCATTGATGAAGGATGAAGAATAAACACCAACCTGTTTGTTCTTCAGTGTGTTTCATTCTGCAGGGTTCTCTCATGTTTTCTCTGTCCTTCTCTGCAGATTTATCTTCTTCCTGATGCTTTGATGCTTTTACTTGTGTGCTGAAATTAAAAACAATAATAATAATAATAATAAGTCCATTATTTATTATTATTTATCTTCTCTCTCATTAATATACAGGCACAGAAATATATAAGAAAAAAAGTACGTACAATTAAAAGATGCCAAATACAAACAATGTAAGAATTTAAAAAGTGAAAGTATAAACACACAAATAAATTCGGTTGATTGAGTTTAACTAAATTAGCTTTAGTTTTGTAGTTTATATGAAACATGGTTTACACAGACTAATGAATAAATGTTGTTGTGCTAGTTTCATCTTGTAAAGTCACGATAGCTGATCGTCTTATTTGCTTGTCTTGACAGCAATAAAATGAGCTTAATGTGCCAATTAACAGATTTAAAGTCATCAGCATAATGAATGAGGAGAAAACAGGACCTATTGACATGAAATTAATTAGGATTTTCAGCAGCTGATAATATTGATGAGCCTCAGACTATAAACACTCATTAAACAAGCCATTCAGGATCAGATCATCTCACTTTATACTGAGTGTTTGCTGATAGAAACCATCAAACAGTGTGATTTGTCCATGAATCCGAGTTCGAATTTTATGTAACGCATTCATAACATCAAAGTATTTCCCTACATTTGTGAAGAGAACCAGACAATTGTCAATTGATGCTGACAATCAATTGAAATCATAAAACTCTTTTTAAAGGGGTGGTTTACTGCTTTTTTTCTTTGCTTGATTGTGTTTATGGGGTGCAATATAACATGTTTTCGTGTTTCGTTTGTTAAAAAAATGCTGTATTTTTCATATATTTCCCCTTTATTGTAAGCCGCTCTCTCCTCTGTCATTTGAACGACCGGTTGACTTCCTGATCCTATGAAACCACTCCCTCAGAAACAGGCGATGGGCTCAGATTGGTTAGTTGGGCCGGTGTGTTGTGATTGGCTAAACTGCGTACTGCACGTTGTCCGGAAACTTCACGCCCATCACCTTCACGAGCGACAGCTGCACGTGCTCCGGTCAAATGTAAATAATGGTGTCAATATTGCCGTATCAGTTTGAGCCAGAATCAGACCCAGAAAGCGGTAATGAAGAGAGTCAAGCAGAACTTCTGCAAGCACGGCTCTTACAAACGTTTCTGAATGGAAGTTTGCTGTTGTGATTACATATCATTTTTTGAAGTTTGTACACGTTTGTCTTATACACACAAAATAGCATCGAACTAACTGGCTACTAACCAAACAGCGCTGGCTTGTGTTTACGTTCTTGATCAAATCGAAAAATTACGTCATAAAGTATACATGGAAAATACATTTACAAAATTAGTACATAATTACAAATTCTGGTCCAAAATGTTTGTACGCGTTTGTCATAGACACACGAAATAGCTTTTAACTAACTGGCTACTAAAGCCAGCGTTGGCATTTGTTTACGTCCTTGATAAAACTAAAACATTACGTCTGAAATTATACATGCAAATACATTTAAAATTATTAAATCTTACTTACAGGTTGTGGCCCAACAACTGCTGCCTCTGGTTTTAAAGTTGGAACTGCTCCATGTTTTAGTAATAGTTTCTGTGTGAATCCGGCATTGAACTCGTGTAGATTCTGGAAGCTGTCTTCCGTAAAATTCGCAGCACAGAGAGCTAAACTAGGATTGTAATTGTCAGGAACATAATCAAACATAAATTTTAAGCATTGTTGATGAACTACAGCATCCGTAGGAAGCCCAAACACAGAAGACCTGACAGCTGGGTGAAAATAACACCGTTTCGAAGGCATGACTGCAACTCTCCACTATAACTCTTCCTCTTCGACAAAGCCTCAGAACATGGCCTTGCCCCCTTTTCTGCATGTTCCGGAGGGAGGGGTCGATGGGTTTATTTCGTATGCAACCCGGGAAGTAGTTCGTTGTAGTCCCATATGAGTCGTTTTTGTAGGCATTAAACTTCCTGATTTTTAAAAGACGATATCTCCGCTTACATTGATCTTTCAGCGCAGCAACTTTGCAGATACTGTTCATGCACCAACAGCAACATTACACACTATTTAAAATGAAAAAAGTGAAATCGCAGTAAAACACCCCTTTAAATATAAGTGTTAGCAGACACACACATAGCACCTTACCTGATGAAAATAATTCAGATATGATTCTGTAAAAATGTTGCTCAAACAAATGGTGTAAAGTGTATTTTACAACTGCGTGCAACAGCGAACCGCTCACCTGAGAAAACCGCCACACTGAAGCGCGCGCGCGAGTGATGACGTCACTACCGCGAGGCGAGACCAACCGTAACCTAGACGCCTGATTGGCCGCTTTGAGCTGTTGCTACTATAAGTCAACGCGTCCGCCATGTTGGTCCGAGCAAGACTGCCTTAAAACAAATGGAGGTAAACTGAGAAGCTGCGTTTTTTCTGGATAAAACCACGATAACGTTTATATTTATCAGCCGATTTCAGTGGTTTGTGATCTACATGGAGCTAAAAATAACTCTGTCTCCAGTTATTTAGTTAGGCTCACACTTGTGTTGATTTGGTTGATTTTTTCGGTTAACAATTCTAATATTAATGTAGCATAACTGTGACATATATAATGCAACTTTAATGTATATTAAATGAAATTAAGTTGTTTCATTGCTGGTCTTCAAAGCCAACATTTTAGCTTTTCTCGTGCCTCAGGTCAGAACACAGTTCGTCCCCTCTGAAATACTTAAGCACTAATAAGTTACCATCATTGAGAAAATAGAATAAAACCAGCAAATACAAATCAAAAAGTGACACACTGGTAGTATGCTTCTTATTTTGATAGCACTCTATACAGTTTGTTTAGCTCCTCAGTACTTGAGCGAGCTCTTATCGCATTATAGTCCTCCACGTCCGCTGCGATCTCAAAACTCTGGCCGTTTGATAATACCTAGAATATCAAAATCGACTGCGGGCGGCAGATCCTTTTCCTATTTAGCATTGTTCCAGAGATTGTTCCAAACTCTGGAACAATCTACCTAACACTGTTCGGGAGGCAGACACACTCTGTCAGTTTAAATCTAGATTAAAGACCCATCTCTTTACCCTGGCGTACACATAACACACTAATACGCTTCTATTATTCAAATCCGTTAAAGGATTGTTAGGCTGCATTAATTAGATCAACCGGAACCGGGAACACTTCCCACAACACACGATGTACTCGTTACATCGTAAGTAGAATGGCATCTACGCTAATATTTGTCTGTTTCTTTCCTATGATCAGATGGTGGATCAGCACCAAGAGATGATACAGCCCTGATCGTCAGCGGAGACCAGGACACCCAGATGACCCCCAGAGACATATCCCCAGTGATGACCTCGATTAAAATACAATAAAACTAAAAATATAACAAAATAACTAAAAATATAATAAAATACCTAACTACATAATACTACTATTGTTAGAAATTGCAACAAAATTAAAATAGAAATATAAACTTTTGAACTGCAGGTTTCGTCTGGTCAGAGGAGAACTGACCCCCGACTGAGCCTGGTTTCTCCCAAGGTTTTTTTCTCCATTCTGTCTCAGAGGGAGTTTTGGTTCCTTGCCGCTGTCGCCTCTGGCTTGCTCATTTGGGGACACTTAATTTCTAGCAATTATTGCTGATTTGATTGCACAGATACTATTTAAACTAAACTGAGCTAGACAATGACATCTCTGAATTCAATAATGAAATGCCTTTAACTGAAAATTGAGTGTTTAATCTTATCATTATACATTACTGACACTCTATCCTCCAATTTGATACTGTTAAGTGCTTTGACACAATCTGCATTGGTAAAAGCGCTATATAAATAAAGGTGACTTGACTTGACAGATATAAACTCCACTACAAACAATAACAAATGTAACTAATCCTTTATGGTTTGAGTAAGAATTACAGTTACAGTGGTAAACTAATATGCACTGATACAGTGCACAGTAAAACTATAGTAAAAGTGATATGTAATATTAAAAAACATATGTAGTACAAGTTGTAGTAAAGTGAATAATATAAAAAGTGAGTACAACAGTACAATAACATAAGTGATGTATTCGATTTATAATAGTACAAATTATATGTATAATACCATAATAAATAAGTGAATAATAATAGATGAATAATAGCAAGTAGAATATGTAATATCAAGAGTGGAATAATACAGAATAGACAATAATGAAGTATAGAGAATGTGAAGCTACATCACGCCGCATTGCAAGTTGGGGCGCCGCCGCCATTTTGAGAGGATCACCCTCTGCTACAAATGCTGAAATTAATACAGATACCTGTTTATCTTTTGTTTTTGCCTTTAAGTTAAAAATTCACATTCTTCATTGGATCGTTTGCAGGGAAGAGATGCTATTTTATCACTTCACATGATAATTAGATTTTTTTTTCTTAAGATTTAGAAAGTGACATTATTAATACGTTTACTATCCAGCATCTTCTATATCCACGACGAATGAGACAGATCTTTATTTACTCTCTCTTTATTGACTAACAAGACAAAGCATCTCAAGAGCATAAAAATGAAAAAGCATGATGCAAACCTACATGACGGTATTTCTTACATCTGCATTTTGTAAAATACACCATAAGTGGAAGAATGCAAAGATGAGATTAAAAATAAATCAGCCTCTTTTTCAGCTTAGTGAACAAGAACATTTTGAACCCGTAAAACCCTTTTACAAACTATGCATTAGAAGAGAATTTTGAACATAAAATTAAACATAATAAAGCATAATTATATAATTTATATCATGAAGCAAAATTGTATACAATAATCAAACTTTAGATATTGTTCTTAGGGCAGAAACTCCATCTTTAGCCCTATTCAGACAGTAACAGTTACCGTACAGTGTTCAGCAGTTGTCAAAAAGGTATTAAACATTGAATTTTGAATTGATTTCTTCTTGTAAACTCAGAGATGTGAATTCGAACAGCAATTAAATGATCACACAACCTTGGTGTTTGTCAAAAAACAGTAGGAAATTCGACCAGGGATTTTTACAGGGGTGGTGAGACATAAACACAAACATCCTGGATTCGGCCGGCAATAAAATGACTGACTACCCCCTGTAAATGGTGAAAATAACTTGTGTCCCTTTGAGAAGCAATTACTGTCCTAATAGGGCTTTTGAGTTGATCTGAATCTCAGATGAAACTGTTGGTCTTGAAGATGATCTTAATGTTCTGTGATAAATTTAGATGATGTTTCTTATGACAGATTAATATGGAAGAGATCCAATGTCGCAGTTTAAAGCATTGTACCTGAAGATGAACTACTTAATGTGATTGTGACGTGTGGGATGTGTGGATTTCATGTATCTAAAGTTTCTCTCCAGTGTGGATCCTCTCATGTGATTTCAGATGTGTGGACTGATTGAATCTCTTGTCGCAGTGTGAACACTTGTAAGGTTTCTCTCCAGTGTGGATCCTCTCGTGTGTTTTTAGATGTTCTGACCGACTGAATCTCTTGTCACAGTGTGAACACTTGTAAGGTTTCTCTCCAGTGTGGATCCTCTGGTGCCGTATCAAATCTTTAGCTGTAATAAAAGTCTTCTCACACTCAAAGCACATATAATCTTTCACACCAGTGTGTATCTTCTGATGAACATTTAAACCCTGTGGATGTGAAAAACTCTTTCCACAGAAAGAACATGAATGTGGTTTCTCCTTCGTATGAACTCTCAGGTGATCCTTCAGGTTTGAAATCCTCAAAAATGTTTTTCCGCATTGATCACATTCATGTAGTTTCTCTCCAGTGTGGATCTTCATGTGTCTCTTAAGGTGTCCTTGTTGCGCGAAACTCTTCCCGCACTGATCACATGTGTAAGGTTTCTCTCCAGTGTGGATCCTCATGTGAACATTGAGATTCTGTTTGTATGTGAAATGCTTTCCACACTGAGTGCAGGTGAACATTTTCTTGTCTCTTCTTTTCAGCAAAAAAACTATTTCAGTCTGTGTGAGAATTTTTCCTTCAGTTTTGACATGTATCTTCTCTATCAGATCTAAAATTAGAGTTAAAAAAGTTACAATATAAATAAATAAAAAGGTCAGAGAAATGTGACATAAAAGCTGATGACAACTACAAAAAATTATAATAATTTTCACACATTTTTACAAAATGATTCAATGAAAAAAATCCAGACAAAAATCCAATGTTTCTGTAGTGATAACTATTCGATGTTTCAATCAACTAATATTATATTATAAATAGAATATTAACTCTATACTATACTGAAAACTTATTAGATAATTAATAACTATTTTAAACGAATTAACTGACCAATATTTCACCCAGGAAGCGATATAATTTGAACATTTGCATTTAAGTTCCTATTTTGTACCCTGAGATAGAAAATCTCTCCTACATTATTTATTGGACTTTTTTCTTCATTTTTTAAAACTCAAAGTACGTTTCTACTATGAGCACTAAATCTGATGAACTGCTGATAACCTTTAATGTTTCTCAGTCTCATTGATGAAGGATCAAGAATAAACACCAACCTGTTTGTTCTTCAGTGTGTTTCATTCTGCAGGGTTCTGGATCTCTCATGTTCTCTCTGTCCTTCAATAAACTCTGTCTCTGCAGATTTCACTTCTTCCTGATGCTCTGATGCTCGTCTTCACTTGTAGACTGATGGGAATATTCCAGCATTTATTGCTGAACTGCAGTGGGAGGAGCTTCACTGAAGGTGTGATTGTTGTGGGAGGAGCTTCACTGAAGGAGGAGCAGATCTGCCAAAATTAAAGATAAATCAGTTACTGAGTTTATTTTTACATCAGTTCACACAATTTAAGTATTTATGTTTAAATATCAATATATTTTAAGTAAATTAATTGCAAAGTGTTTTAGAATATTTAGAATAATTTTTATTTCAAAAATATTTCATCCACATATTTTATTCCTTCAATTTATCTTACCTCTCATTTACATAGTCAACAAAATATAGTAAAACCTAAGGACTACAGCATTTAAAAGATACCAAATATAAACAATGTAAGGGGAAAAAATTAAAATAAACAAACTTAAGAAAATAAACTGACAAATTTGCAAGAAACAAATAACCCACCATTGGAGTTTAACTTAACAACTTGTATTTATTTATTGTGTTTGCGTTTTGTGAATAAAGCATGGTTTATTACAGACTATTTAAAACATATTATTATACATACCTATAATGTCACAATTGCTGATTGTGATTAAGTCTGCTGACACCAATAAAATGAGCTTAATGTGGCAATTAACAGATCATCAGAAGTCATCAGTGTAATGAGTGAGGTGAAAACAGGATCTATTGACATGAAATAAAGAGGATTTTCAGCAGCTGATAATATTGATGAGCCTCAGACAATAAACACTCATTAAACAAGCCATTCAGGATCAGATCATCTCACTCTATTCTGAGTGCTTGCTGATAGAAACTGATTGAGTCAGAATTTATGCTGAAAGCCCATTAAAGTGCTCCATTGACTGCGTTTACATGCGCACGAATATTGCGATTATTTCCAATAATCAGAGTAAGGACTTAATCGCATTTTGATGTTTACATGTCAAGAGGAAAGCTCTTACTCCCGTTTGCATGCAATTTCCATTATTCTTATTATTCGCTAATAATTGTGGTTAATTTTTTACTTCCATTATTCACATACCCCACTGGACGGCACAAATGATGTACTCAGAAAGAGCAGTGTTACTGGTCGCTGTTTTAATTAATTTACGTCTAATGCATAATGATTTTGTATGGCTGTATTCCACGCTTTTTCGGCGCCATAGAAATGTGATGGAATTTGTTTGTCTACGCTGCCGTCGCGTTCTATTCGCCGTTTCTGGATGAGGGTAAGGGACAGAGACTGCTGGCAGCTTGTTGCGTTTTCCTCAGAATGCGATGCTTTCTTCCCCTCCATCGTTTCTAATCTCCGTATTATTACAGGTGCGTGTCACTTTATTCATATATGTCACAAGCGCATGCGCACTTTGGTCAGAGCGGCAATACTGCAATTAAGGTGTTTACATGCCTGTATATTCCGATTAAAATCGGCGTACGCCACCTATGTTAATTCGATTATGCTTGTTGCGATTATGAACTTAATTAGTAAGTATTGCGTTTACATGAGGTAAAGCATAATCGCAATATCGCCAAAATCTCATTATAATCGTAACATGTAAACGCACTTATTGAAAAGTATTACCAAAATAGCTTATGTGGAAACAGTTTTATGAATTGCCGGCACTTTATCTATTGTAAAAACATTGTTAGAATTTACAATGTTTTCCTGCCAGATGGCATCAAGAGTGACTGACACTTGATGGTCAATAGATATGTGTAAATAATAAATAATAAAAGAAAAGAAATCTACTTTATCTCATGTTTTATGTGTTCATAAGTTGTATTCATTTATAAGTGTCATATTTTGCAGTTGGCATTACAAGTGGCCAGTTACCTGGAAGAAAAACCAACACAAAGTGTATTTTATAGGAATAAAACACGTCGTCCATTAACTGATTACTATTGTCGCTTTTCATAGAAATCAGTATGTAGCCCATTTTAAAAAAACTAAATGCATTTTTTACTTAATTGAAATGTATTTAAATGTCGGAAACCTAAAATAAACTTTATTTGGTTGAAAACACTGAACAGTTATGAAATATGAAATGCACTGAGCTCGTCTTTCTCTGGCTCAGCGCAGGCCAAAGCGTGGCGTGTCAAAGGGTTAAAATCTATGGTGTTTTGGGGGTGGAGGGGGACAAATTCAACACGGGGGTTTTGTGGCACAAATCAGGGGTGTGTCTCTCAAAACCATTGTTAGCTAACTATGGTCGTTAATTCCATTGAACTCTACTGATAACGACATAACATGCGACCAGAGTTGCTTTTGGGAAACACACCCCTGACCAGATCAGACCTACTTTTCAGCACACCACATTAAATATGCCACTTAATAGTTTAGGACTTTGAATGTTTAAGTGCAAATGAACACCTGACCACTCTTGTTTGCAACTGTTACAATTAAAAATCACAGAAGGGTAAAACATGCCAGGCAGACAAAGATATGATGTAAGCAACACAAACAACAAACTGATAATGGGTGTGTTAGATTTATAGAGTGTGAATAATCAAACTGACAACCAGTCATACTGGTGGCGCTGAGGGGCCCCCAAATAAAATTCTGCTTAGGCCCAATAAAGGATTGGGTCGGCCATCTTTGAAATGATCTGAATCTCACAGATACAACCACTGGTCTTGAAGATGAACTTTATTCACTGTGACAAATTTAGATGATGTTTACAGTTTCTTCATTTACGAGTTTCTTAAGACAGATTAATATACATTTAGTCATTGAGCAGGCGCTTTTATCCAAAGCAACTTACAAATATGGAATAGATATGGAATTAATATGGAAGAGATGCGGTGTAACACCTGAAAGCAGTGGACTTGAAGATAAACTACTTAATGTGATAGTTTATTTTATGACTCCGTAGATTAGACAAATGAGTGAAACTCTTCCCGCATGCAGTGCAGTGATAAGGTTTCTCTCCAGTGTGAATCCTCTCATGTGCTTTCAGGTTTTCTGAATGACTGAATCTCTTGTCGCAGTGTGAACACTTGTAAGGTTTCTCTCCAGTGTGGATCCTTTGGTGCCGTTTCAAATGTTGAGCTGTAATAAAAGTCTTCTCGCACTCAAAGCACATATATTCTCTCACACCAGTGTGTATCTTCTGATGTCTTTTTAAATTCTCCAGTAGTGTAAAACTCTTTCCACATAAAGAGCATGAATGTGGTTTCTCCTTTGAATGACCTTTCAGGTGATTCTTCAGGCTTGAAACCCATGAAAATGTTTTCCCACATTGATCACATTCATGTGGTTTCTCTCCAGTGTGGATGTTCATGTGCACCTTAAGGGTTGATGATTGTCTGAAACTCTTCCCGCACTGATCACATGTGAACGGTTTCTCTCCAGTGTGGATCCTCATGTGAATCGTGAGATTTTTCTTGCTTGTGAAACTCTTTCCACACTGAGTGCAGGTGAAACTTGTATTGTCTCTTCTTTTCAGTAAAGAAATACTTTCACTGTTTGAGTGATTTTTATCTCCAATTTTGACATGTTTTTTCTCCTCTATTAGACCTGAAATTAAAGTTAAAAAAGGTTACAATATGAATAAATCATTAAAAACTCAGAGAAATGTGAAGTTACACAACGACTACATCAAATTTATCCTAAGTATATTATTAGCATTAACATACTGTAATAAAAAAAGTATTATAATAAACTATTATTTTAATATAATTTTAAACTAATTAACTGACCAATATTTTTTTTTTTTTACTCAACACTGTTACAGCACAATTTTTCATTGAATTTCTTCCTTTTTAAAACAAAAGCATTTTTGATGGCAACACACAGGAAGTTACATCATTTGAACATTTAAGTTTCAGTCCCTATTTTGTATCCTGGAGATATAAAGTATCTCCTGTATTATGTATTGGACTTTTTTCTTCATTTTTTAAAAATCAAAGTATTTTTCTACTATAAACACCAAATCTGATGAACTGCTGATAACTTTAATTGTTTTTCAGCCTCACTGATGAAGGATGAAGAATAAACACCAACCTGTTTGTTCTTCAGTGTGTTTCATTCTGCAGGGTTCTGGATCTCTCATGTTCTCTCTGTCCTTCAATAAACTCTGTCTCTGCAGATTTCACTTCTTCCTGATGCTCTGATGCTCGTCTTCACTTGTAGACTGATGGGAATATTCCAGCATTTATTACTGAACTGCAGTGGGAGGAGCTTCACTGAAGGTGTGAGTGTTGTGGGAGGAGCTTCACTGAAGGTGTGAGTGTTGTGGGAGGAGCTTCACTGAAGGTGTGATTGTTGTGGGAGAAGCAGAGGTGTATTCCCAAAAGCAGGTTATGTGATATACCCGGGTATGTTTGAGGATAAGTGAGAGGATAACCTCAGCTTTCGGTTCCAAAATCGAAGGTTACTTTCAGGGTATGTAAGTAAACATAGCAACTTGCTCTCTGAAGATAACCTGCTCCGGAGCAGGTTATGTCCAGGGTTAGTTCACTTCAGCGCTATCAGAGCATGACAGATAGCGCACAATATTATATATTATTACAATATAGTTATGTATATAGCCTACTATATATATATATATATATATATATATATATATATATATATATATATATATAGTTGTATGCTATTTTAATGATAAACCACTAATATAAGTAATAAATAAGGTTTGCCTATATATTGCTCTAATATGGTTATTATATTTTATAGGCATATATAACAGTTATCTTTATAAATTATAAAACACTATTATGACAAGGTAATGTTTAATTTATTATATTAGCCTATATATATATATATATATATATATATATATATATATATTACATTTTATATAATCATCTCACACATGGATCGGCATTTTCTATAATGTATTTCTATAATAAAAATACATATCTGATATGACTTAATATATATTTACATTTACATTTACATTTATGCATTTAGCAGACACTTTTATCCAAAGCGACTTACATTGCATTCAAGTTATAGTTTTTACATTTTATCCGCTCTTGCTTTCCCTGGGAATCGAACCCATGATCTTGGCCATGCTCTACTATTTGAGCTACAGGAAAGCATATATATATAACATAATATATGTTATATATATATATATATATATATATATAAAGCATATATATATAACATAATATATAATTGGCATCAAACAAACAATATAATTCTTATTCTCAAGGATTAAAGATAAAAATGAAAAAAAAAATGATTGCAAAACCATCAATTAGGTGGCGATATGCACTAAGCATAAGGCCAACATGACCTTTGAACAGAAGAAGAAGAAAGAAGCAGTATGGCGCGCTTATTCTTAGCGTCCGTTTCCATAGTGACTCGTCGATTCGTCGCTCTGTTGAGAATGCCTTGAGTCTTAACCAGGAACATACTCTGAGTTGAATGAACTTACTCTCGGACGCGTTTTTGGAACCACATACCTCGAGTAAGCAAGGTTTGGGGTTAATCAACCGAAAGTTCAGGGTTTATCTGACGGTAAGTTAACCATGATTTCTGGAATACACCCCAGATCTGCCAACGTTTGTGAGTTTGTTTTTTTTCTACTAATTCACATAATAGGCATTTATGTTTATCTGTTATTTACAGTAAGGTATCTGAATTTTATACAAATTTACACATGCATTTCTGTTTTGTCTTTAAGATTTTCACATTTAATATTTACACATATTAGAATGTTAAGACAAAAAAAGTCAAAAGAATAAATAGAAGTACAGTTATGTAACCAAAAAAATGTTCCTTGGCTTTTAGTTTTGTGTTGGTTTATTAAACAAAGTCTAACACAGACTAATGATGAAATAAATGTTGTTACATTTGTGTCTTGAAGATATCATAGCAGTAACTGCATAGTTTAAGTTTGATGAGAAGAATGAAATTAACTTTAACTGGCAGTTTACAGGAAATCTGCATAATATGAGGTGAAAACAGGAGCAATTAACATGAAACAGAGGATTTTCAGCAGCTAATAATATTGATGAGCCTCAGATTATAAACACTCATTAAACAAGCCATTCATCAGCAGATCATCTCACTTCATTCTAAGTATATTATTCTGAGTGCTTTCGAATGTAAAGAAAACAAACACTGGAAGAAAATGAAAAAAAAAAATCGCCCGTGAATTTAAATAAAGCATACATCTCGCGGAAGAACATTAACACCGTTTCCATTAGCAAAGCACTACAGCAATCATTGCTATAATTATTGTCACGCGTGCAACACATCTAACACGCTGTATATTTTTATCTTAATATACACATTACCAAACAGTTACAATCATAGAAATTATATTAATTACATTTTAATAACCAATATGCAGGAGGGAGCAAAAGGACGCGCTTACCCACTCTAGCTTCACTCCTATTCTGATGAACTACGGTGGGCGCGCAGGGACAAAATACCAAACGTCTGCAATATTTTAACCACCAGGAGGCACTCAAACACCATTTATTATAATTTACAGTCTAATTTCATGGAATTCAACACTATGAATTATTATAATATTTATTAATATTTTTTTAGTCGGTTACATCAGCAGACTTCAGCAAACGACACGATCGGCTATTGTGACATTTGCAACCATTACAACAGCATTTATTCATTAATCTGTGATGAGCCATGTTTCATATAAAACACAGAACTAAAAAAATTAAGGTAAACTCAATTCATTGGTTCTTTCACTTTTTAAATTCTTAAATGGTTTATATTTGGTGTCTTTTATTTGTATGTGTTGTTTTTCTTCTTCTTCTATTTCTGTGTATTAATGGGAGAAAAGATAAATAAATAAAAAAGCCAAAAAGAAAGAGAAACAAAAACACTCAAATCCTATTAATTAAACAAGTGTTTTCCAAGAACTTATATAAAGCAGCTCTGATATGGCCTCCCTTTAATAAGTATTTCATAATAATAATATCATACTCTCCTTTCTTCCTAAACTCTTCTAATAACTGTTATCTATCCTCCATAAACCTCCCACAATGCATCACGACATGTTCAAGCGTTTCACTTCCTCCACACCAATCACAGAGACCTGTTGGATGCTTAGACATTAACTTATGTGATTTATTAAGTCCAGTGTGAACTATTCTATGTCTGGATAGTATGTTTTCCTCTCTTCTATTCTCACTTGTGGCTGTATTGAATACATATGTCTTCCTTTGTTTTCCATTTCCCACTGATGTTGCATCTTTGCATTATTTGTTTTATTTATTTATTTTATTATTGCTTTAATTTCATATCTGCTGTATGATATTGTCATTTCTATACTGGTGTCATCACAGCTTGTTTCTCCAGTCTGTCTGTCTGCTTCATTACCTTTCACTCCCACACGGGCTGGAACCCACATGAATATTACTCACCCTTCTTGCTCTAACATCTATAATTGCAAAATTTAAACTATTAAATCCTGTCTGGTGACTGAATATTTTTCTTCAATACTCAAGAGAGCATAACTAGAATCTGAGCATACTAAAACCTCCTTTAAAGCTGCTTCACTTATCCACCTTTAAGCCATGATTATTGAAATTAACTCCTGAAAAAAACTGATAACTCATTTGAAATCCTTACTTTTCTGGAAATTAGTAAATTAGGAATGACATGCTATAACTACTTGATCATTATCATGGATTTTTCAATGCATCTGAGTACACTTGTATTAAATGTCCAAACTCTATCCACAAATATTCCCTTACCCGGATTTCCTCAAATTCACTCATTCCTTCCTAATTATTCTACTAAACCTTCAGTTATCCATCCAAATCTGTTACATTCCCGTCATCCATACTCCCAGCATTTCTCTGTAACACGTATTGTGGGATGCAAGTTATCCTGAGCCATTAAGTTCACCCAGTATACCGCAGTTAACTGTTGTCTTCTTAAATTGAGAGGCATCTCACCCAATCCTACTTGTAACACTGAAATGGGAGATGACCTGTACATATCCTTAATGCCTGTGCTTGAATTGTTTCTAATTTTCCAAGATGTGTCTTTGCTGCAGAGCCATATACTGCACAGCCACAGTCCAGTATAGATCTGATTAACATTATGTAAATTGTGTTTGATGCCACACATCTAATTATATTCAACACTTTCTTGCATGTATTGTCCATCCCTTTAATGTGTTCTTTCCATGTAAGTCTACTGTCTAACCACATACCTAGAAATTTTATTTTAGACACCTGTTCTAGATTATGATTTTTTTTTTTGTCAACTCCTTTCCTTTTGTTAGTGAAGAGGACTACCTTTGTTTTGTTTTTTTTCCACAGAGAATTTGAACCCACACTGAAATGATCATTCTTCAACCACTTTTAATGCACTTTACATTTTCTGCACCACATACTCTATATTTCCACCCCTGAACCACTGAGCTCCATCATCAGCAAATAAAGATCTGCGAACACTCTCATCTACTCTCACAGACACATCATTTATCATTATCATAAAAAGTAATGGGCTAATGACACTTCCTTGAGGTGTACCATTCTCTATCATTCCTTTAGATCACTGGTATATTATATTTATACATGCCCATATATATATATATATATATATATATATATATATATATATATATATATATATATATATATATATATATATATGCAATAATAATAATCTAAATTTTTTATATTTATCTCTTAAAAATGCACATTTGACATTGATTTGACAGTAGCAGTTTGAGTTAGGATGCAGATGTAAATTTATGTTCATTTTCAAAATCAGTAACATCTGTAAAAAATTGCAACAACCTCCTTTTTTTATATGGTGAAAATTTAATTTTCTGACTGTTTGAGCTTTATTAAAATTAACCATTGTTCTTCCATAGTAGCATACATTTACATCATGATAACCAGAGTTAAAACCGCACATATAGCACATCTATGCTGTGGTAAAAATTCAACAATATGTTTATCATATGTAGCCTATTTATATGTAAAACAGTAGTCTAAATGCATTTATTATAAATGCACACACGATAACTTAAAGCTTAATCACAAATATAGTGTAATTACATTCCATTACTCCTTTAATACACGTCTACTTTAATATAATAAATTTGACATAAATACCACACATTTCTGCCACAATACTATGGTGCAGTTAATGTTACTACAGTAAATCCCTGGTAAATGATGGCGATTTGTAGCTTGAAAAGCCTTCTGACTATATCGTTGCACACAGTGTTTTTCTGCTGTTTGTCAGCGCTGTTTTATCTGGATTTAAACTAGTTTATATCAGTTGACTGATATCGACTGATAGTTTATACCAGTCATTTGTGTTCTTCGCTGAATTCAAGCGCTTCTCACTGGATCTCACAGCGCTGTTTAGTGGTTGCGTGATCGGTGAGTAAACACATCTGCTCAAGTCTGCTCGCTCTGCGCTGCGCCGCTGTTTGAACCGAGCGGATGTGGTCCGTGTGGCGCGGTTCAAATGAGTAGCGCTGTTTTGTTCCGCTTTTCCTGCATAAATATTGGACCTGTTCTGCAGGTGCATTAGAGCTAATATTAGCATCATGCTTCATAAGACAATTTATGAGATTAATAGTACACTTTTACTCAGAACTCACTTCAAATCACCATCGAGTGTTTGTAATAACTTCCTTTCACGATCACATGTGGAATTTGGTCGTTTACTGTTTAATATGCTATGTATAGCCTTTTATATTGCTGCACAAATTACCATTTCAGATGTATAATCTAAAATAAAATCACATACAGACCATATCCTATCGTAATCGTGTGTTTATTATCTTATATAATCTACAGTGGCTGTTGTCATGTTTATTTCTGCTGTGTAAAAGCCTTAACATATGCTCTGCTGAAACTCACATTATTTGATGCTACAACCGGCTCTGAGTTCTTAAGTTGCCAGGGATACATTCCGAGTATAATACACATTAGTAAAAGGATCTATTGAATTTTTATTTGTCTATATAAACTTTGGGCGGTTGCGGTACATTAAAAAAGTAGCCCAAAAACGGCTCTGTAATTTTTCCCGCGACTGTATTTTCAAAATATTCCACTTGTGCCGTTACCCTGGCAACACTGGTAACTGATTCGCTGTACCCTCTTCACACAATGATAGATAACCTTCCGCGCTGCGATGATGGGAAGAAGTTGGGGCCAAACCTTATCAAACGATTAATTTGCTTTAAAAAAATATTAACGCGATAAAATCTTTTGATTAATCGCATGCGTTAAAGGAACACTCCACTTTTTTTGGAAATAGGCTCATTCTCCAACTCCCCCAGAGTTAATAAGTTGAGTTTTACCGTTTTTGAATACATTCAGCTGATCTCTGGATCTGGCGATAGCACTTTTAGCATAGCTTAGCATAGATCATTGAATCCGATTAAGACCAGTAGCATCGCGTTCAAAAATGACCAAAGAGTTTCGATATTTGTCCTATTTAAAACTTGACTCTTCTGTAGTTATATCGTGTACTAAGACCGGCAGAAAATGAAAAGTTGCGATTTTCTAGGCTGATATGATTAGGAACTACTCTCATTCTGGCGTAATAATCAAGAAACTTTGCTGCCGTAACATGGCCGCAGCAGGCGTAGTGATATTACGCAGCGCCTGAAAGTAGTCCCCAGCTAGGTAACTAGTTATAATATAGCTGGGGACTACTTTAAAAAGTCTGTTAGCAGTTTTCAGGTAGGCTAACTCTAGATTGAGCTCGTGTTTATGAAACTCTGGGCTTTTAATCAAATATTCGAATAAAATAAAAATTGGACTGTGTCCTATGGTGTGACAGCAAAAATGTAGAAGAAAAAAAAACTACAAATAACTTGAGAAAAATGTATCTTCATTCTTAGAGTTACAAATAGCATGAGAGAGGTTTATCTTCAATGTTAGTTTATTTTAATTTTATTTTATTATTATTATTTTTTTTTTTGCTGTCACACCATAGGACACATTGATATGTTAACTACCCATATGAGAGATTTTGATAGCTCTGTAAAGGTTTTGCTGGCGATTTGTCAATGGGTTGTTGGAAAAGGCTTTACTGAATCGATAACATCACTTACATGGAGAGTGTAATCGACTGAAAACAAGTTTTGATATTTCATGGTAAACAAATATTGATAAAAATTGTTCTGTGATTTCAGGAGGACAGAAAGAAACTCTACATAACAGAAGGCAGCTCCAAGATTTCAACATTTCTGAAGGGAGCTACTGACTTAGAAATACAGGTGAACTGAAGAAGCTGAAATATAGATCATGAAATATATTAATGTGCATTTTTTAGGAATATATTTAGCCAATTTTAAGAAGGCCTTGACATCAAAACGTACGTGACACTCAACCTAAAACTAAAAACATAGATTCTGTTATCTTAAGATTATATTATTAGTAGTATTAGTTATATATGTATATGTTATTATATTGCTATATATATTATTCTTTCTTTTATCTGCATTTTACTGCTGCTCTAGCTCGTTTCCTTCTAATAAATCTGGAGTTGCAAACTAAATATTGTTTGCTCTGTGACAGATTGCTTGTTTTGTTCCTAGATTCTTCGGTGCTGATGGCCTGCTGCACCCGGCAGAGTCAGTGTGAACTCCTGTAAGACAACATCACCAAGATGCTAGAAACCGCAGGATTAGTAAGTAAAGTCTCGAACATACACTACTGTTTCATAAGTTTGGGTTGGTATGATTATTTTATTTTTTTTTAATGTTTTTGAAAGTCTCTTATGCCAACCACAGTTTAATGTATGAAATTAATACAATTTACTACAATTTAAAATAACCGTTTTCTATTTGAATATATTTGGAGAGATAATTTATTCCTGTGATGATAAAGCTGAATTTTGTGTCACATGATCCTTCAAAAACCATTCTAATTTTCTGATTCTTATCAGCGTTGAAAGCAGCTGTGCTGCTTCATTTTTCCAGGATTCTTTGGTGAATAAAGTTTTAAAACAGTACAGCATTTGACATTGATAGAAATGTTTCTTGAGCAGCAAATCAGCGTATCAGAATGATTTCTGAAGGATCATGTGACACTGAAGACTGGAGGAATGAATGTTCTGCTTTGATCACAGAAATAAATTACATTGCACAATATGCAGAAAACTGTTGTTAAATAGTTTTTGCTTCATTTTGATCAAATAAATGCAGCCTTTGTGAGCAGAAGAGACTTCTCAAAGACGTAAAAAAATCTTACTGACCCCAAACATTTAACAGTAGTGTAAATTACAAATATGATGTTCCACCCACTTAAATATACTGTGACATGTGTAGTCCATTAAAATACATGTTTTAGCCAAGTATTCACACAACACATCTGATAACCTTGCACTCCAGTTATATGTCTGAATAATATGAACAGCAGCTATGCTAAACTTTCTTCTTTTGATTTCCTGTTTCTATCTTAGGATGCCCATCCCGAGGTTACTAGAGATGAAGCCAGCTCCAGTTTGGATCCAAACTCACTTGTGAAGATGCCAACGCTCACAAAGACTACAGATGACGGCTACTGTACATGGACACACAAAACACTGGACACACAAAACAAATATTATCCTTATATTGCCTATAAGGGTAAGTTTGACGATTTTCAACCCACTATTGTATTATTGCAACGTCTGTAATATCTCTAAATGAACAATATTTACTCTTTCTCTGAGTTATATGGACCCTATTTGTCCCCTTTTATTTGTAAGCAGCACTCCGCAGGATGACGCAAAATGAAATGAGTTTTGACAAAATGACACAAACACTTTTGCAGCATCTAAATCAAAAAATGTTGTTTTGCATCAGTTTTGCTGACAAATACACTGGGTATCTTGGAGAAAGAATAAACATTGTTCTTTTACATATGTTACCAACATTGTAACAATACAAAATGGACTGAAAATTGTTGAACTTACCCTTTAATAATGTTGAAGGATAATGTTTAACTGAACACAACAATAGAGACTTTAGTAAGATTTTATCAGAAAATATTTTAGAATTTTTATCATGCTATTTAAAAATTTTAACTGCTTATTTATTGTTTGCCTGGTTTTTAATTTGTGTTTATGCAACTGTTGTATTATTGTAACTCAGTTTTTGACATGAAGATAGCCTTCGATGCTGACAGCACAGAACACATGACTTGACATATGAACTACTGTCATATGGACATTATTTTGTTGCCAGAAGATGGTCTTCCCCAGTGAGTCTCAGTCACCTCTGGCTGATTAAAGGATGTTTTTAAATTGTAACCTTGAAATATTCATATTCTGCAAACCTACATTGAAATGATAAGTATTGTGAAAAGTGCTATACTTATACAATAGTTAACCATGGTTTTACTATAGTAAAACTGTAGCAAGCATGATTATAGTAACCATGTGTTTTTGTTTATTTTTGAAACCATGGTTTCGATGTCATATTCTATAGTAATATTGTAGTAATACTTCAGTAAAACTGGTAACTATGACTATAGTAACCATAGTTTTTGAAATCATGGTAAATGTTGTAACTGGTTTTACTGCAACAGTCATAGTTAAACCATGGTTACTGTAGTAAAACTATGGTTGATTTTGAGTTTACTATGGTTTTACTGCAAATGCTGTGGTAAAATAATGGTTAATTTTCAAAAGACTACAAATAATCGTGAATTATCCGCTTTTTATCAAAACATCTGGTAAATGTATTTGTATGTGTCATGTGTGAAAATATTAATAAAGTTTCAGCTGTTCTTGAGAGTGGTGTGTATTGTTTTATTATAAACCAGCGGCGGCAGCTGCAGGTGGTCCGTAACGATGAACCGCGTCCACGCAGAGCGGCCGGGATTTACAGCTGCATCGTCCCAACATCGGCCGGAGGGCATGTCCGATCAGAGGCCGACGTCGCGGCGACGTATTCCCATATTCCCTATCAGCACACATACGTCTGCCGTGTGCTGATAGGGATTGTTTTCAATTGATTTTTCTTGCATCACTAATGAATAATTTCATAATTTTAATTACATATAAAAGCCATGAAATACTAATTACTTTTGGGGCTTTCCATAATTTAATTTCTCCTAAAGCATTTAAATGCTTAATAAACTGCATTTCATTGCACACCTGACTGTCCGTCTGACTACATCAGTCACTATTTTAACAGTATTTTTGTTTGATATGTTGTTTTATAGATGTTTTTCCGTTTTAAACAGAATTTGGCGCGGTTTTGATCATCTTCCGTTGGTTCGCCTCGCCGTGGTGACGTCATCATTCGCGCGCGCTTCAGTGTGCAGTTTCTGAGGTGAGCAGTTCACGCTTTTTCATGTAATTGTAAAATACACGTTAAGTAGTTTGTTTAATCAACGTTTACGGAGTCTGAATAGTTTCTATAGGGCTCAGTGCTATTTGTGTGCCTTGCTAACACAAGAAGGTCTTGTTTTTTTCACATACAAAACGGTAAGAGGGAACTGTTATGTTGTTGTGAATGTAGTTATTATAAAATCGAATTATATTTAGATTCATATGGGCAAATAAATAAATAAATAAATAAATAAATAAATAAAGGTGTCAGTGTCTTTATATTAGTATTTTTTTCTGTGTCACTTGAGAAGTAATTGTCATATTAGAACGATTTCCTAGGATTTCAGCATAGTTTCTATCAGCAAAATATCTGAATAAAGTGAGCTGATCTGCTGCTGATCCTGAATGGCTTGTTTAATGAGTGTTTATAGTCTGAAGCTCATCAATATTATCAGCTGCTGAAAATCCTCTTTATTTCATGTCAATAGGTCCTGTTTTCACCTCATTCATTATGCTGATGACCTCAGTTCCGCAAATTGCCACATTAAGCTCATTTTATTGCTGTTCAGAGGTTGAAAGAGTACAAAAATATTCTACTCAAGTAAAAGTACCATTACATTGATTACATTTGTACAAGTAAAAGTACTAGTCTAAAAATCTACTCAAGTAAAAGTAAAAAGTAGCTTGTTTAAAATGTACTTAGTTATATTTTAACAGCGGGAGGAAGGAAAAACTGGGATAGGCCAAGGGTGTCAAACTTAGTTCAAACAAAATTCATCTATGCAATGCAGAGGAAACACAGAAGCTTCATCTGAAGTGGCATTTAGATGTATTTACACACTGTTTAATGCAGGAGATGAATGCATTTAACCTGCAGTTACAAATGCAGAAATAATGTTTTGATATATAAGACATAAAATGTTGAATACTCGTTTGAAATAAAAAAAAACAAAACAATCAAGATACATTGCAACTGAACCAAATCATGAACGGTTGATTCATTCAGGAACGAAACACTGTCATGTTGCTCAGAGACACAAAACTGTGCTGTGGTGGCTGTGTTTGAATTTATTTTTTGTTGTCGAAATAGAGCAAAAACAGGCAATATGGTGTCTCTTAATTAACTTCTCGTTTATTCAACTGTTGTAAAAAAATCTATATGTAATCATGCTGATCATGCCGGCACTCTTCATGTGATATTGTTTTACTATATGAAATGATATAAATATATACATTTTCTGCCCCCATATCTTCAATTTTGTGATCATTCTAGAATCTAAGTACATTTTAACAGACTGAGTCATGCAGTGAAAGAACGCACTGTAAATGCACACGAGCACTAGTCTAATCTACTATACTTCATGGCACTGTACGTGTGTTTTGTTTGTAATTAATGTGTTTTAAAATGTAGCGAAGTACAATACTTCAAACAAGATATACTTAAAGGAACACTCCGTTTTTGAATCCATTCAGCCGATCTCCGGGTCTGGTGGTAGCACTTTTAGCTTAGCTTAGCATAGATCATTGAATCGGATTAGACCATTAGCATCTCGCTCAAAAATGACCAAAGAGTTTTGAAAATTTTCCTATTTAAAGCTTGACTCTTCTGAAGTTACATCGTGTACTAAGACCGACGGAAAATGAAAAGTTGAGATTTTCTAGGCTGATATGGCTAGGAACTATACTCTCATTCCGGCGTAATAATCAAGGAACTTTGCTGCCGTACCATAGGTGCAGCAGGCACAATGATATTATGCAGCTGGGGACTACTTTCAGGTGCTGTGTAATATCATTGCGAAACTACAATCAGTTATTGCGGCTTTACAAGATATACAAGATATACAAAATAAAGTATATAATAGCACTTATTTAATGAATGCATGATAAACATTGTTTCATATAAAACACAAAACTAAAACATACAAATACAAATGATGTTAAACTCAATTGTTTTAATTGCACCTCACACATTTGTAAAACATTTTCTGTTCATTCAGAATTTTTTTCTTCTTACATGGTTTATTATTTGGTATCTGTGTGTGTGTGTGTGTTTACATTTTGCCTATATATTCAAAAGAGGTATTAAAATATGTGGATGAAATTGTAAAAAATAAAATGAAATATAATTTTTGAATTTGTATAACATTTTGATAGATAGGTGAATATTAATACTTAAGTTGTAACAGTATAAAATTTTAATCAGGAATGGATTTCTTGATTTTTATTAATTTCCGCATACAAGTGAAGACGAGCATCAGAGCATCAGGAAGAAGTGAAATCTGCAGAGACAGAGTTTATTGAAGGACAGAGAGAACATGAGAGATCCAGAACCCTGCAGAATGAAACACACTGAAGAACAAACAGTGGAGGCTGGGGTCGAGCACGTCATTTGACACACAGCAGCCACAATTGCACTTATGTTTTATTTTTTTATTTTTTATTCGAAAAAATACCACCCGTGTTAACTAAATCTTGAAATCTTGAAAAATCTCGATTCTTGTTGATTATTTTTTATCCTTCATTAATGGGTCTGAAGAACATTAAGAATGTAGGTAAAGCTTTAAGCAGTTCGTCAGATTTAGTGTTTGTGGTCGAAAAAAACTTTGTGAAGTTGTGAAAAAACAGTTAAACAAATAAATAATATATGGGACACTTTATATGTGCAGGGTACCAAATAAAACAATTTTATGCTAAACAGATTTGGCATAAAAAGTTATACTTTTAGATAAACTTGTATTTTACAGCGTAAAGTTATTTTTCTTATTACTTTGGAAACAGGGTTTGAAGAAAGCAGTGAACATGGACTGAGATTATTTTCACATCATACTCTAGAAAGCAGCGATGAATGATATATCTGCAAACATGTTTGTGTTTAATGTCAAGCATTGTTACAAGGAAAGCGCATCTATTTCTTTGTAAGGCACTAGATACTAGGCTACTGTACTGGATAGGTTTGATTGATGTTGAAGTGTTTGGGACGTGGATTTAATGGTAAGCCTTTGTTTTTGTAATGAAGCTTTAAAAAAAAAATACATTAGCATTTAGATTTGGATTTAGATTTATCTGCAAATATAAAAGTTATTGTCTTCCATATATAAAGAAATATGGGTATCGGCCAAAGTGTTCATATCATTACATTCCTACTGGAAAGAGTTCAGATGATGTCACGTCCTGGGTGTGGCCATTTAAGAAACACCTTGTTTTTTTTGTTTTTTTTTTTAAAAAGATGAAATCGTGTCTTAACCGTGTTGAGTGAAAAAATGTAGATTCAATATAGATGACTGTACCTCGTTTCATAAAAATGCATAAAATAGATCATAGTCGTTGTCTACTTTTACTTCATATTTCTCTCATTTTTATTATTTGTTTATATATTGTGACTTTTTACTTTCATTTCAGACCTGATGGAGGAGAATGAGGAGAGTGAACAGCAGAAACATCATTGTGGCAAAACTAGAGAGAAAACTTCTTTGCTGAAAATAAGAGTCAAGAAAAGTTTTCTGGGTCACTTTTTTAAAAAAAAAAGGGGGGATAAATTAAGAGCATACCTACTTCTCCAGGCTCCACTACACCACTGACAATAACCCCTGTTTATAATATTCCAGTTAAATCTGAAATTACGGCATTGTGATAACTACAAATCAAGACAAAAGATGTACCTTGAACTTTGACCCGGTTCGACATTAGCAACTAATTAACATTCTATATGATTCATGGATTAAGTAATAAATTAATTGTTATTAGTTAAATGTTATGGCGTATACAAAGAAAAGGTGTATTAGTCGGTTTCTGCTGGGTACCAGCACATGTGGGTATATTGGGAAATGAAACAGCTGATGAATTGGCAAAAGATGCTTTAAAAAAGGAAGATGTTAATGTTGCTTTAAGTAAAGGTGAAGTCAAAACTATAATTATGGAAAATAGGAAAAAGGATTGGCAAGAAATATGGAATTCAGATAATAAGAGGAGGCATTTATTTAATATTAAAATAATGTTAATAATAAACTAAACATTAGTGGTAGATGAGACTTGTACACACAGGACTGAATGCATCACTGTTACTGGAGCACATGAGAATGGTTTGTTGTGTCTTCTGAGGTGAGTTGATCAGATCAGATATTTCGCTTATTTACACAGATATGGGACGCCTCACTCAGTTTAAAACACTTTATGCACCTGTTCTGGCGTCTGCAGACTGATTTAGTTGAAAGGAACATTACTGTAAACTAAAGTCATGCAGACATGAACGATTTCGTGTATTTTTTATTTCTTTATTTTTTCAAAGCTGCCGTGTTAAATGTTTAGAGTGATAATGTTAGTGTTATTGAATGTTTGAAGGTTTTATGATCGTTCGCTTCTCTTTACATGCAAACCAGTAAGATGTTAATTAGATTATAATATGGACAAATTAAAGTGGTTGATAAAGATGGTCATCATTAGTGTCTGTCTTTATTGTAATGATGTTTTTCTGTATCAAAGTTGAGAAATAATAGTAGCCTATTTATCTTGCAATAGAGCACTTTTAAAGGCTTTCTGCAGACATGCACTCACACCCTCCGTCACCTGCGCTTCCACAAGAGACTTTGTCACGGGGTGACGAAGGGGAAGCGGAACTAAGTTCCGCTGGAATTGTGTTCCTCCCGGGACGGTATTGCGGTAACACCGGTCCACTTCCGGGTTGCGCATTATGTCGCAATAACGCTAATGAGTGATTGACATCTGGTGCGGAGAGTTTGATGTGGCGATCTGTGAGAGGATTATAGAGGCGGAGTAACCACATAAAAAGGGAAGTACAGAGACCATGTGGGTTGGTTTTTTTTCTACTGGTTGTTCGTTCTTCCGGTTGTCCTTCCTGGTTGTCCTTTCTTCGGATGTGTTCCCCTGAGAGAAGTGGATTCCTTTGATGGTTGGGCTGGCGTTCGGAGGTATCTGAAGATTGTTGCGGGGTTCGGCTGTGCGACAGATATAACAGCAATCGAGTGGAGATATTGAGGACGGAAAGAGAGTGAGTTATGAGGACCAAGTGAAGACCAAGCCGCGCCATCATCATCGGAGGGAAGATAAGTAATATGATCTTGGAGTTCGAATGAGTGCATGAACCTGCACTGAGATTGATATAATGTTGTGGAGTGGATTGATCACGAGGGTTGTATCACTGGAGAGTGTGTGGATTGAGTGATCAGTTGAACTCCTGTCTTCTCCTTCGAGTGTGGGCAAGAAACGCTCGGTCCCCGGGTCCGTACGGAGGCATTCGCACTTCCTCGCTAATGGGTGAGACTCGATCCAGCCCGACAGTGGAAGGAACAATCGTTGGGTGAGTGTTGGCTCTATTTTGCACTAAGAGTGGATATGCAGTGCCTGAAGAGGTGTGTTTGCACAAGAAATTGCTTGAAGTGAAGTTGCAGAGTGTGGGGAATATATACAGAGTTAATGCCGTACGCTCACCTCCTTGAGAGCCCACCACTGTCACCGTAACAAAAACCCAGGCGTTCTGTGCGAAGATTCTCCCTACTTGCTGGAAGATTGTGTGTATGGTATTAACTTACTCTGCTGTGCAGCTTGCAGGATCCTCCGGGCCAAGCGCCGTATGTGATGTCGCTGTGAAGAGAGGTGGACATCAGAAATATTCCTTTCCTTCCCAGCTGTAAGCCCCTTCACTCGTTCAAAGAACATATACCTGTTGTTGAACTACTTACTCTGCTGTGCAGCTTGCAGGATCCTCCGGGCCAAGCGCCGTATGTGATGTCGCTGTGAAGAGAGGTGGACATCAGAAATATTCCTTTCCTTCCCAGCCGTAAGCCCCCTCACTCGTTCAAAGAACATATACCTGGTGTTGAACTACTTACTCTGTTGTGCAGCTTGCAGGGTCCTCCGGGCCAAGCGCCGTATGGGATGTCGCTGTGAAGAGAGGTGGACATCAGAAATCTTCCTTTCCTTCCCAGCTGTAAGCCCCCTCACTTGTTCAAAGAACATATACCTGTTGTTGAACTACTTACTCTGCTGTGCAGCTTGCAGGGTCCTCCGGGTTACGCGCCGTATGTGATGTCGCTGTGAAGAGAGGTGGACATTAAGAAATATTCCTGGCATTGTCTAGACCAAAGCCTCTATAAGTTCAACCTACCAGGATACTCCCCCACTCAGTGGATGGGTGGCCGACTCCTCTTCTCCCGGACCGGCCACGTACAGGCACGAGCTGCCGAAGAGAACTCTACGCCCTCCCGGCGTCTGAGGTCCGATCCCGTTCTGGTCGGGAGACACGGGATTAGCTGAGACTCTTAATTGATTTTAACTAAATAAACCTTGTCAAACTTTTACTCTCTCGTCTGTCTGGTTTTCCTGATACGCTCCCCGAGGTGATTCTGGGTTTCAGGGGTGGGTGCAGTCCGGCTTGACCCCCCGACCTGTGACAGATTTGGCGTAGTCGGCAGGGTTTTTTTCACCTCGGGTTGAGCGACCAGGGATTCTCAGATGGCCGACGACGAGGCACTGGGGGTCCCACCCCGAGTCATGCCAGTGTTCATGGGAAACCCCTGGGTCCAGAAATATGGAGGAAGTGAGTCAGAGGTGCGCCTCTCCGAATGGCGGGCTCAGATCGAGTATCTGGCCGGGCTACAGGGACTGAGTGCGACCCAACAGCTACAGTTTGCCCTCAACTCCCTTGAAGGGGAAGCACGGCGGGAAGTCCAAGCCGCCCCCGAAGCTGTCCGAGCCACCGCCCAGTCTGTGTTCGGATTCCTGACGGAAAGGTATGGTGACGCTACTCCAACTGCGGTTCTCCGGGCCCAGTTCTTCAGCAGTAAGCAGGGCCCCCGCCAATCTGTTAGAGCTTTTGCCCTCCAACTACGAGAGCAAGTTACCAGGCTGCAGGGACGCCCGGACCATGGTCTCGGAAACGGTGAGGCCCTGTTGAGGGACCAATTTCTGCTGGGGCTAAGGGAAGGCCCAGTGCGCCAGGGCCTTAGAGTACAATTCAGAAGGGAGCCTGAACTTACCTTTGAAGACCTAAAGAAAGAAGCGGTGGCGTTGGAGATCGATCAGGCTGAGGTGAAAGAGCCCCCTGTGTGTGCGGCCGTAAGTAGCTCCGCAGCGGCTGTCCCCGACATGGCGGATTGGAAACAGGCTCTGAAACTCGAACTCCTAAAGGACGTCCGGGAGCAGATGGCGGAGCTAACCAAGACGCTCGTGGACGAGCTGCGTCTCGGGGCTACCAGGCAAGAGGTGAGGCCTATCTCTCGGGACCGGGCGTACTCTGACGGGAACAGGGACTCAGGGAGGCGACCTAATCGGCCCAACCGGCCCCAGTTCGAATGGGACGAGCAAGGACGACCTATCTGCAACCGCTGTGGCCAACCAGGCCATTACAGCCGACAGTGTGGCCCTCGAAGAGGTTCGGAGGGGGGTTTTTAGGTCGACCGGCCACAGTGGGTCGTGTGGTCGGGACCCCCTTAGATGACCCACCCGTCGGAGCAGGCTCCAAGGACAGGCTGGTTGGGCATAGCCCAGTGGTGGAGGTTCAGGTGTGCGGTGTGAAGGTGCCCTGTCTCATCGACACCGGATCCCAGGTGACCTTATTCGCAGAAAGCCTGTCGCAAGAGCTGTTCGGAAACCAAAGGATGCATGGGACGGAGGCTCCCTGGCTCTCCCTGAAAGGAGCAAACGGTCTGGACATCCCCTACATTGGCTATAGGCTGACGGATTTGGAGGTCCACGGAGTTATCGTGCCCCAGAAAGGAGTAATCATCGTACAAGACCACTGTTTGGGGAGTCACCGGGCTCTACTGGGTATGAATGTATTATCAGCGTGTTGGGAAGAGTTGTTTCGGACAAAGCCCGCTCGAGGGGTCTCGCCGGCTGAACAACAGGAATGGGAACGTGTCGCCGCTGACTGCCGACGGATCCAGATGTCCCGGGCCCGGCAAGGCCGCGAAGGGACCGGTCGGGTAGCGTGCCGGTATGCCCTGTCCGTGCCAGCGAACAGCGAGGCCCTAGTATGGGTACGAGTCCCCCAGCGGGACGTGGGACCGAAAGAATGGATGCTGGTGGAGCCCCACTGGGATGGCCAGCAGGTAGAAGTCGCCAGAGGTTTGGCCGTGGCACGAAGAGGACGGATCCCGGTGAGAGTTCGGAACGGGACGCCCCATGTCGTGCACCTACACAAACACCAGCGGCTGGTCAAGGTGACGCCGGTAGAGCCCCATCAGGTGCGGGAGGACAAGGACGTGAGCTTTCGCCAAGTACACCCTGCGGTGGTGGAAGTGGCCCTTACCCAAGCGAGCTCGTCGCCCCAGAGTCTAGGGGAGGAGGTGCCTGGCCACTTGAAGGGAAATTCCCTGCAAGGGGAGGAGCTGGGACCGGTACAGGCTAGGAAGCTGCGAGACCTGCTGAGTAAGTGGCAACATGTCTTCTCGGCACACGAAGAGGACTATGGCTGCACCAACGTCGTGCAACATCGGATCCCCACCGGAGAGGCAGAGCCCAGTAGAGAAAGGTATCGACCCGTCCCACCTACCCTGTATACGGAGGTCCGCACACTGCTACAGGGTATGCTCGATCGAGGGGTTGTCAGAGAGAGCAGTAGCCCGTGGGCAGCTCCCATCGTGTTGGTGCAAAAGAAGACTGGCGCATGGAGGTTCTGCGTTGACTACCGCAAGCTGAACCTGGTCACTAAGAAGGACGCGTTCCCCCTACCCCGGATTGAGGACTCCCTGGCTGGCTTGACACGCTCGGCATGGTACTCCACGCTGGACTTGGCAAGCGGCTACTGGCAGGTGCAAGTGGCCGAGGCAGACCGGGAGAAGACCGCCTTTATCACCCCGTTCGGTCTCTTTGAATGGGACCGGATGCCCTTCGGCCTCTGCAACGCTCCTGCCACCTTCCAGAGGCTGATGCAGCGGTGCCTGGGAGGTCAGTTGATGGAGTCCGCCTTGGTATACATGGACGATGTGATTGTCTATTCCCCAGATTTCGACTCCCACTTACAACATCTTGAGCAGGTCTTCAGGGCCATGGAGAAATATGGGCTGAAGCTCCAGCCGGACAAATGCCATCTGTTACGGCGGGAAGTCAAATTCTTGGGACATTGTGTGGGTGCGGCGGGAGTTTCGGTCGACCCGGAGAAGGTGTCGGCGGTGCGAGAGTGGGCTGCCCCGCAGACGGTGAAGCAGGTCCGGTCATTCCTGGGCTTCGTGGGGTACTACCGCCGCTTTATCAAGGACTTCTCCAAGATCGCAAAGCCCCTAAATCAGTTGCTGGCTGGGACAGGACGCCCCCGAGGTCGTGGATCACCGGCTATCCTGTGGAGCCCCGAGTGTGAGGCTGCGTTCCAGCGACTGAAACAAGAGTTGCTACAGGCGCCGATTCTGGCATATGCCGACTTCTCCAAGCCCTTTGTCCTGTACACGGACGCCAGCAACCTGGGCTTAGGGGCCGTGTTGGCCCAGCAACAGGACGGCGTAGAGCGGGTCGTAGCCTATGCAAGCCGGAGCCTTCATCCAGCAGAGAGGAATGACGCCAACTACAGCTCCTTCAAGTTGGAACTGCTGGCGCTGAAATGGGCACTCAGCGAGAAGTTTAAAGATTATCTGTGGGGTGCCCAGGTGACGGTAGTAACCGACAACAACCCATTAGTACACCTACAGACGGCGAAGTTGGGGGCAGTGGAACAGCGTTGGGTGGCCCAGTTGGCCAACTACAACTACCAGCTCCAGTACCGGCCAGGTCGAGAGAACACCAACGCTGATGCCCTGTCCCGCCTCCCGGCAGCTCAAGGTCCGAGGGATCCACTGGAACCCATGCCAGACCCCGAGGGAGAGGAGTATATGGTGGGCATCGTGGAGGCGCCGGGGACTCAACGTGAGGCGGCGCCTGTGAGTTGGGGGTGGGACCCCTGCCGCTGGAAGGAGCGACAGCAGGCCGACAGGGAGATCAGTGGCTTGATGCGATGGTTGGAACGGGGGCAAAAACCGACGTTGGCCGGACAACGGGCCCAAGGGGAAGCAGGAAGGAAGCTGTTGGGACAATGGGCTAGACTACGGGTGAAGGAGGGAGTACTATGTAGGTCTGTCCGAGATCCGAGGTTGGACGAGGAACTCCGACAGATCGTTGTCCCCGAAGGCCAGGTACAAGAGCTCTTGACAGCGTACCACGATCAGCTGGGCCACCAAGGGCACGAGAAAACGGTATCTCTCTTGAGGCGACACTTTTATTGGCCCAACCTAGAGGCAACGGTACGTGCCTTTGTGCAGGCCTGTCCTCGTTGCACCTTGTTCAAAGCCAGGAAGGAAGCACGAGCACCGATGGTCCCCATCCAGGCGAAGGCCCCTCTCCACATAGTCGCAATGGACTTCTTGACATTGGGTCGGCCGGCAGACCGCTATCAGAACATCCTTGTCATTATCGACCTGTTCACTAAGTACTCCTGGGCCATTCCTACCTTGGACCAGACGGCGAACACCACCGCCACGGCTCTGTGGAGAGCTGTCTTCCAGCCGTTCGGTTGCCCCGAGTTTCTACACTCGGACCAAGGGCCAAACTTCGAGTCTCGGGTGATCAGAGAGCTGTGTAGATTGTATGGCTGCACCAAGACCCATACCACTACTTACCACCCCCAGGGAAATGGCGGATGCGAGCGGTTCAATCAGACCCTATTGAACTTGCTTGGCACGCTAGATCAAGAACATCAGAGTGACTGGGTGAGTGCGTTACCAAATCTGATTCAGGCATACAATAACAGCACGCACAGTACCACGGGCTACGCCCCCACTTATTTGATGTTTGGCAGGCATGTGCGGATGCCCACCGACTTATTGCTGGGGACGGCAGCAACCGAGGAGGAGGGGAACGTAACCGAGTGGGTAGGGCGTCACCACCAACGCCTCCATTTTGCATACGAGCAAGTCTCGAGACGGATCCGAGCGGCTGGGAAGAAAAACAAGAGGCTGTACGATCGGACGGCTCGAGAAGCCCCCCTCCTCCCAGGGGAAAGGGTCCTGGTAAGGGATAACCGGCGACAGGGAAAGGGGAAGCTCAGCGACCGATGGGAGACTACACCATATGTGGTCGAGGGCCAGCAGCGGCCTGGACAGCCGGTTTATACGATTCGGCCCGAAGGAAAAGCCGGGCCTGCTAGAGTGGTCCATCGGAACATGATCCGCCCCTGTCCGAACTACCCCAGCCCCGTAGAGGAGGCGCCAACGGAGCCTGAAGTTGTAGCCCCGTGGATAGCAGGATGGGCCGTGATCCCAGGAGAACGGGTAAATGTCCCTGCAGAAATGGCCCCTGGAGACCCGATGGATATGCCTGCGGGCATCGACCCTGTTTCGCCACCACGACGGTCCCAGAGGGAGAACCGAGGTCGGCCCCCAGCACGCTATGGAGAATGGGCGACTGAAAGGTGTTCTAGGGACTAGAACGGTTTGGCAGGGGGGTATGTCACGGGGTGACGAAGGGGAAGCGGAACTAAGTTCCGCTGGAATTGTGTTCCTCCCGGGACGGTATTGCGGTAACACCGGTCCACTTCCGGGTTGCGCATTATGTCGCAATAACGCTAATGAGTGATTGACATCTGGTGCGGAGAGTTTGATGTGGCGATCTGTGAGAGGATTATAGAGGCGGAGTAACCACATAAAAAGGGAAGTACAGAGACCATGTGGGTTGGTTTTTTTTCTACTGGTTGTTCGTTCTTCCGGTTGTCCTTCCTGGTTGTCCTTTCTTCGGATGTGTTCCCCTGAGAGAAGTGGATTCCTTTGATGGTTGGGCTGGCGTTCGGAGGTATCTGAAGATTGTTGCGGGGTTCGGCTGTGCGACAGATATAACAGCAATCGAGTGGAGATATTGAGGACGGAAAGAGAGTGAGTTATGAGGACCAAGTGAAGACCAAGCCGCGCCATCATCATCGGAGGGAAGATAAGTAATATGATCTTGGAGTTCGAATGAGTGCATGAACCTGCACTGAGATTGATATAATGTTGTGGAGTGGATTGATCACGAGGGTTGTATCACTGGAGAGTGTGTGGATTGAGTGATCAGTTGAACTCCTGTCTTCTCCTTCGAGTGTGGGCAAGAAACGCTCGGTCCCCGGGTCCGTACGGAGGCATTCGCACTTCCTCGCTAATGGGTGAGACTCGATCCAGCCCGACAGTGGAAGGAACAATCGTTGGGTGAGTGTTGGCTCTATTTTGCACTAAGAGTGGATATGCAGTGCCTGAAGAGGTGTGTTTGCACAAGAAATTGCTTGAAGTGAAGTTGCAGAGTGTGGGGAATATATACAGAGTTAATGCCGTACGCTCACCTCCTTGAGAGCCCACCACTGTCACCGTAACAAAAACCCAGGCGTTCTGTGCGAAGATTCTCCCTACTTGCTGGAAGATTGTGTGTATGGTATTAACTTACTCTGCTGTGCAGCTTGCAGGATCCTCCGGGCCAAGCGCCGTATGTGATGTCGCTGTGAAGAGAGGTGGACATCAGAAATATTCCTTTCCTTCCCAGCTGTAAGCCCCTTCACTCGTTCAAAGAACATATACCTGTTGTTGAACTACTTACTCTGCTGTGCAGCTTGCAGGATCCTCCGGGCCAAGCGCCGTATGTGATGTCGCTGTGAAGAGAGGTGGACATCAGAAATATTCCTTTCCTTCCCAGCCGTAAGCCCCCTCACTCGTTCAAAGAACATATACCTGGTGTTGAACTACTTACTCTGTTGTGCAGCTTGCAGGGTCCTCCGGGCCAAGCGCCGTATGGGATGTCGCTGTGAAGAGAGGTGGACATCAGAAATCTTCCTTTCCTTCCCAGCTGTAAGCCCCCTCACTTGTTCAAAGAACATATACCTGTTGTTGAACTACTTACTCTGCTGTGCAGCTTGCAGGGTCCTCCGGGTTACGCGCCGTATGTGATGTCGCTGTGAAGAGAGGTGGACATTAAGAAATATTCCTGGCATTGTCTAGACCAAAGCCTCTATAAGTTCAACCTACCAGGATACTCCCCCACTCAGTGGATGGGTGGCCGACTCCTCTTCTCCCGGACCGGCCACGTACAGGCACGAGCTGCCGAAGAGAACTCTACGCCCTCCCGGCGTCTGAGGTCCGATCCCGTTCTGGTCGGGAGACACGGGATTAGCTGAGACTCTTAATTGATTTTAACTAAATAAACCTTGTCAAACTTTTACTCTCTCGTCTGTCTGGTTTTCCTGATACGCTCCCCGAGGTGATTCTGGGTTTCAGGGGTGGGTGCAGTCCGGCTTGACCCCCCGACCTGTGACAACTTCACTTGAAATTTTTTTTTATTTTTTAAATTGAACCTCTCTTGCACCTGATTTTATAAGCATAATTGCTCGGATTGAGTACTTCTTCAAGAATCGGCTAAAAACACATCTCATCCATCTTTATTTGACCCTCTATCTCTAGCACTCTCTATTATAATTCTATTCTTAAAAAAAAACTAACAGTAGCTTTTATAATCTTTTTGTATTCTATCTGTTTTCTTTTTATTTATTATACAATTAACAAAAGCAGAAAAGTCCTCTAACACTAGCTTGTGTTATATTTATTATATAATTAAAAAAAAGAAAAACCTTGCTACGTGTACTGCATTAAGCTGAGACTTGTTATAGCACTTGTGTATCTTTGCTCTTTTGTTGATTTTGATTGCTTCCATTGTCCTCATTTGTAAGTCGCTTTGGATAAAAGCATCTGCTAAATGACTAAATGTAAATGTAAAAAATCCTAAATATTTTACACTTCCCATTATTGTTGTCATGCTACCAAAAGTTCTGTTTTCAGTACCAATACCAGTGAAAATCCACGGTTCTCTGAACCAATTTCAGTACCAAAGCAAAAAAAAAAGCTAATTAAAAACACACTATTTTTATGAATAAAGTTAAACAAAAATACAATTTACAAAAATCAATGTCATTCTTTATACTTATGTAAAATTGTGTTTCAAGTTTTTCCACAAGTAATAAAAGTATAAAAAAAGTAAACAAGTTTCACCAGTTTGATAGGTTAAGGTCAATTGGTGGTCTATTTGTACCTTGCAAATTTGTAAAATTATATTTCCATGTTTATTTCATTTTTTTCTTACATTTGATTTTTTTTTCTTTTTTTTCATAAAACGCTTTACAATAAGATTCCATTTGTTAGATAACACGTCCTATCAATAAACAATAGTTATATAGCAATAAGGCTATTCTTCTTAGGGTTCATTTCAAAATGTACTAATATAAAATCAACAGCTTAATCTGTCAAAATTATTTATTGCACAATGAACAAACATGCATGATCAAGTGTTTGTATTAAATAACATTCACAAACATCTTCAGCTGTAATAAGTCTTCTCACACTCAAAGCACACGTGATCTCTCACACCAGTGTGTATCTTCTGATGGACTTTTAGACTCTACAGCAGTGAAAAACTCTTTCCACAGAAAGAACATGAATGTGGTTTCTACAAGACACAAATGACCTAACATTAGCTGCTGAAAATCAATAGATCCTGTTTTCACCTCATTATGCTGATGACTTCAGATCTGTTAATTGCCACATTAAGCTAATTTTATTGCTGTCAACTGACTTAAGCAAACGCAAACGCCCCCCCCCCATCTTTATACGCCTTTAAATTAATAAGAGGTAATATAAATGTCAGAATTAAAATATAGAGATGAAATTCTTAGAAAGTAAAAAGAGATGTAAGTTGTGAATTAGTATAAAACACAGTTTTTAATTAACTTGATAGTTACTTCATTAGGTGGATAGATTGGTGAACGTTAATATTTAAAATGGGTAAATTATTACACAAATAATGTGTAATAACTTATTTATCTTTAATTTGGCCAGATCTGCTCCTCCTCCAGTGAAGCTCCTCCCACAACAAGGACACCTTCAGTGAAGCTCCTCCCACAACAATCACACCTTCAGTGAAGCTCCTCCCACAACAATCACACCTTCAGTGAAGCTCCTCCCACAACAATCACACCTTCAGTGAAGCTCCTCCCACTGCAGTTCAGCAATAAATGCTGGAATATTCCCATCAGTCTACAAGTGAAGACGAGCATCAGAGCATCAGGAAGAAGTGAAATCTGCAGAGACAGAGTTTATTGAAGGACAGAGAGAACATGAGAGATCCAGAACCCTGCAGAATGAAACACACTGAAGAACAAACAGGTTGGTGTTTATTCTTCATCCTTCATCAGTGAGACTGGAGAACATTTAAAGTTATCAGCAGTTCATCAGGTTTAGTGTTTAGAGCAGGAAAATACTCTAGGAGTTGTAAAAAATGAACACAAAAAAAAGTTCAATAAATAATATAGGAGAGACTTTCTATCTCAGGGTACAAAATATGAGGTGTGTTCGACTTCATGCGGCGCGGCACAGATCTATCGGTGAGAGCAGCCGCTTGCAGTCGGGGGCGGAATTGAAAGCGGAGACGTCAAGTCGGACACTTTCTACTCCCGGTGGTGATGCTCTCGCGGTGTTTGCATACTCTTCTCACAATAACATGCTATATTTGTCAAATGCACGGATGTTTTAGAAATGTTTTCATGAGCAACAGAAATACTTTTTATATACTGCTTAATACAGGGCCATCTATTCAAGAATAAAGTTCAACATGAACGTATACTATTTAAACACCAACAGGCCTTTATCGGTTTTTTATTATTAATTGTGACTCATTATAACATTGTGACTATACAGTAAAAAAAAAGCTTTTACTGTTCTAAAAACAGATTTGTGGGCAGTATGTTTTTTCATTATTATACAAACATCATAAAAAGGTTTGTCCAAGCATATACAACTCACAACAAGTGAAACAATTCATGCCAGGGGTAAAATTACAACAATTTAAAGTAACAAAAAGCTTCATAGGTCTTTCTTGCTTTTTTGTTCTTAATTTTATCTAATGTAGTAGCATTTGTTTGTTTGTTGTTGTAGAAACACACGTCATTGTTGTCATGTGGTGAATTTGGCCAATCGTGAAACAGCTGTGTCGTCATCAGCGGTCTTGCAGTCGCTCTGGAGAAACTGAGCTGTCTGAGTCAGCCGGCTGCTCTCGAAACGCTCTCGCGGTACTTTGATGCCACATGTGACAGTGACGTGGCGTCAGCGCCGGTTCAAGCCGGACAAATTTTCTAACCGGCATGCACTTCTTCAAGTCAGCCCCCGGTCGGTTTTCATGGCGCCGCATGAAGTCGAACACACCTATGGACTAAAACTCAAATGTTCAAATGATGTCACTTCCTGTGTGTTGCCGTAATGGAAATTGTGTTGAGTGTTAATTAGTTTAAAATAGAAAAAGAGTTAATTACATAATATTTTAGTATATTTATATTAATGCTAATATTATGTTTATAATATAATATTATAATTGTGGATTTGATTAAGCATCAAATAGTTCTTGCTACAGAAACATTGGATTAGTGTCTGTATTATTTTAATATAGATAATTGTACCTTATTTTTTTTAAATGTGTCAATGATCATAATTTTGTGTAGCCGTTGTCTGCTTTTAGTTCACATTTCTCTGATTTATTATTTCTTTATTTTTTTTTTTTACCTTAAATTTCAGATCTAATGGAGAAACCACATCATGTCAAAACTGGAGAAAAATCTCACTCACAGACTGAAAGAGTTTCTTTATTGAAAAGAAAAGTCAAGAAAAGTTTCACCTGCACTCAGTGTGGAAAGAGTTTCACAAACAAACACAATCTCAAGAGACACATGAGGATCCACACTGGAGAGAAACCATTCACATGTGATCAGTGCGGGAAGAGTTTCACAGTATCATCACACCTTAAGGACCACATGAAGATTCACACTGGAGAGAAACTGCATGAATGTGATCAATGTGGAAAAGAATTTTCGAGGGCTTCAAACCTGAAGGAGCACCTGAAAGTTCATTCAAAGGAGAAACCACATTCATGTTCTTTATGTGGAAAGAGTTTTTCACATCTGTGGAGTTTAAAAGTTCATCAGAAGATACACACTGGTGTGAGAGATCATATGTGCTTTGAGTGTGAGAAGACTTTTATTACAGCTTCACATTTGAAACAGCACCAGAGGATCCACACTGGAGAGAAACCTTACAAGTGTTCACACTGCGAGAAGAGATTCAATCATTCAGGAGACCTGAAAGCACATGAGAGGATCCACACTGGAGAGAAACCATATCACTGCACTGCATGCGGGAAGAGTTTCACTCATTCTTCTTCTCTACGTAGTCATAAAATACACAACCACATTAAGTAGTTTATCTTCAGGTCCACTGCTTTCAATGCTACACCGCATCTCTTCCATATTAATCTGTCATAAGAAACATCATCTAAATTAGTCACAGTGAATAAAGTTCATCTTCAAGACCAGCAAAGTTTCATCTGTGAGATTCAGATCAACTCAAAGATGGAGTTCCTCCCCAAAGAACAATATCTAAAGTTGTATTATTGTGTACAATTTTTCTTTGATATAAATTATATCGTTATGCTTCATTACAAGTTTTGTTTCATGTTCAAAATGTTCTTAAATTCATATTTGTAGAAGATGTTTACAGCTTCAAAATGTTCTTCTTCACTAAGCATTCGTGTGTATGATTGTTTCAATGTTTGGAGCCAAAAACTAAAGGATGAATCTGTGAGGGAAATTAATTAGACATGCTGATGCAATTTTAATGTTATTTATCATTCTTTCTTTTTTGACATTTATGTTTGTCAAATAAAAAATAGTTTTAGTTACTTTATGTTTTTAAATAGCCTATAATTGAACAGGATTGCTAACAAACTGTAAAGATAAGTGTGTCAGTCGTGTCAGTGTGAGAAGTGTGTGTTTTCTTCAGTAGAGCTCTGTATTGCTGGAAAGCACTCAGACTCAGAATAAAGTCCAGATCCAGAATGCAGCAGCTAGAGTGGTCTTTAATGAACCAAAGAAAGCTCATGTTACCCCTCTCTTCATCAGGTTACACTGGCTACCAATAGCCGCTCGCATCAAATTCAAGGCACTGATGTTTGCCTACAAGACAACAACTAGCACTGCACCAATATATCTAAACTCACTTGTTCAAACTTACGCACCCTCCAGAAGCTTGCGGTCTGCAAGTGAACGACGCCTTGTGGTGCCATCACAAAGAGGTACCAAATCTCTCTCACGGACCTTTTCCTGGACTGTGCCCGGCTGGTGGAATGACCTCCCGATCTTAATTCGAACAGCTGAGTCTTTAGCCATCTTCAAAAATCATCTAAAGACGCATCTTTTTCGCCAGCACCTGACCAACTAGTACTAACACTTTCCTATTACATCTATTTATTTATTTAAAAAAAAAAAAAAAAAAACAACAACCTAGCAATATGTACTGTGCTGTGCTAACTGAAACTCGTCAGAGCACTTGTATACTGCTGCACTCTCGATGGTCTATCTGCTTCTATTGTTCTCATATTGTACGTCGCTTTGGATAAAAGCGTCTGCCAAATGTTTAAATGTAAAATGTAAATGTAAAAGTGAGATGATCTGCTGCTGATCCTGAATGGCTTGTTTAATGAGTGTTAACAGTCTGAGGCTCATCAATAATAATAGAGCTGCTGAAAATCCTCTAGGCTATATTTGTTAATAGCTCCTGTTTTCACCTCATATTATGCAGATCTCCTGTAAACTGTCAGTTAAAGTTCATTTCATTCTTATCGTCAGACTTAAACTATTATGATATCTACAAGACACAGATGTCCTAACAGCATTTATTTCATCATTAGTCTGTGTTAGACTTTAAGTTTGTTGGCAAAATGTGGGCAAACAATTTATAATCAGTATTTAACAAGGTTATCAGAAGTAGATTATCTATATATCTAGAGGGTTTTTTTCGACTTTAATTCTTTTAAATCGTCTAAAAAAACAACAACCTGGTCTCATAGAAATACGTACCTCTGCGCACTTTTTGTGCAACACCATTTTACGCACCTTGCTGCACGTTTCGCCGCAGTTTCAAATAGAAATGTTCACTGATTGGCGCTAAAACACAGGTTCAATGTGTGAACCCGGGCACGTTTTTATTATGTAGATATTGGTGCGTACAGAAAAACCAGAATAAAACATCTCCATGAAATCTTACAATATGTCATTTTTTTTGTTATTAATTTGCATTAGAGACTTTTTCAAAGCTTCCATTTCTGATAAAAATAGATTACACTTTGGTATGCATTTCACAAATTTCTGTGTATGAATGTAATATTTAAATTTTAAATTTAACGACATAATCGTTTTAATTTTGTGTGAAAAAGTACAAATAACATATTTTAAAGATAGCATATAATTAACATTTCTTTGCAGAAATAGAAAGACACTAACATCAGACCAAAATCTAAGAGACAAATCACAATTATAAAACAAATGACACAAGTCTTCCTCGTGCGTGTTACAGAAACTGCAAGTATTGTCAATGCCCATGAATTTAGAAAGAGCTACTTTACATGAGTAAATTTTATGATGTATTTTGAAATGCACCTCTTTAACTTTATTCAAAATACAAAATTCGTAAGGATTTGACTAAATCGTTTTCCAATTAATCTCAGAAATTGTTGCATTCCAAAATAATTTTCCTCAAGGGAAGATTTGATGTTTTGATTGCAAAATGTGTCTAATATTTTTATTATTACAAGATGAAGAAAATATTTCAATACCATCAACTTTTAATTCTGGAAATATCCTTTAATTGCTTCCAAAAAAGAGGTGGTTATTTATTAGTTGTATCAACCCATTTAGAATAGCTTTAGCCACTTGTTGAAATTCTTTAAAGTGGCCCTATTATGCCTTTTCGAATATTTCCTTTCATGCAGTGTGACATGTAGCTGTATGTGAACATAAACTTTCTGCAAAGTTGTGAAGCCGAAAGTGCACAATATATAAATGTATTGTCTATCAAAAAAAAAAAAAAAAGAGTCGACTCTCAATCGCCTAAACGAGTCGTCAGGAATTCAAATCTTATTCTGTTACGGCTGTACGTCACGAAGTAATACATTTGCATAATGTCCGCCCATGGCTGTCATTCACACTGTACGCTGTAGACCAATCACAAAGAACTGCGCCATCTGACCAATCACAGCTGCGAGTGCTCACGGAAAGGCGGGGTTTAGAGAGACTGATTCTTCAAACTGCTTCACACGAGTCGTTTAGGAATCATTTAGAAATGAGGTAAAATTAAAGCTATTTTTTGAGAAAACTAAACTGTTTTTTGACCTTGGATGCACGTAAACCTGTTTTAGGAGACTCATAAAACAATATTAGCAACCTTAAAAATGGCATAATAGGGGCACTTTAAAGGGGATGGAAAAGTTGTAAACATGCATGAAGTCTTCATAAGACAATGTTTCCACTCTCATAGAACATATCTATAACAAAACACAGTATATATTCCTTTCAAACCACCGATGCAAAAATAACGATTTATTCTTAGAAACAGGGCCTAAAATTAACACTCGCCAAGCGCCAAATGCGAGTAAAAATCGTCGTTGGCGAGTATATGTAACAGTGTCAGTCGCTAGTTGGCGGGTAAAACATGTTCTGAAATATAACAATGCAATGTAGTGGGAACAACGGCCAGTTTTAAAAAGGATTCGCTGTTTCTGACGTAAATGAATAAAATAATCTTTTCCGAAGACAAGATCCTCGTGAAGATAAACGACAACAGCGAATCAAATCATAGGATACAAACAGGCTGATGAGGTCAGAGCCGTGTGATGGCCCGCTTGTCCCTAGACACGCTTCTAATAACTTTTACCTGAGAAGATATTGCTCATCTCGGAAGATTAACTTTTGCCTTCTTTATCCTTCATAACCCGAGAATGTGGCGACACATACCTGGGCTCACGGTGCAGTGAAGTTTGAAAGGTTGCTCGTTCGGCTGTACACAACATGATTGTAAAACATACTGACTGTTTATTTAAGCAACATTTTAATAGGTAATTTCTGAATTGTTTTGTTTCTGTGTTTGCTGACTCAAACATTTATCACAGCAGGTGACGAGCATGTGAGGGAAAATGTTAAGATCTGAGCAATTTTGTTTTGTATGTTTGTTCGTATGATTATCTTGATGTTTGAGTGATTATGTTGCTGGTAATGGTCTTTATTTTTAAAGGTTTTATAATTTGTCAGTTTCTGGACATACCAAAAAGATGTGTTTGTGATCCAGTTACTAGTTCATGCTGTGAATCAAACTAAAACAATATGCAACACATTTTCTTTCAACAAATATTCGTATGGAAATAATCACTATCCACATACTTGAATAAAAACTGAGATGATCTGCTGCTGATCCTGAATGGCTTGTTTAATGAGTGTTTATAGTCTGAGGCTCATCAATATTATCAGCTGCTGAAAATCCTCTTTATTTCATGTCAATAGATCCTGTTTTCACCTCATTTATTATGCTGATGTCTTCAGATCCGTAAATTGCCACATTAAGCTCATTTTATTAGTGTGAACAAACTTAAGCAAATAACAGACATCAGCTATTGTGCCTCCCTTTAATAACTATTATTGAAATTAACTCTCCTGAAAAAACTACTTGATCATTATCTGGATTTTTCAATGCATCTGAGTACACTTGTATTAAATGTCCATACTCTATCCACAAATATTCCCTTACCCGGATTTCCTCAAATTCACTCATTCCTTCTTTCTGCCTGTTTCTAGCATTTTTAGATCAACTGTAGGTTGAGGCAGAATCTAAAACTGCTGATAAGATCATTCTAGGGACAATACTTAATCCATTAATACCTAATTAATCTACTAAACCTTCAGTTATCCATCCAAATCTGTTACATTCCCGTTATCCATACTCCCAGCATTTCTCTGGAACACGTATTGTGGGATGTGAGTTATCCTGAGCCATTAAGTTTGCCCAGTATACCGCAGTTAACTGGTGTCTTCTTAAATTGAGAGGCATCTCACCCAATTCTGCTTGTAACGCTGAAACGGGAGACGACCTGTACATATCCTTAATGCCTGTGCTTGAATTGTTTCTAATATTCCAAGATGTGTCTTTGCTGCAGAGCCATATACTACACAGCCACAGTCCAGTATAGATCTGATTAACATTATGTAAATTGTGTTTGATGCCACACATCTAATTATATTCAACACTTTCTTGCATTTATCGTCCATCCATTTAATGTGTTATTTCCATGTAAGTCTATTGTCTAACCATATACCTAGAAATCTTATTTTAGACACCTGTTCTAGATTATGATTTTGGTGTCAATTCCTTTCCTTTTGTTAGTGAAGAGGACTACCTTTGTTTTTTTTTCCACAGAGAATTTGAACCCACACTGAAATGACCATTCTTCAACCACTTTTAATGCACTTTGCATTTTCCGCACCACATACTCTATATTTCCACCCCTGAACCACTGAGCTCCATCATCAGCAAATAAAGATCTGCGAACACTCTCATCTACTCTCTCAGACACATCATTTATCATTATCATAAAAAGTAATGGGCTAATGACACTTCCTTGAGGTGTACCATTCTCTGTCATTCCTTTAGATGATATGAAGTCTCCCACTCTCACCTTAATTGATCTTGCTTCCAAGAATTATTTAATCCAGTTATACAATCTCCCTCCTATTCCCATATTTTCCCATTTCATTAGCAGACGCTCTCTCCATACCATATCATACGCCTTTTCAATGTCGAAAAATACTGCCCCCACAGTCTCTTTATTCATCAATGTTTTCCTCTTTCCCCTGAATCCACTCTGATTTGAAGATTTCCAAATAATACATTAATCTGTCTGTAATCATGTTTTCCATTACCTACATGGGAAGTAAGAGCTATTGGTCTATAGCTAGTTGAATTACTACGATCCTTTCCTGGTTTCTTTATAGGAATTACTATTGCTTCTTTCCAACTTCTAGGTAGATCTCCATGCACCCATATTCTAATCTAAAAAATCTAACTCTACTCCCAATGCCCTTTCACTTAGATGTTTAATCATACTATAACTTACTCCATCTTGTCCAGGAGTAGATTATTTCACTCTTTTCAATTCAGACATTTCAAAGGGAACATCCAATAGCTTCCCTTATATGTTTTACTGTCGGGTTCCTTTTTAACATCTCTTCCCTTATTCTCTTCCTCTCTTACCGCTCTCCTCACCTCTGCCTGAGCTGCTTTGTACTCAATTAAATTTTGAAAGTTATGTGTTCACCCAATTTTTGCTCTTCTACTCCAACATCAATATTTATTCAAATTTCAAAAACGCGCCAAATTCTGTTTAAAACTACAAAATACTTTAAAACAACGTATCAAACAAAAATAATGTTAAAACAGTTACTGACGTAGACAGACAGGCAGACAGTCAGGTGTGAGGTGAAATTTAGTTTATTAGGCTTTTAAAAGCTTTATAGAGAAACAGGCCTAATTATGGAAAGCCCCAAAAGTGATCATAATATTTCATGGCTTTTAGATGTAACTAAAATTATGAAATTATTCGTTCATGACGCAAGAAAAATCAGCAGACAACAAAAGTGGACAATAAAATTTAATAGCCAACTTGAAGTAAATATAAAGTAAAAGACAGATCTCTCTCTTTATTGACTAACAAGATATAAAGCATCTCAAGTGAATAAAAGTGAAGATGGATCAGATGCAAACCTACATGACAGAATATCTTACACCTGCATTTTGTAAAATACACCCTAAGAGGAAGAATAACTAATTGTTTAAAAAAAAACAACAACAGTGAAGATGAAATTAAAAACAAATTATCCTCTTTTTCAGATTAATGAACAAGAACATTTTGAACCTGTAAAAACCTTTAACAAATATACATTCGAAGAACACTTAAAAACATGAAATGAAACTCATGGTAAAGCATAATAATATAATTGACAATAGATCGCTGTTTTTCGATGGAAAGCTTATGAGGAATGTATTTGCTAAATTTGTGTAAGCAGTACACATCAAAACAAAACATTAAAAATGCAGTGCATACCATATTCATCTTGATAAGGAGTCACAAACGCATCCACTGCTGTAAATCCCGGGTTTAGTTAGAGAGGTAAGAGCCCTTGGAACAACATCCCATAGAGAAGTTTAGTCCAACGAAACAATAACGTTGTAATATGGATGGATATTCCTTTGTTTATTACTTTTCTGGATTGCTCCAGGACTTATTTCATGTGCTTTTATATGCAAAAAAAAAAAAAAAAAAATTCAAAACAAATTCAGTGTGGTACAAATTTTTTCAAGGCACTTCAGTCTCTATAATTTCATAACTCTATAACCTTATCTTTTTGAGCATTATCAACTCTGGATGATGGATAGTAAAGCCCAAAGGATCTTCTTTCCAAAAGTTACCAAAATTGTGTGTGTAGCACACTGAAGTCAGTAACTGTTATAATTTGAAGTTAGGTAGGTCATCATCAGCTGTGAGTCCCAATATGGGGGGTGCTAACAGGTTAAGATAAAATGTTATTTTTGCCAAGTCAGAATATTTGCAAAATAAAGAGATTGCATTTCCGTGAAATAATATGTAGATCTGTTAAAGTTTCTCCTTGAAAATGATTTTAGAATTTTATTTCAATCCATAAAACGTTTTCAAATGAAGAGTGCCTTAAAACTCTAATTGAATTGGTGTTATTTGCGTTTAGTATTATTTTAATGTTTATTTTATTTTTATTTATTTTGTTTATGCTGCTTGGATTTATTGTTAATGTGTTTAACAATGGAATGACGATGCCTGTTTGTTATTTGAAGGTTTAATAAAGTAATTAAAAAAAATAAATAAAAACTTAATATAGTGACGACATACAGTGAGGGCGCCTCCACAACTGACACACATGACTCTTCGTGCGCACAAGATGTTTACAAGACAGGAAAATTTATTTTTCTGCGTCGTGAACTTTTTCATTTCTTAACGAGTTATGAAGATAAGTTGAAATAATGACATTGACCAGGCTACACCATCTCACTTGGTGCAGATACTGAATCAGGACAGCGCATTTGTCAGAGGCACATTTTAGCTAAGTTACTTCAACTGAGTCTGGCAGAAGAATTCGTTTTTCTGAGGTGAGTCTTACAATTTATAACAAAATAGGTTTATAAATGTATAAAATAAAGTTCTTGAACTCTGGAAAGACACTAAAACCATTTTTTTTTAAATTGTATTTTGTATTTTATTGTTATGTATAGTACTGGTGGCCGTTGAGAATTACCATGGCAACCGTGGACACATCAGCTTCTGGAGAGGAGAGAACACGTCTGACAATTCTCTTTGCATTTCATTATAACATGTTTTACGTTTTCCTCCTGATTACCTTATTCACACTTTCTGGTTTCATGTCTCCCTATTCTATTCAAATTGCTATTAAAACCAGCATGGCCAAATCTAAGCCTCGAGAATGTAGTTTCTTCAGATCTATTTCTTCCTGTTACTCAGTATTTACCTACAACTCTTTGAATGCTATAAAACTAATCTCCGTTCTTTCTTCTTCCCATTGTTTCCCATTAATATAAAGTAAACGTGGAAATGAATGAGACAGATCTTTATTTACTCTTTATTGACTAACAAGACAAAGCATCTCAAGATCATAAAAATGAAAAATCATAATGCAAACCTACATGACAGTATTTCTTACACCTGCATTTTGTAAAATACACCATACGTGGAAGAATAACTAATTGTTTAAAATAAAGTGAAGATGAAATTAAAAATAAATCAGCCTCTTTTTCAGCTTAGTGAACAAGAACATTTTGAACCTGTAAAGCCCTTTTACAAACTATGTTTCTCATATGGACAACTGTTATTATATAATGTATAATCCTATTTAATATTTGATTATTTAAATCTCCTGTTTAAAAAAAGGAAAAAAAAGTTGTGCTATAGTTGTATATAGTATAATTATATGTGATATAGTTATGTATATAACTGTGCATAATACACATTTTAAAGTTGTATTGCATACCTGCTGCTGCCATAATAAAGACCCATTTCGAATGTTTATGTGCTTTTCTTCTGTTTCTGCTCCCAGTCGTGGGAGTATTGAGAAGTATTGTTCTTTTAAAGAAGTATTGTTCTTTTAAATACTTTAAATACTTAACGCACTGTGTTCGGCAGTTGTCAAAAAGTTATTAAACACTGAATTTTGAATTGATTTCTTCTTGTAAACTCAGAGATATGAATTCGGACAGCGATTTAATTATCACACGAACTTGGTGTTTATCAAACAACAGCAGGTAACTCGACCAGGGATTTTTACAGGGGTGGTGAGAGATAAACACGACATTCTGGATTTGGACGGCAATAAAATGACTGACTACCCGCTGTAAATAGTGAAAATAACTTACGTCCCCTTGAGAAGCGATTACCATTTATCTGAATCTCACAGATGAAACTGCTGGTCTTGAAGATGAACTTGATTCACTGTGACAAATTTAGATGATGTTTCTTATGACAGATTAATATGGAAGAGATCCAATGTCGCAGTTTAAAACACTTTACCAGAAGATGAACTACTTAATGTGATTGTGTATTTTATGATTTCGTAGAGAAGAGAAATTAGTGAAACTCTTCCCGCATGCAGTGCAGTGATATGGTTTCTCTCCAGTGTGAATCCTCTCATGTGATTTCTGATGTGCGAACTGACTGAATCTCTTGTCGCAGTGTGAACACTTGTAAGGTTTCTCTCCAGTGTGGATCCTCTGGTGCAGTTTCAATTGATCAGCTGTAATAAAAGTCTTCTCACACTCAAAGCACATATGATCTCTCACACCAGTGTGTATCTTCTGATGAACTTTTAAATTCTGCAGATGTGAAAAGCTCTTTCCACAGAAAGAACATGAATGTGGTTTCTCCTTTGAATGAATGTTCAGGTGCTCCTTCAGGACTGAAGCCCTCAAAAATGTTTTACCGCATTGATCACATTCATGCAGTTTCTCTCCAGTGTGGATCTTCATGTGGTCCTTAAGGGATGATGATCGTGTGAATCTCTTCCCACACTGATCACATGTGAATGGTTTCTCTCCAGTGTGGATGATCATGTGTCTCTGAAGGTGTCCTTGTTGTCTGAAACTCTTCCCGCACTGATCACATGTGAACGGTTTCTCTCCAGTGTGGATCCTCATGTGAGCACTGAGACTCTGTTTGTGTGTGAAACTCTTTCCACACTGAGTGCAGGTGAAACTTTTCTTGTCTTTTCTTCTTTTCAGTAAAGAAACACTTTCCGTCTGTGAGCGAGTTTTTCCTCCAGTTTTGACATGTTTCTTCTCTGTCAGATCTAAAATTAGAGTTAAAAAAGTTACAATATAAATAAATAATAAAAAAAGTCAGAGAAATGTGGCGCAAAAGCTGACGACGGCTACACAAAAGTATAATCATTTTCACACATTTTTACAAAATGATTCAATGATCAATATAAAAAAATACAGACAAAAATCCAATCTTTCTGTAGTGATAACTATTCGATGTTTGATCAACTACACAAATATAATATTATATTATAAATACAATATACTAACTATAACACTAATATACTATACTAAAAACTTATTGGCCCGGTTTCACAAACTTAAGCTTAAACCAGGACTAGGTCTTAGTTAAATTAAGATATTTAAGCAACTTTTACAAAAATGCTTCAGAAGAAAACATTACAGATGTGCATCTTGACACAAAACAATGACACAGACATATTTTAAGACATGTCAGAGCAAGACATTTTCAGTTGTAACATCTCAGACATGCATTTCAGCCTTTAGGGACTAATTTAAGCCTTGTCTGTGAAACCAGGGGATTAGATAATTAATAACTATTTTAAACTAATTAACTGACCAATATTTTCACTCAACACCCAGGAAGCGATATAATTTGGACATTTGTGTTTCAGTCCCTATTTTGTACCCTGAGATAGAAAGTATCGCTGATATTATTTGTTGGTTTAACTTTTTACTTTAACTTTTTTGTTTATTTTTTACAGCTCCTGAGGTATTTTTTCTACTATAAACACTACATCTGATGAACTGCTGATAGCTTTAAATGATTTCCACTCTCATTACTAAAGCATCAAAAATAAACACCAACCTGTTTGTTCTTCAGTGTGTTTCATTCTGCAGGGTTCTGGATCTCATGTTCTCTCTGTCCTTCAATAAACTCTGTCTCTGCAGATTTCACTTCTTCCTGATGCTCTGATGCTCGTCTTCACTTGTAGACTGATGGGAATATTCCAGCATTTATTGCTGAACTGCAGTGGGAGGAGCTTCACTGAAGGTGTGATTGTTGTGGGAGGAGCTTCACTGAAGGTGTGATTGTTGTGGGAGGAGCTTCACTGAAGGTGTGCTTGTTGTGGGAGGAGCTTCACTGAAGGTGTGATTGTTGTGGGAGGAGCTTCACTGAAGGTGTGATTGTTGTGGGAGGAGCTTCACTGAAGGTGTGCTTGTTGTGGGAGGAGCTTCACTGAAAAAGGAGCAGAATTAAAGATAAATCAGTTACTGTGTTTATTTTTTACATCAGTTCACACAATTTAAGTATTTATGTTCAAATATCGTTTTGTTATAATTATATATATTTTATTATTTTTTTATTATTATTAATATGTTTATTATTATTATTATTATTAGTAGTAGTAGTAGTAGTATATTATAATATTATTGTTATATTTATATATTTGTTATTATTATTATTATTATTTTGCCTAGAAAGCTGACTCTACGAAACGCACACGAATTCCAATGTACCTGTACTACAATGTACCTGTTCGAATGGCAATAAATTCAGAATTCAATTCAAATTCAATATCTTTTAAGTAAATTAATTGCAAAGTGTTTTAGAATAATCCACAAATTCTCTTTTTATTTCTAAAATATTTCATCCACATATTTTATTCCTACAATTTATCTTACCTCTCATTTACATAGTCAGCAAAATATAGTAAAACCTGAGGACTACAGCATTTAAAAGATACCAAATATAAACAATGTACGTGAAAAATGAAAATAAACAAGCTTAGCAAAATAAAATGACAAATTTGCAATCAACAAATAACCCACCAGCGGAGTTTAACTTAAAAACTTTTATTTATTTATTTATTGTGTTTGCGTTTTGTGTGTAGGGAGCGAATTTATTTCCTTATAAAATTAATTCTGAGGCCAAAACTCAGGAGCTCTCCCAAAGACAGATGCCATGCAATAAAGCCATGAAACTAACCTGGAGAGGATATCTCCAAAGACAACGAAAGATCTCCAAAGAGAACGAAAGATCTTCAAAGAGAACAAACACCACCCTTACCAAACTTATTTCTTTGATCATTTACGACCCCATTCTCCCCCTGCCCTCTCTACCTCTCTCTCTTTTCCCCAAAAAAGGTCACTCAAGTTTTCACTCAAAGTTCATTGAGAATATAGGTATATATATCATATATCTTCTGAACCCGTTTTTTTTCACCTTCACGTTTGGTATCATTTTAAAGGTCTCGGTGCGATGGGTAAAATGGTCTCAATTTCACAGTGATCACTTATATTATGAGAAATATTGGAAACTTCAGTGAATTCTGTACCTCTGTTGTGTGGGCGGTCTCCTTTCAAAACCTGATAAACATTGCTCTACAGGTGTGACCATTTGGGGCACGAGCACAGCTCCTAGAGAGGTTTCTCATCCCCCATACACAGATCTAATCTGTTTTGGGGCAGATAATAAATGTTTATGGCCTTTTGTTCTGGTAGTATTTAAGGGAAAGTTGCAAATCAGTCGGTGCGATTCTGTAGTCAGATCAGCCTGTAGTGTGGAGTGTGTTTCATATGCTCCATTCTATGTATTTTCTTGAAGTCAGGTATACATTTTATTCTTAGATTCATCTTTCAACAACTGATGTTATGTATTTTCTTATTTTTGAATTGGCTTCTTATTGTTTTATGTAATTGGCACGACACGTTTACCTGACGAATAATAAATTGTTATATTTGATTTATTCTGAACTGTCCTGAAATCATTATGACTATTAGACTGTGAGGAGGCTTTTGTTACCGCAAATCTACGGCCAGGATCAGTCAAACTGAAGGCTCATGAATGAACGGAGCAGTAGGCACATCATCGGAGACCTCAGATTTCTGTCCATCACTGGTGCTAGCAAGTTGTACGGGAAAAGACTAAGTAAACTACACTTTTTGTCATAAGCAAGCAGTTGGCGACAGACAATTAGGAATTAGGAGTCAGATCAAAATTGAAAAATAAATTCAGAAGCGCAAGTAAAAGACCGAACATGCATTAAACCTTCGACCAGGCCGCTGGATTCCATTGTTTGGACTAGCAGGTGGATCCTTACATGTGAATAAAGCATGGTTTATTACAGATTATTTAAACAATGTTGTTATGATACTTACCTATAATGTCACAATTGCTGATTGTGATCGTGATTAAGTCTGCTGACACCAATAAAATTAGCTTAATGTGGCAATTAACAGATCATCAGAAGTCATCAGCATAATGAATGAGGTGAAAACAGGATCTATTGACATGAAATAAAGAGGATTTTCAGCAGCTGATAATGTTGATGAGCCTTAGACAACAAACACTCATTAAACAAGCCATTCAGGATCAGCAGCAGATATTCTGAGTTGTTTGCTGGTAGGAACTGATTGTTTGAGTCAGAATTTATGCTGAAAGCCCATTAAAGTGCTCCACTGAAAAGTAACCCAATTATTTCTCACATGATACAGAAAAAATACCACTAATAAAAAGACATTGAAAACTTTCTTTATCAGACATTATCATTTATCCATTTGAATCTAAATATACCTTGTTTTTCTAATTAGGCTACTTGTAATGTGACATTTGAAACGAGGTGTCGGAGCTTGTGTCGAGAATAAACGGGCGTGCCACATGAAATCTCGATTCCAGGCTTGTGTTGTCAATGTAGAAATCACATGACCAATGATAAACGAGGCCTCGGTTTGTGTGGAATGCGCCATCGGTTCGGTTTGAGTGTCGCTTTCGGATAAAGGGGGTTCAAAACTGGCGCCCCCTTGTGTGTGTTGTGGTGTTTCAGACAGGTGTCAGGAGTAGCAGCAGAAGCAGCAGCAGAAGTAGAGTGTCACAGAGTTGTTCCATGTGTTACATTCAGTTTTGTGCAAGTTACTTCCAAACTGTAATACATTATAGATTACTCGTTACTGTTTTTTAAAAGTAATTAATTACGTTACAATATTACTGTCTCAGAATTGTAATGCATTACATGACTCCTGTATTACTTTTGAGTTACTTTCACCAAAATAACTACAGAAGTAGAATTTAACATTCTAAAATGACAAAATGTAGCTACTAGAGCCCTGCATGGGCCTCAAATTTAGGCCCTAGCCCGGCCCGTGTCCGACAGCTTATCAGAATTACTGCCCCAAGCCCATCTTTTTTCTTTTCCCCTTCTCCCAAAACGGTTCATTAAATATGTTTTTCCTTTCTTAAAGCAAGCGGCAGACCGGCAGGCTGATCATAGCTTATGTTTGATCAATTTAGCCTTCTCAAATCATCACGACTTGCCTAAAATAAAATCAATATATATACTAAAACAGTTCAAGCATATAACAGTGTTTAACGTTAAACCTAGATAAATGTTCGCTGCATCCAGTAGTTTGTGTGGAGAGTGGAAGCTAATGTGCAGGACATGGAGGCACCAGCGCAATCAATAGCAATTTTTTAAATTGGAAACAACTTACGCCATAATTTTTGCTCATAAAGGTAAGAGTAATACATCATTCGGAACTGTAAAGGGTCTACTTTTATTTGTGTGCACTCACAATATCAACAAAACGTCGTGCTTTTATCTTGAACAGGAGCGCTTCACAAAAATTAACCAAAAGACAGTGAATACATGCCTCACAGACATGATGAATCTATAGAAGGCTTTAAATTACTACTTAACAGAATAAATAAAAGTGAAAACAAGAACTCTTTAATGTAATCATTATCCGTGAAGATGCACTTCTCTCTAAAGGCGCGTCTAATGAGGAGATGGCGAATCCTTACTATTTCCCCCGGACACATTCATGGTAGGCTAATTAATTTTGCTGGGGCTTTACGGCAAGCTTTATTGTGTGTATTTGAACGCAGAACTCTTCAGCTGTGCTGACGGCTCGCTGCTCGCTCTTGATAGTCGCGGCAGCACGGACTCATGTTGTTTCCACCAGCACGGCAATTTTTTTTCATCAATGATTGATGGATGTCTAAAATATAAAGATAAGGAGAAGCCTAAAACCGGCCCAAAGACCGGCCCGCGTCTGAACTATGACGTGAATATTGGCCCGAAGCCCGGCCCTAGGGACGTAAAAAAGTCGGAGCCCGACTTTAAATTAAATTTAAAAAATAAATACATTTTGAGTTAAAAGTGTGTTGTAACGCAAGCGTTACTGAACATGTGCCGAGTAAAATATTACTAAAAATTGATTAGTAATGCCTTACACTACTGCGTTACAGCAAAAAGTAATCCGTTACTGTAATGCATTACTTTTGTAACGCGTTACTCCCAACATTGGTTACATTATATTAGGTTACAATAGTTATAGTTATAGTATATTATTATTATTAATTACATTAGCTATATTATATATTACTGTTATATTAGTTAGATAAGATTAGTTGGATTGTTTTGGATTTGGACTGGGCTGCTTGTTGATTTTGATTGACCTTTTGGATTTGTTTGCTTTTTGCGACATCTTCCTTTTTCTTTGTTAAGAAGCCAGCAATGAAGAGGACATTATTTTTTTAATAAATGCTATTATGATACTTAGCTATATCTTGTAATGCCAAAATAACTGATCGTACTGTTTGCTTAAGTCTGTTGACATCAATAAAATTAGCTTAATGTGGCAATTTACAGATCTGAAGTCATCAGCATAATGAATGAGGTGAAAACAGGATCTATTCACATGAAATAAAGAGGATTGTCAGCAGCTGATAATATTGATGAGTCTCAGACTATAAACACTCATTAAACAAGCCATTCAGGATCAACAGCAGATCATCTCACTTTATTTGCTGGTAGAAACTGATTGTTTGACTCACAATATATGATGAAAGCCTATGGAAATTATTCTAATATGACAATTACTTATTTTACTTAAAATAATAGGCTAATATAAAGACACTGACATCTTTATTTATTTATTTGCCCACATGAATCTAAATGTAATTTGATTTTCTAATAACTAATGTTACATTCACAAAAACAAAACAGTTCCCTCTTATTATTGTTTTGTATGTGAAGAGAAATGACAAAGCCTTCTTTAGATAGCTATAAATGTTAGCAGGCACACAACCCTGCTAAAAAAAACAAAACAAAAAAACAATAGAAGCCCAATAGAATCAATCACAGTAATTCCAGTGGTTTCCATTAAAATACCATTATAAACCATTAGCTTTTTTCCAGTAAAACTATTAAAAAAAATCATTTTTGTAGTGTGTTTTGGGCATTTTTCCAACAGGATTTAACATCCCTCCAATAGAATCCATCACATACCAGTAGACACCATTATAGTTTCCATTAAAACCAATACAATTCCCATTAAAACCATTACATTTTCTATTGTGTTTTGGGCAGGGTTCTAATGGGGGGGGGGGGGTGTTTCAGCAGGGAAATAGCACTGAGCCCGATTCAAAACTATTCAGCCCCCGTAAATTGTTGATTATACAAACTATGTAACGTGTATTTTACAATTAAGTGAAATAGCATGAACTACTCACCTCAGAAACTCCACTGAACTGCGCGAATGATGACTGCGAGGCGAATCAACGGTAGATTATCAAAAACGCGCCAAATTCTGTTTAAAACGACAAAAGAATATCAATAAAACAAAGTATCAAACAAAAATAATGTTAAAATGTTACTGATGTAGACAGGCAGACAGTCAGGTGTGCGATGAAATATAGTTTATTAAGCATTTAAAAGCTTTAGGAGACATTTAATTAAGTAAACAAATTTAATAGAACATTTTTGAACACATATTTGAATTATTTACAGTACACACATACATACATTCATTACTTCGGTTAGAGACAACTGTTTGATCTTCTTATCACATATGAGACCGATCACCAGAGGACGCTTATTCTGTTGCAGTTCAAAACTTACTATCATGACCCTAGCTATGCAGGGTTTGAAAATTAGTGATGTAGATGTTTGTGAAAGATGTTTTCTGTTTTGAAAGGATGGACACTGTAAAATTATACCATAGGCTATTTATTGCATTGTTAATACTTAGAGGTGGACAATTTTATCAGTTGTTTCTTATTCGTACAACAATCCATATTACTGCCATAGTTTTCAATAATAAGTCTTATGCTCTTATGAATTTTCATGAAAATGTAATGACTATACTGAATAAAATAGCATAGACTTCTTCATGGCTAGTGTTTGCATATTTCATTCTGTAACCTGTCTGTGTATAGTGTTAAATGCTACTGTTTTTGGCAGCGTTGATAACATTTCTGACAGATGATCATGAATTTTTTTTTTTTTTTTGCGTTTCCCTTACCGAATGTGGTATCCTGTCAGTAATAACCTGTCAATGGGCTCTTTTGATTACTTTCAGTTTAAGTGCCGTGATGCAGTGTTGCCATTTATTGCTATTTAAACAAATAAAAACTGAAAAAAAACAAAAAAAAAACAGAAATCATTTCAAATATTTTGCAAATAAAAAAAGATAAGGATATTGCTGACCCTTAGTCATACATGCAGACAATCATATGGTGATCTCATAGCTGGCTACGGGAGAGGTGGGATGTCTGTAATTATGGAAAGCCCCAAAAACAATTAATATTTCATGGCTTTTAGATGTGACTAAAATTATGAAATTATGTATTAGTGATGCAAGAAAAATCAACAGACAACAAAACTAGTTGTTTTAAAGACAACAGTGAAGATGAAATTAAAAGTAAATCCACTTCTTTTTCAGCTTAGTGAACAAGAACATTTTGAACCTGTAAAAACCTTCTACAAATATGCATTAGAAGAACATTTTGAACATAAAATGAAACTCGTAATAAAGCATAATAATATAATTTAAAGCTAAACTGTGTACAGGAATAAAATTTAGATGTTGTTCTTAGGGGAGGAACTCCATCTTTGAGTTGATCTGAATCTCACAGAAACTGCTGGTCTTGAAGATGAACTTTATTCACTGTGACTAATTTAGATGATGTTTCTTATGACAGATTAAAAGAAAGCAGTGGACCTGAAGATAAACTACTTCTTGTGATAGTTTATTTTATGTCTGCGTAGATTAGATGAATGAGTGAAACTCTTCCCGCATGCAGTGCAGTGATACGGTTTCTCTCCCGTGTGAATCCTCTCATGTGATTTCAAGTGTCCTGACCGACTGAATCTCTTGTCGCAGTGTGAACACTTGTAAGGTTTCTCTCCAGTGTGGATCCTCTGGTGCTGTTTCAATTGATCAGCTGTAATAAAAGTCTTCTCACACTCAAAGCACATATGATCTCTCACACCAGTGTGTATCTTCTGATGAACTTTTAAATTCTCCAGTAGTGTAAAACTCTTTCCACAGAAAGAACATGAATGTGGTTTCTCCTTTGAATGAACTTTAAGGTGTCTATTCAAGCCTGAAGCCCACAAAAATGTTTTCCCACATTGATCACATTCATGCAGTTTCTCTCTAGTGTGGGTGCTCATGTGCACCTTAAGGGTTGATGATTGTGTGAAACTCTTCCCGCACTGATCACATGTGAACGGTTTCTCTCCAGTGTGGATCCTCATGTGAACATTGAGACTCTGTTTGTATGTGAAACTCTTTCCACACTGAGAGCAGGTGAAACTTTTCTGGTCTCTTCTTCTCAGTAAAGAAACTCTTTCAGTCTGTGAGTGAGTTTTTTCTGTAGTTTTGACATGATGATGTTTCTGCTCTTCAATCTCCTCCATCAGACCTGAAGGAATGAAGGGAAAAAGCCACAAAATAAATAAATCATAAAAATGAGATAAATGTGAAGTGAAAGCAGATATGATCCGTTTTATGCATTTTACTAAATTAGAAAATAAAGGCAAACTCATGTTTCTGTAGTGAGAACTATTCAATATTTGATCAACCACAATTATCTTAGATAATATTAACATTTATAACATATAAAATAAAGATACCATTCTGAAACAGTTTCTCATATGGATATTTAATTTATTTTACTAAAAACTTTGTTATTACTTACTAATTTTAAATGAACAATTAGGGTGCTTTCACGCTTGGTTCACTTGCCTGGGCCGAACCCGAGTTCGATTGCAGTGTGTAAAAGTGATTGACAAAACGTTAGGTCATATTTATTTTTTAACGTCCGATAATTTCGGACTCAGTGTGCAATGACCTTAAATCTGCCACCCACTTGTCCATTTCTGAATTGGGTTTAATTTTAGTACATTTAATGTTTATTTATTGAAAAAAATATATAAGCAAAATCAATGTCAGGGTTGTGAAGGGTATGTCTAGACGTCCCAAAAATTTGGCTTTCTGATGTTGACAATCAGAGTGAATGTTTATCAAACCTCCTTTCACTGATCATTTGATCAAAACAAGAAAATGAAAGACAACTGAATTTCAAGGCTTATTTTGTACCCTACGCATACAAAGTCTCCCCTATATTACTATGTTTTTCCACTACTTCACAAAGTTTTTTTCCACCATAACCACTAAATCTGTTGAACCGATCGACACCTTATATTCTTATCGTTCTTCAGCCTCATTGATGAAGGATCATGAATAAACATAAACCTGTTTGTTCTTCAGTGTGTTCCAGCATTTATTCCAGCATTAAGTGCTGAACAGCAGTGGGAGGAGCTTAACTGAAGCAGTGACTGTTGTGGGAGGAGCTTCACTGAAAGAGGAGATCTGCCAAAATTAAAGATAAATCAGTTACTGAGTTTATATTGTTACATTAATTCACACAATTTAAGTATTTATGTTCAAATATCAATCTCTTCTAAGTAAATTAATTGCAAAGCGTTTCATAATAATCCACAAATTCTCTTTTTATTTCTAAAATAGGCTATTTCATCCACATATTTTATTCCTACATTTTATCTTACCTTTCATTAACATATAGATAACATAATATAGTAAAAACTAAGGACTACAGAATTTAAAAGATACCAAATATATAAACAAGGTAAGAGAAAATTTAAAAAATAAACTTTGGAAAATAAATTCACAAATTTGCAAGAAACAAATAACCTACCAGTGGAGTTACTTAACAAATTAACTTAACAAATTGTATTTTGTGTTTTAGTTTTGTGTTTAAAGCATGGTTTATTACAGATTTATGAAATAAATGTCGTTATGATGCTTACACAGATTAATGACTTATATCTTCTAATGTCACTATAACTGATTGTGTCCTTTGCTTAAGTCTGTTGACATCAATACAATGAGCTTAATGTGGCAATTAACAGATCATCAGAAGTCATCAGCATAATGAATGAGGTGAAAACAGGATCTATTGACATGAAATACAGAGGATTTTCAGCAGCTGATAATATTGATGAAGCTATAAACACTCATTAAACAAGCCATTCAGGATCAGCAGATCATCTCACTTTGTTTACTGGTATAAACCCTTTGTCAAACATTGTGATTTGTCCACATGTATGTAAATATAGTCGATTTTTTTTATTACTACATTAATAACATTCCAAGTAGTCAACATCTTACCGATTCTTGTGTGAAGAAAAACAGACACACCGTAAAACCTTATTCTTTAAAGTGCTGTAGTTAGCAGATACACAAACAGCGCCGGATGACACAGAAAAAAAGCACCGTAAAATATTGATGAAACAAACTGTGTTATGTGTATTTTACAATTACATAAAATAGCGTGAACTGCTCACCTCAGAAACCTCCAGGCTGACGCGCGTGAGTGATGACGTCAGCACCGCGAGGCGAAACCAATATCAAAACCGCGCCAAATTCTGATTAAAGCGGCAAAGCTCTGGCTGCGTTCGGAATCGCAATCAATGAGTCGGTACTTAATTTCAATAAGAGCTAGTTTATCGAGCGCTAAAAGAGTACGTACTCTACAGACAAATCTCGTTAAACTATAAATGCGATACATCCGCCATGGTGACTTTATCATGTGACTTACAACGTTACAAGAGCAACAACAACTTAAAAGATATGAGCGACAGGTTTAATTCATCTATTTGTTAATATTTTGATGTTGATGAAATTTGCTCATTTTGTGGTCTTAAAGAAACAGCTGCCCTTTTATTGTGATTGTAGTATAACCAAAACATTTTGGGTTGATTTAAGTTTTTATATTTATTTTTTATAGTTCTCTTTTGAATATGTTGTTAATTAATTTATTTATGTTCAAGATTTTTCACCCACAAGCAAAACCAGCTTCAGTCTCCTGTTTTCATCTTTTTCTTTTTGAATTTAACTTTTTGTTTGTGTGTTTGTTTCATCCCTCAGGCTTATAACAACAACAAATTAATTGTTTTGATGCATTATGATTATATTAATATTATTCAAAGATATTTACCCTTGTAATTGTGCCTCTTTTTTTTTGCTGTGTGTATATTCTCATACTATGCAAACCCATTATATTTGTGTTTTCTATTATGATTGTTCAGTGTTAAAGATGCAACCATCTTTCCCTGAGCTTAAATGTAATTATAAGGTCTGCAGTAATAATAATAATAATAATAATAAGCATCAGTAGCATCAATAGCATCAGTAACTCCACAACCCTACCTAGTACAGTTTTCTGCAGAGTTTGCAATATCTGCACAAAGGAGACGTCGATCAGCTGCTGGAAGATCTTGACTTTGGAGAAGAATGCTGATATTATACTCAAAAAATGTAAGTATTACTACTTAAAAAATAAGATTACCCCAGAATGCATTGCTAGCCCACCCCAACACTTACAATAGTAATGATAAATGCTGACCAATAATTAATTAATTATATATATAATTTTAGTAAAATGAGCAAAATGTAATGTGTTGTGCCATATGCCATAGCTATGCATGAATACACACTCGACTAATGCAGCCAAGGTGAATACATCAACATTTTCAGTCAAGTAAGAATTAATACATACATTAATGAAACAATTATATTTTATTTACTGACAACAACAGTTAACATGAATATGAGTAAAAGAATAAAAGTAATCATGAAAATAAATGTCAACGACACATGAAACAAAGCTTTATTCAAACGTATTCTAACAATGATGTATTTACAGACGGTGAACCCACATCCTACTGCATCTCAACACCGCTTTATTCTGATGAAGCAGCTGACCACCGTGTCCACCTTCACCTGTCTCTGCCGTCCATCACGACCCTCACTGCTCCTGTCAGACTGAATCTGATCATGGATGGGAAACGGACATCGAGTCTATCGTTGCCTGAGTCCACAGAGAGGATGAGGAAGACCACGATGATGCCCTGAAACACACAATCTTGAACATGTGTGGGACAATCTGGCTGCAGCTGTGTCTGCTCCAAACATTTTTGATATGGCTTCATTACTTTATTACTGTGGTGTAGTGACCTGGTCAGCAGAAGGTTGCTGGTTTGATCTCTGCAGTCGTCACCATCAGTGTGTCCTTCAGCAAGGCTCTTTACACTGTTTAAAATTGATGGCAGCATTCCTTCATCAGTCGCTCTTCACCGGATAAACACACGTGTGTCTCATCTGTTCCTGTAACATCAGACAAGATTCAGTCACCTCTGTGATTTATCTGCTCAATACTACATTTACATGTTGAGGTAGTTGCTGATGTGTTAACAATTTATCCATCACAAATGCTCCACAATTTATCAACAATACTAATGGACAAATAAAACAGATAACTTGTGTTTAGTTACTTTATGTATGTGTTTATTTACATTCCATTCATCTCATATAAACCGTGTTGACAGTGAATTCTATGATAATAGCACACATACCTCACTCAGATCATGTCTGATTCATGTTGTGATGTGCTCATATGCAATTATTTTCAAACATTTTCCTGTCACATATTAAATAGCAATTTAGTAATTGTCTTTAAGATGTAAATGGTTCATGTAAATTCACTTTGCAGACGTGTTTTCTGGAGCTATACATGTTTTTACAGAAAAATCACAAATATACTGACTAGCGTCTTACACCCTCAACACGTTAACAGTTTACTCTACAGTAGCTCAACAAACACGATTTAAACACAAGGAACCGTGTTTTTGATTTATAATACATTAGTAAACACCCTCGTCGCTGTTCTCCTTCACGTTCGATGATGACGTATTCTCTCGCGTGGGCTTCTTATATTCGATTTATAGCAATTGCAGTAGTGCTTTGTTCATGAAATCGTGTTAATGTTCTTCCGAGAGATGCATGGATTTTTTTTTTTCCATCAACGGCTAAAACACTAAAATAACCATTTTTTATTTCAATTTATGGGCGATTTTTTTTTTCTTTCATTTTCTTCCAGTGTTTGTTTTCTGTACATTCGTGTTTATGATTGTTTCAGTGTTTTGAGTCAAAAGCTGAAGTATGAATCTGTGAGGGAAAATAATAGAAATCAGTCTCAAGATTTTAATGTTATTTAGCTGTCTTTCTTTTTTGAAATTTATGTTTGTAAAAATGTATGTTTGTTTTTTTTAAAAAACAATATTTTTAGTTACTTTACGTTTTTATATTTGAATAGGACTGCAAACAGTAACTGTAAAGATGAGTGTGTCAGTCGTCATTGTGAGAAGTATTTTTTCAATAGAGCTGTATTTCTATTGGAAAGCACTCAGAATAATATACTCAGAATAAAGTGAGATGATCTGCTGCTGATCCTGAATGGCTTGTTTAATGAATGTTTATTGTCTGAGGCTCATCAATATTATCAGCTGCTGAAAATCCTCTTTATTTCATGTTAATAGCTCCTGTTTTCACCTCATTCATTATGCAGATCACCTGTTAATTGCCAGTTAAAGTTCATTTAATTCTTATCATCAGACTTTAATATCTACAATATACAGATGTCCTAACAGCTTTTATTTCATTAGTCTGTGTTAAACTGTTTAATGTAAAACAAAACAAAGGTAAAAACTGATGAACAAAACTTTAAACTCAAATGGAAGGAATTATGGAAACACTATCAGGTTACATACCTGTACAGGTCATTGCACACAGAGTCCGACAATTTTGTCAGAAATAATAATAAAAATAAATACAACCTCATGTTGTGTCAATCACGTTTACACACTGCCTCCGAAACTTTTTGTCCGAGTTTCAAAATTGGATCAGGTTTGATTTTCTGCATTTTCGCATCCGTAGCATGCATTTTGATAGGAAATGATGACGAATACGGAAAAAAAAACCCTGGAAAAACGCATGTGAAAATATTGGACAATATTCAGATCATTTTATTCTTCAAATTTTAATATTTGTAAATATTACAAATCTTACACAAACAGAAACACAACAATCACACCTTCAGTGAAGCTCCTCCCACAACAATCACACCATCAGTGAAGCTCCTCCCACAACAAGCACACCTTCAGTGAAGCTCCTCCCACTGCAGTTCAGCAATAAATGCTGGAATATTCTCATCAGTCTACAAGTGAAGACGAGCATCAGAGCATCAGGAAGAAGTGAAATCTGCAGAGACAGAGTTTATTGAAGGACAGAGAGAACATGAGAGATCCAGAACCCTGCAGAATGAAACACACTGAAGAACAAACAGGTTGGTGTTTATTCTTGATCCTTCATCAATGAGGCTGGAGAACATTTAAAATTATCAACAGTTCATCAGATTTAGTGTTTATAGTAGAAAAATACCTTAAGAGTTGTAAAAAATGAAGGGAAACAATTTAACTAATAAATAATATAGGGGAGACTTTCTATCTCAGGGAACAAAATAGGGACTGAAACTCAAATGTTCAAATGATGTCACTTCCTTGATGCTGCCATTAAAAAGAAAATGCTTTAAAAAGGAAGAGATAAAAGGAAACTGTGTTGAGTGAAAAATATTGGCCAGTTTTAATTTAAAATAATTATTCATTATGTAATATACCGTATTGACCCGAATATAAGACGACCCCAGATGTACCTTTTGGAAAAAGACTTTTTGAAAACCAAATCTTGTTTTTGTTTTTTTGTTTGTTTTTTCTCTCTGTAAAACACTTTTTTTCTTAAATTATTTTCATATTGCATTTTGAAAGTATAGTAAATACTGGTAAAATGTACCAACAAGGACATTTAAAAATATACACTTTTTGATATACCATAAAAATAACAGGTAGCCCATCTGAATTATATAACATTTACGCTATCCATCTCATAGTAGCCTACCAACATTTTATTATCAGTAGAAGTGAATCTTATTGTAGTCTTCACATCTGGGTACTGTCTAATATTTTAAAATCACTTACAGAGGAAGTTTGTTCCCATCAGACTAACATGACAGTCACGACTTGTGCTGCTGTAAGCTTTTCTTTGTTTTCACTCGCGATCTTTACATCACACATTAAATATTTCATTGCACACTCGTTTTATGCGTTTTTGGCGCCACCTATTGTTGTGGGTGTATTATTGACATGTCAAAGTCTAGACCAGGGATCCTCAAATCTGGACCACAAGATCCACTTTCCTGCAGAGTTTAGCTGTAACCCTAATCAAACACACCTGAACATGCTAATCAATCTAATCTAGACCCTGAATATAAGATGACAGCGTTTTTTCAGATGTCTTATATTCGGGTCAATACGGGTATATATGTATATGTATATATGTTCTAATATATATATTAGAAAAGTATATTAATGTTAACATTATATTTATAATATACTATTATAATCGTGTATTTGATTAAGCATTGAATAGTTGTTACTACAGAAACATTGCATGTAACTGTATTTTTTAATACAGATAATTGTACCTTATTTTGTAAAAATGTGTAAAAAAGAAGTTGGTGTAGCTGTTGTCTGCTTTCACTTCACATGATTTATTAATATTGTTACCATTTTAACTTTAATTTCAGATCTAATGGAGGAGAAACCACAGCATGTCAAAACTAGAGAAAAAACTTGCTCACAGACTGAAAGTATTTCTTTACTGAAAAGAAGAGACAAGAAAAGTTTCACCTGCTCTCAGTGTGGAAAGAGTTTCACATACAAACAGAATCTCAATGTTCACATGAGGATCCACACTGGAGAGAAACCATTCACATGTGATCAGTGCGGGAAGAGTTTCACACGATCATCAACCCTTAAGGAACACATGAACATCCACACTGGAGAGAAACTACATGAATGTGATCAATGTGGAAAAACATTTTCATGGGCTTCAAACCTGAAGGATCACCTGAAAGTTCATTCAAAGGAGAAACCACATTCATGTTCTTTATGTGGAAAGAGTTTTTCACATCTGGAGAATTTAAAAAGACATCAGAAGATACACACTGGTGTGAGAGATCATATGTGCTTTGAGTGTGAGAAGACTTTTATTACAGCTGAAGAATTGAAACAGCACCAGAGGATCCACACTGGAGAGAAACCTTACAAGTGTTCACACTGCGACAAGAGATTCAGTCGGTCAGAAACCCTGAAATCACATGAGAGGATCCACACTGGAGAGAAACCGTATCACTGCACTGCATGCGGGAAGAGTTTCACTCAATCATCTAATCTACGGAGACATAAAATAAACAATCACAATAAGTAGTTTATCTTCAGGTCCACTGCTTTCAATGCTACACCGCATCTCTTCCATATTAATCTGTCATAAGAAACATCATCTAAATTAGTCACAGTGAATAAAGTTCATCTTCAAGACCAGCAAAGTTTCATCTGAGAGATTCAGATCAACTCAAAGATGGAGTTCCTCCCCAAAGAACAATATCTAAAATGTTATTGTTGTATACAACTTTGCTTTATGATATAAATTATATTATTATGCTTTATTACGAGTTTCATTTCATGTTCAAAATGTTCTTGTTCACTAAACTGAAAAAGAGGCAGATTTTACTTTTAATTTCATCTTCACTGTTGTTTTTAAAACATAGTTATTCTTCCTCTTAGGGTGTATTTTACAAAATGCAGGTGTAAGATATTCTGTCATGTAGGTTTGCATCTGATCCATCTTCACTTTTATTCACTTGAGATGCTTTATATCTTGTTAGTCAATAAAGAGAGAGATCTGTCTTTTACTGTATATTTGCTTCAAGTATTAAACTTTTGTTGTCCACTATTGTTGTCTACTGATTTTTCTTGCGTCATGAATGAATGATTTAATAATTTTGTATAATAAATGTCTGTCTGTCTACGTCAGTTAACTGCCACATTAAGCTCATTTTATTGGCGTTAACAGACTTAAGCAAATGACACAATCAGCTATTGCGACGTTACAAGATGTAACTGTCATGTAATGGAATTCTTTAATACTGTTTATTCTTAAACACATTTTAGGTAAACAAATTATGAGAATAAAAGGGTGTTTGTGTGACAGGACCTTCATCTGAGGATAGAATATGATGAGCAAGTCTGAGAATGTGGTTACATGACCACCAGCATTGAAATGACCATCATCGGCCGACAGATGAGACTATAAAATACATCTAGACTTTAAGGTGACTGTAAGACTGTTTGACATCTTCTTGCAAGAAAATAAACCATCGTTAAAGACAGTTAGACATGTTTGTCTCTTATTCAGTGATATATTTTTATTTTGCCACAACAATTATAACAGCATTTATTATATGAGATTATTTGCAATTATAACAGAATTTATTTCATGAGTCTGTAATAAACCATGTTTCATATAAAAGACAAAACCAACAATGAACAAAGTTTAGACTTAATTTGTGGGTTATTTGTTTAGTGCTAATTTGTGAGTGTAATATATTATAAATATATTATATATTGTTTTATTCTTACATTAATATATTTGATATCTTTTGGATGCATTCCTTCATTTTTGCTTTAATTCATCATCTGAATATTATTGAGAGGTAAGATAAAATGTAACTGTAGATAACATTTGTGAATTTGTATAAAATGCAATTCATTTCATTTTTTATAGTTAAATATAGTTAGGTGAACATCAATAGTTCAAATGTGTGAATTAGTATAAAAACAAACTCAACAAATAACTTTTTTGTTTGTAATTTTGGCAGATCTGCTCCTCCTTCTTTGAAGCTCCTCCCACAACAATCACACCTTCAGTGAAGCTCCTCCCACAACAATCACACCTTCAGTGAAGCTCCTCCCACAACAATCACACCTTCAGTGAAGCTCCTCCCACAACAATCACACCTTCAGTGAAGCTCCTCCCACTGCAGTTCAGTAATAAATGCTGGAATATTCCCATCAGTCTACAAGTGAAGACGAGCATCAGAGCATCAGGAAGAAGTGAAATCTGCAGAGACAGAGTTTATTGAAGGACAGAGAGAACATGAGAGATCCAGAACCCTGCAGAATGAAACACACTGAAGAACAAACAGGTTGGTGTTTATTCTTGATCCTTATTCAATGAGACTGGAGAACATTTAAAATTATCAGCAGTTCATCAGATTTGGTGTTTATAAAAATACCTTAAGAGTTGTAAAAAATATAGGGGAGACTTTCTGTCTCCAGGGTACAAAACAGGGACTGAAACTCAAATGTTCAAATGATGTTGCCATTAAAAAGAAAATGCATTAAAAAGGAAGAAATGGAATGGAAATTGTGCTGAGTGAAAAATATTGGCCAGCTAATTAGTTTAAAATGCTTAATAATTACATAATATTTTTCAGTGTAGTATATTAATATTATGTTCATAATATAATATTATAATCGTGGATTTGAATAAAGGTGCTTTATGTAGGATTTTGGGGGTAGTCAAAATGGTTAGGGAGTCGGGCTTGTAACCTGAAGGTTGCTGGTTCGATTCTCGCGCCGGCAGGAATTGAAGGTGGGGATTGTGAATGAACAGCACTCTCTCCACCTTCGATACCATGACTTAGGTGCCCTTGAGCAAGGCACCGAACCCCTAATTGCTCCCCGGGCCCTGGAGCAAGGCTGCCCACTGCTTCGGGTGTGTGTTCACTGTGTGTGTGTGTGTGTGTGTGTTCACTACTCACTGGTGTGTGTGTGCACTTGGATGGGTTAAATGCAGAGCACCATTTCGAGTATGGGTCACCATACTTGACAATATGTCACGACTTAACTTAACTTAACTTACATGTGCTTTGCCACTACTATGCTAAAATAAACATCTTCATCGAGATCTTCTACATCCTCATCAATTTTTCTTACATAGTGCATTTCATCATTGTTTCTGATGAGGCTTATCACAGTTGTGTCTTCAGCAAACTTTTTTATGGAAAGCAATGCGTTACGTTGCATTACTGTTTAAATATGAGCAGGGCTTGATTGTTTTTAATACAAAAAGTTCTAATTATAGCAAATGTAAAAGCCCTTTCACACCAAAAAGTGTAATGAATAAACTTCAGGCTGAAGGAAAAGTAAATTCATGTCTGTAAACTGTAAACACTCTTCAGCAATAAAAAACAATGAAGCACAATTGTTAGTTTATCTAAAGTCATTTTTGCTTATTAGTATGGTTGAATTGGATCATCAAAGGTCAGCAACAAAGACATTAGTTAATAAAATGGGATTAGATACATTTGTGTTGTTTAACATTTAATTATTGCAGGTTTGCGTCATATTTTGAGTTTGCATTTCACTGTTTTAATTCATGTTGATGAATACTAAATCTGTTTTTTTGCGAGTGGGATAAATTAATGCACATTCACATTTAGTCTAGAACTACAGTAACAGCATGTTCACACAGCGCACTGTCAGTCAATAAATGGAAAAAGTAACTCAGATATTTTCTTGTAAATTAAAAAGTAATGTGTTACTTTACTAGCTACTTGAAAAAAGTAATATTATTACGTAACTCAGGTTACTTGTAATGCGTTACTCCCATCACTGGGTGTAACTGGTGTGTTTTATGTCGTAGAATAAAACGTGAAAGTATCTTCAGCCTGTGTGAACCATGGACCTTATTTAAGGGATTTAACCAAAATCCCATTAAAAAACCCATTGACTCTGGGACGATGGAACCGGAAGTGCTAAAATGCTAACTCACTTCCTGGTTTACGCCTACAAACTGACATCATAGTTCCACCACTCTATTCACTTGTTACGTGGTGATGTAAGAAGCGCTGTTTCTGGGTCCAAGTCTCAACTCGCTTCACTTGAGAATACTACCTCAGCAGCCGTTTATGAGAACTGTTTATTAAAATTAAACATTTAAACTAAGCGTTTTCATTTAAGCTAAACAGTTTCAAATCCGGGATTTCGGTATGGAGTTAAAGGTTAGGATTATAATTTTCTTGGTAGTATTATATCACATTGTGAGTGTATATTTACGTTCCTAGAAGGCTCCCAGAAAGTTCTCTGAATGTTCCCAGAACGTTATTCTAACCTCTTTACTCCAATACCGCTGCTGTCAGTAATCATCCAGCACTCCCGTCCCGAGTCCTGTAGAGTATAAGTGGTATGAAAGACGGACAGATATGGACCTCAATAATCAGTACTACAAACGTCTTGTTTCAAACTATTGTATAATCATTAGACATATTCAAGGGCTTTTCACACTGCACTTAACCCCGGGTTATCGTCGTTCTAAACATTTTTAACCCTGGGTAAAGACACATTTCACACCTGTAATTTGTAAGCAGTGTTAGCACCGCATTTTACCCGGGATTATGAATCCCTGCTCCGGAGCAGGGTTAGCACCGCATTTGTGGTGTGAACCTCGCATTGCGGTGCTAAGTTTGTTCAGTGTGAAAAAGAGCGGTGTTTGATTGTTGCTGCTGGACGCTTGGACGCAAAATTAAACCTAAAAATAACCTGCAGGGAATGTTCTTGGAACGTTCTCTTTAGGTTATTAAAAAAAAAAGAACCTATAGGGAACCAAATAAAAATTAAAATGACAAAGCAACTATAAAACATCTCATCACAGCAAAATAAGGGTGAAACAGTTACTGATGCAGACAGACAAACAGTCATGTGAGGGGTGAAAATCGTTTGTTAGGTCCTTAAGCTTTATTAAGTAATTTGAAAGTGAAATTCCAAATTGCAGACATAGTATTTCATGGCCCTAAAATTATATATTTTTTAAAAAATCCTAATGCAAATACAGTCAGCAGACAATAAAATTTGTTGATAAAATTTATAAAGACAAGGTATTCATAAAAAGGAAATATTTACTCAATGATTACTCAAAGCAAATACACAAAATTAGTCAAGTGAATACTAACTTGATTGATCTCTCCTTACTGACTGTTCAGGTGAATACTGACACTTGAATGAATCTAATGTAAAAGAGGAATTTCAGACTGGCATTATATGACAGAATCTCTCATTTTAAGGTCCTAAATGTGGACTCGGGCCTCCTGTGGAAATCTGCTTCATGGTAAGTTTCAGTTCTGATTATGTTATCACTGTCTGATTCACTCTGAGATCTACAACGTTATGTCTGGACTTTTAGAGAGGAGCAAAAGCTCTGTGAAGGTAGACGGAATGCAGCACAATAATCACTTTACCTCAAATATTTTGTTTTCATTATCATTGGAAGCCAAACTCAAAATCGAAAATAAAATTAGATTAATCACACAGACCTAAAGTGTTTGAATAGCAAAAACACATCAAAGAATATATTGATATTATATAGAAATGGTTGGCAAGACACAATTCACATGATACTGTTTATGTAACAATAATAAATGGTCATTTTACAAGAGAAATAAAAGAGGATCAGTTGCAAAGCTACAGTATATCTTTCATCAGCATTTTCTAAATACATCATAAATGGAAGAATAACTACTTGAACTCCATCTTTGAGTTGTAAACGACTCTTTCATGTTGTGAGCAAGTCACTGAATCACTGACATGGAATCCCTCATAACTCAAACAATGAATGCTAACAATAACGATTTGTTCACCTATTGCATCACCAGTTCACTTTGTGCTTGGATCCAAAAATTTAGTTGTAATGGGCAGAAAAGCAATTAGTCATAATTTTAATGAAATCTTTGTCTTAGCTTAGTCGAACCAAGTCGATACTGACATTTTAAAGGGGTCATATGATGCAATTTCAAGTTTTCCTTTCTCTTTGGAGTGTTACAAGCTGTTCATGCATAGATAAGATCCCTGAAGTTGCAAAGACTAAAGTCTCAAAACCAAAGAGATTATAAAAGTTAAGACTTGTCCACACCCCCCTAAAACGGCTCATTTAAACATGCCCCCACGTCTACGTCACGGTGTGGGGAGATTTTCATAACACCGCCCAAATGTTTACGCAAAGAAAGGGGGCGTGATTTTTATTCTCGCTCCATGTCGTGGAGACGCTGTGAAAGTGAAGTACTTTGTTTGGGCTTCCAAAAGAGGACAGAACTAGAAATCAGTGGTTAAGTTGTATTTGCAACACTGTTCCAGAAGAGTTCAACCCAAACATTCAAATGTGTGCAGCGCTAACCTTTCCTGATGCTGGGAGAGAGTAGCCTTGCTTGCTGGCTTGCACAAAGGCTGTTTCTATAAAGTGGGGCAATTCCAACTTTGCAAGGACAGTCTGGCGCTTCTGACTCACAGCCTGTAAGTACGTTTCTGCTACTGACAATTCAAACACGAGTTTTGAGCTGTGTAGAGTAGTGCTTGTTGTTTGTCATTTCTTAGATCACAAATGCAGACATGGTAATGTTTACGCGGCTCGATGCAACGCGACACGTAAAAATACAGTATATAAGTCATTATAATCAGTAATTATGTCCCCACTGGATGCAACAAATGCCTTGTTTATAATGGGTTTTATTGTTTTATTCTCGTCTTGCCGGGAAAGGCCATCACAATACGGTAAGGGGTGTAACATTCCCATCTCACGCTTGAGGTATTCGGCCAATCACAACGCATCGGATAGCTGGCCAATCAGAGCACGCCTCGCTTCTCAGACTGATGAGCTTTGTAAAATTTGATGTGTTTCAGAAAGGCGGAGCATAGCGGAGCAACAATAATGTACAGTATGTGGAAAATAATGTGTTTTTTGAACCACATAAACATTACACCAAATACGCAAAATAATGTTCTTTTTAGCAACGTCATATATGCAACAATACCAGCCTTTCTCCAGTACCAGTAGTACAATTTGGTAAACGATATTTGAAGTCTTCTCTTCAATTTCCTACATCTTTTCCTGAGCTGACAACATATGTTATCCTAGGGCTGAATGATTCATCAAAACCGAAATGTGAGATACTTCTGTCCTCATAAAAAGGGTAAAAATGATCATACCAGTCCTGGTCAGACTCCATGAGTGATTGTTGAAATACCACTGTCAAAGACAAGAGAACACAGGAAAAAAACAAATTAGAAACTGTGAAAAATAACAGGTTAATTTATTGATGAAACATAGCACTGACGTAGCAGAAAACTTCAATATCTATTAACTATTGATAAAATATACATTGAGATACCACTGCTGTTTTTACTGAATACTTGATATCAAGGATGAAGGATGAAGGATGAAGGATGATGCATTTATATAGCGCTTTTATTGTGTATTGCCATACACCCAAAGCGCTTTACAATCATGTGGGGGGTCTCTCCTCAACCACCACCAGTGTGCAGCATCCACTTGGATGATGCGACGGCAGCCACAGGACAACGGCGCCAGTGCACTCACCACACACCAGCTACAGGTGGAGAGGAGAGAGAGATCAAGCCAATCAAGTGGATGGGGATTATTAGGAGGCCATGATTGATAAGGGCAAGTGGAGGGAATCTGGCCAGGACACCGGGGTTACACCCCTACTCTTTTACGAGAAGTGCCATGGGATTTTTAGTGACCACAGAGAGTCAGGACCTCGGTTTAACGTCTCATCCGAAAGACAGTGCTTTTTACAGTATAGTGTCCCCATCACTATACCGGGGCATTAGGACCCACACAGACCACAGGGTGAGCACCCCCTGCTGGCCTCACTAACACCTCTTCCAACAGCAACCTAGTTTTCCAGGAGGTCTCCCATCCAGATACTGACCAGGCTCAGCCCTGCTTAGCTTCGTGGGCAACCGGTCTTGGGCTGCAGGGTGATATGGCTGTGGCCATATCAAAGTCCACTTAAATTGACAAAATTAATTTGAAATGAAATTGGCAAATTATTTTAGTTGTTCATAATTATTTATAAGTCATTAATCATATTTACTATAACATTTGTACAAAATTAATAAAGATCTAGGGTTGCATTTTAAAAAATTTTAACAAACTGTTATATTACCACAGTTGGTGTTATTATAGGCACTGGGTTTTATAATTAGAAATCCTAAATGTAAGAAAATGTCTGATTTCTCTGATCAAAAACCATGTGGGCAGATTATTTGTCAATACCTGATCTCTCCTCATCTCCATCACTGTTTGTCTCCTTATCTTACCCTGTCTCTTCCTCTCCTAAAACTGAGCTTTTGATAATAGTGATTCTCGTGTCAGTGAAGAAAGTAAACATAAGATCAAATGATATTTGACCTTCACGCTGCTGACCCACGACTGCACTGCCAAGTCCAGCTCCAACCACATCATCAAGTTTGCTGACGACACAACAGTGGTAGGTCTCATCAGCAACAACCACGAAACACACTACAGAGAGGAAGTGGCACAGCTGGCGAAATGGTGTGGCACTAACAACCTGTCCCTCAATGTGAGTAAGACAAAGGAGGTTGTGATGGACTTCAGGAGAAACTCCGTTGATCACCCCCCATTGACTATCGATGGCTCAACCGTGGAGAGAGTCGGCAGCACTAAATTCCTGGGGGTGCACATCACAGAGAATCTCACCTGGACCACCAACACCATGCCACTCTCCAAGAAAGCAAAACAGCGCCTACACTTTCTCCGCCGGCTGAAAAGAGCAAGTTTCCCTCCACCCATCCTCACCACTTTCTACAGGGGCACCATTGAGAGTGTGCTGACCAGCTGCATCACTGTCTGGTACGGGAACTGTACTGCAGCAGACCGCAAGACCCTCCAGCGGACAGTGAACACAGCTGCAAAGATCATCAGTGCCCCTCTCCCCTCCATCCTGGACATTTTCCTTACACGATGCTCCAGCAAAGCCAACAGTATCGAGAAGGACTCCACCCACAGTCTCTTCCAGCTCCTAGCATCAGGAAGACGGTACCGGAGCATCAGAGCCAGCTCTGCCAGACTGCTCAACAGCTTTTTCCCCAGGCTGTGAGAGCCCTGAACTCAACTTGACTTGACTTGACATGAACTAGCTATAGACCAATAGCTCTTACTTCCCATGTAGGTAATGGAAAAAATGATTACAGACAGATTAATGTATTATTTAGAAAAAGGGAAGACATTATTTTCAAATCAGAGTGGATTCAGGGGAAAGAGAGGGAATATGGACCCAGTAGTATGTCTAGAGTCAGGCATAAGGAAAACATTGATGAACAAAGAGACTGTGGGGGAAGTATTTTTCAACATTGAAAAGGCGTATGATATGGTATGGAGAGAGGGTCTGCTAATGAAACTGGAAAATATGGGAATAGGAAGGAGATTGTATAACTGGATTAAATAATTCTTGGAAGCAAGATCAATTAAGGTGAGAGGGAGACTTCATATCATCTAAAGGAATGACAGAGAATGGTACACCTCAAGGAAGTGTCATCAGCCCATTAATTTTTATGATAATGATAAATGATGTGTCTGTGAGAGTAGATGAGAGTGTTCGCAGATCTTTATTTGCTGATGATGGAGCTCAGTGGTTCAGGGGTGGAAATATAGAGTATGTGGTGCGGAAAATGCAAAGTGCATTAAAAGCGGTTGAAGAATGGTCATTTCAGTGTGGGTTCAAATTCTCTGTGGACAAAAAAACAAAACAAAGGTAGTCCTCTTCACTAACAAAAGGAAAGGAGTTGACACCAAAATCATAATCTAGAGCAGGTGTCTAAAATAAGATTTCTAGGTATGTGGTTAGACAGTAGACGTACATGGAAAGAACACATTAAATGGATGGACGATAAATGCAAGAAAGTGTTGAATATAATTACATAATGTTAATCAGATCTATACTGGACTATGGCTGTGTAGTATATGGCTCTGGAATATTAGAAACAATTCAAGCACAGGCATTAATGATATGTATAGGTCGTCTCCCGTTTCAGCGTTACAAGTAGAATTGGGTGAGATGCCTCTCAATTTAAGAAGACACCAGTTAACTGCAGTATACTGGGCAAACTTAATGGCTCAGGATAACTCACATCCCACAATACGTGTTCCAGAGAAATATTGGGAGTATGGATGACGGGAATGTAACAGTTTTAGATGGATAACTGAAGGTTTAGTAGAATAATTAGGTATTAAGGGATAAAGTATTGTTCCTAGAATGACCTTATCAGCAGTTGTGGATTCTGCCTCAACCTACAGTTGATCTAAAAATGCTAGAAACAGGCAGAAAGAAGGAATGAGTGAATTTGAGGAAATCCGGGTAAGGGAATATTTGTGGATAGAGTATGGACATTTAATACAAGTGTACTCAGATGCATTGAAAAAGCCAGATAATGATCAAGTAGGTATAGCATGTCATTCCTAAATTACTCATTTCCAGAAAAGTAAGGATTTCAAATAAGTTACCAGTTTTTTTTCAGGAGAGTTAATTTCAATAATCATGGCTTTAAGGTGTATAAGTGAAGCAGGTTTAAAGGAGGTTTTAGTATGCTCAGATTCTAGTTATGCTCTCTTGAGTATTGAAGAAAAATATTCAGTCACCAGACAGGATTTAATAGTTGAAATTTTGCAATTATAGATGTTAGAGCGAAAAAGGGTGAATAATATTCATGAAAGGTAATGCAGCAGACAGACTGGAGAAACAAGCTGTGATGGACACCAGTATAGAAATGTCAGTATCATATAGCAGATATGAAATTAAAACAATAATAATAAAAAAATAAATAAAAAATAATGCAAAGATGGCAACATCAGTGGGAAATGGAAAACAAAGGAAGACATATGTATTCAATACAGCCACAAGTGGGAATAGAAGAGAGGAAAACATACTATCCAGACTCAGAATAGGCCACACTGGACTTAATACATCAAAGAAGTTAATGTCTAAGCATCCAACAGGTCTCTGTGATTGGTGTGGAGGAAGTGAAATGCTTGAACATGTCATGATGCATTGTGGGAGGTTTATGGAGGATAGAGAACAGTTATTAGAAGAGTTTAGGAAGAAAGCAGAGTATGATATTATTATTATTAAATACGTATTAAAGGGAGGCACAATAGCTGATGTCTGTCGTTTGCTTAAGTCTGTTCACACCAATAAAATGAGCTTAATGTGGCAATTTACGGATCTGAAGTCATCAGCATAATGAATGAGGTGAAAATAGGATCTATTGACATGAAATAAAGAGGATTTTCAGCAGCTGATAATATTGATGAGCCTCAGACTATAAACACTCATTAAACAAGCCATTCAGGATCAGCAGCAGATCAGCTCACTTTTAATACAAGTATGTGGATAGTGATTATTTCCATACGAATATTTGTTGAAAGACTATAAAACTGCTCTATTAAAGCATATGATCGTCTCATAAAATGATACAGAACATATATCAGTAATATAAAGACTGACACTAATGATAATGATATTACTGAAATTTGTTGCATACTGTTTTAGTTTGGATAAAGATAATCATACGAACGAACGAACATACAAAACAAAATTGCTCAGATCTTAACATTTTCCCTCACATGCTCGTCGCCTGCTGTGATAAATGTTTGAGTCAGCAAACACAGAAACAAAACAATTCAGAAATTACCTATTAAAATGTTGCTTAAATAAACAGTCAGTATGTTTTACAATCATGTTGTGTACAGCCGAACGAGCAACCTTTCAAACTTCACTGCACCGTGAGCCCAGGTATGTGTCGCCACATTCTCGGGTTATGAAGGATAAAGAAGGGAAAAGTTGATCTTCCGAAATGAGCAATATCTTCTCAGGTAAAAGTTATTAGAAGCGTGTCTAGGGACAAGCGGGCCATCACACGGCTCTGACCTCATCAGCCTGTTTGTATCCTATGATTTGATTCGCTGTCTTATCTTCACGAGGATCTTGTCTTCGGAAAAGATTATTTTATTCACTTACGTCAGAAACAGCGAATCCTTTTTAAAACTGGCCGTTGTTCCCACTACATTGCATTGTTATATTTCAGAAAATGTTTTACCCGCCAACTAGCGACTGACACTGTTACATATACTCGCCAACGACGATTTTTACTCACATTTGACGCTTGGCGAGTGTTAATTTTAGGCTCTGTTTCTAGGAATAAATCGTTATTTTTGCATCGGTGGTTTGAAAGGAATATATACTGTGTTTTGTTATAGATATGTTCTATGAGAGTGGAAACATTCTGTCTTATGAAGACTTTATGCATGTTTACAACTTTTCCATCCCCTTTAAAGTGCCCCTATTATGCCATTTTTAAGGTTGCTAATATTGTTTTATGAGTCTCCTAAAACATTTTTCTGTGCATCCAAGGTCAAAAAACAGTTTAGTTTTCTCAAAAAAAAAAAAAAAAGCTTTAATTTGACCTAATTTCTAAATGATTCCTAAACGACTCGTGCGAAGCAGTTCGAAGTGAGCACTCGCTGCTGTGATTGGTCAGATGGCGCAGTCCTTTGTGATTGGTCTACTGCGTACAGCGCGAATGACAGCCATGGGCGGACATTATGCAAATGTGTTACTTTGTGACGTACAGCCGTAACAGAATAAGATTTGAATTCCTGACGACTCGTTTAGGCGATTGAGAGTCGACTCTTTTTTTTTGATAGACAATACATTTATATATCGTGCACTTTCGGCTTCACAACTTTTCAGAAAGTTTATGTTCACATACAGCTACATGACACACTGCATGAAAGGAAATATTTGAAAAGGCATAATAAGGCCACTTTAAAGAATTTCAACAAGAGGTTAAAGCTATTCTAAATGGGTTGATACAACTAATAAATAATCACCTCTCTTTTGGAAGCAATTAAAGGATATTTTCAGAATTAAAAGTTGATGGTATTGAAATATTTTCTTCATCTTGTAATAATAAAAATTAGACACATTTTGCAATCAAAACATAAAATCTCCCCTTGAGGAAAATTCTTTTGGAATGCAAACATTTCTGAGATTAATTGGAAAACGATCTGGTCAAATCCTTACGAATTTTTTATTTTTAATAAAGTTAAAGAGATGCATTTCGCAATACATCACAAAATTTACCCATGTAAAGTAGCTCTTTCTGAATTCATGGACATTGACAATACTTGCAGTTTCTGTAACACACACGAGGAAGACTTGTGTCATTTGTTTTATAATTGTGATTTGTCTCTTAGATTTTGGTCTGATGTTAGTGCCTTTCTATTTCTGCAAAGAAATGTTAATTATATGCTATCTTTAAAATATGTTATTTGTACTTTTTCACACAAAATTAAACAGACTTTAACAAAGTCTAACACAGACTAATGATGCAATTAATGCTGTTAGGACATTTGTGTCTTAGATATCATACTAGTAACTGCATAGTTTAAGTCTGACAATGAGAATGAAATGAACTTTAACTGACAGTTTACAGGAGATCTGCATAATATGAGGTGAAAACAGGAGCTATTAACAAATATAGCCTAGAGGATTTTCAGCAGCTCTATTATTATTGATGAGCCTCAGACTGTTAACACTCATTAAACAAGCCATTCAGGATCAGCAGCAGATCATCTCAGTTTATTCTGAGTCTGAGTGCTTTCCAGCAATACAGAGCTCTACTGAAGAAAACACACACTTCTCACACTGACACGACTGACACACTTATCTTTACAGTTTGTTAGCAATCCTCTTCAATTATAGACTATTTAAAAACATAAAGTAACTAAAACTATTTTTTATTTGTCAAACATAAATGTCAAAAAAAGAATAACATTAAAATTGCATCAGCATGTCTAATTAATTTCCCTCACAGATTCATCTTTTAGTTTTTGGCTCCAAACATTGAAACAATCATACACACAAATGCTTAGTGAAGAACATTTTGAACCTGTAAAAATCTTCTACAAATATGAATTTAAGAACATTTTGAACATAAAACAAAACTTGTAATGAAGCATAACAATATAATTGATATCATAAAGAAAAACTGTACACAAGAATAAAACTTTAGATATTGTTCTTAGGGGAGGAACTCCATCTTTGAGTTGATCTGAATCTCACAGATGAAACTTTGCTGGTCTTGAAGATGAACTTTATTCACTGTGACTAATTTAGATGATGTTTCTTATGACAGATTAATATGGAAGAGATGCGGTGTAGCATTGAAAGCAGTGGACCTGAAGATAAACTACTTAATGTGATAATTTATTTTATGCATGCGTAGAGAAGAAGAATGAGTGAAACTCTTCCCGCATGCAGTGCAGTGATACGGTTTCTCTCCAGTGTGGATCCTCTCATGTGATTTGAGGTGTCCTGACCGACTGAATCTCTTCTCGCAGTGTGAACACTTGTAAGGTTTCTCTCCAGTGTGGATCCTCTGGTGCCGTATCAAATCTGTAGCTGTAATAAAAGTCTTCTCACACTCAAAGCACATATGATCTCTCACACCAGTGTGTTTCTTCTGATGAACTTTTAAATTCTGCAGTTGTGAAAAACTCTTTCCACAGAAAGAACATGAATGTGGTTTCTCCTTTGTATGAACTTTCTGGTGATCCTTCAGGTTTGAAGCCCATGAAAAAGTTTTTCCACATTGATCACATTCATGCAGTTTCTCTCCAGTGTGGATCTTCATGTGTCTCTTAAGGGTTGATGATTGTCTGAAACTCTTCCCGCACTGATCACATGTGAATGGTTTCTCTCCAGTGTGGATCCTCATGTGTCTCTTGAGATTCTGTTTGTATGTGAAACTCTTTCCACACTGAGTGCAGGTGAAACTTTTCTTGTCTCTTCTTGTCAGTAAAGAAACTCTTTCAGTCTGTGAGCAAGTTTTTTCTCCAGTTTTGACATGATGTTTTTTCTCCTCCATTAGACCTGAAATTAAAGTTAAAAGAGGTTACAATATAATTAAAAAATCTGAGAATTGTGAAGTAAAAGCAGACAACAGCTAACCAAATTATAACCATTTTGTTAAATTTTTACAAAATAAGATGCAATAATAAGATACAATAATCTATATAAACAATACAGACACTAATTCAGTGTTTCTGTAGTGAGAACTACTATAATTAATAACTAATAATAATTTACACTAATTAATTGGCCAATATTTTTTCACTCAACATTGTTACAGCACAAAAGCTTTTTTTGAACACCCAGGAAGTGACATCATTTGAACGTTTGAGTTTCAGTCCCTATTTTGTACCCTGGAGATAGAAAGTCTCCCCTATATTATTTATTAGACTTTTTTTCTTCATTTTTTTAAAAATCAAAGTATTTTTCTACTATGAGCACTAAACCTGATGAACTGCTGATAACGTTAAATGTTTTTCAGTCTCATTAATAAAGCATCAAGAATAAACACCAACCTGTTTGTTCTTCTGTGTGTTTCATTCTGCAGGGTTCTGGATCTCTCATGTTCTCTCTGTCCTTCAATAAACTCTGTCTCTGCAGATTTCACTTCTTCCTGATGCTCTGATGCTCGTCTTCACTTGTAGACTGATGGGAATATTCCAGCATTTATTGCTGAACTACAGTGGGAGGAGCTTCACTGAAGGTGTGATTGCTGTGGGAGGAGCTTCACTGAAGGTGTGATTGTTGTGGGAGGAGCTTCACTGCAAGAAGAGCAGATCTGCCAAAATTAAAGATAAATCAGTTATTTCACATTATCTGTGTAATATTTTACACATTTTAAATAGTAATGCATCTATCCATCTAGTGAAGCACTTCACATTTTGTGTTTTACATTATCAGTTTTATTATGTCAGGAGACACAAGACTGTATAAATTTTATCACAATCTAAAATAGAATCCACATCCTCCAGCTTTATATCATTCCATTTATGTGCATTCTGTATTGGTCTACTGTTTGGAGCATCAGCTCACCTCTTCACCTGTGCCCCACTTCACCTGCCTCCATAATCTGTTGCCCCCTGGACACAAGCTAACAGCCCCTCCGTGCTGCCTCAGCTGCCTGTCACTGCTCTCTGATCATCCACACTGCACTGTAATAATCTATGTATATTTACTGTATATTCACCGAAATGCATCCTGTACTGTAATTTTCTAGCCATATAGAGTTCATCAGACTGTTAGCTGTGCTGCTGAAGAAAACCATAGAACCCTGCCCAAAACACAATAGAAAATGTAATGGACTTAATGGTTATAATGGGAATTGTATTGGTTTTAATGGAAACTATAATGGTGTCTACTGGTAAAGCGCTTGAAAAGCATTGATTTTGAGCTAGACTGCTGGAAAGTTACTGCTAATAAATTCGGTGATCATTTCCTCACCTTCATGTCATTCCAAACCTGTATGACTTACTTTCTTCTGTTGAACACAAAATAAGATTTTGTAGAATGTTTCCAAACCATTTTGGTTACCCTTGATGTCTACTATATGGACAAAAATTTCTTGAATTTATCAAATTATGCTCCACAGAAGAAAGAAATTCATACAGGTTTGGAATGCCATGATGTTGAGTAAATGATGACAATTTTCATTTTTGGGTGAATCTCCCTTTAAGAACTTTATTATTTGTAAATAATAAACACCTAATTTATATACAGTCATGGCCAAAAATATCAGCACCCTTGGTAAATATGATCAAAGAAGGCTGTGAAAATTAATCTATTATTAATCCTTTTAATCTTTTTTTTTTTTTTTTTTTTAAATCACAAAAATCTAACCTTTCATTGGATAATAAGAATTTAAAATGGGGGGAAATATTATTATGAAATAAAAGTTTAAATTATCATTCGATTAATTGATTTCAATCATAAAACTCTTTAAATATTATGATTATATTATGATTGCCTTTGCGTATTTCCATATGTTTTTATGATTATATTATGTTTGTCTTTGCGTCTTTCCATATGTTTTGATCTACGGTTGGTTTCGCCTTGCGGTGATGACGTCATCAGTCGCGCGCGCGCTTCAGTGTGGAGTTTCTGAGGTAAACAGTTCAGCTTTTTCACGTAATTGTAAAGTACACTTCACACCGTTTGTTTGAGCAGTATTTTTACAGGATCGTAACTGAATTATTTTCATCAGGTTCGGTGATATGTGTGTGTCCGCAAACACTTATTGAAAGAGTTTTATTATTTAAATTGATTGTCAGCGTCAGTTGACAATTGTCTTTCTCTTCGCATAGAAAACGGTAAGTTGTAAGGAAATACTTTGATGTTATGAATGCGGTAAAAACAATTCGAACTACAGATTAATATCATATGTTTGATAAAAATGGGTTTTTACAGCAAATATTCAGCATAAAGTGAGATGATCTGATCCTGAATGGCTTGTTTAATGAGTGTTTATAGTCTGAGGCTCATCAATATTATCAGCTGCTGAAAATCCTCTTTATTTCATGTCAATGGATCCTGTTTTCACCTCATTCATTATGCTGATGACTTCAGATCTGTTAATTGCCACATTAAGCTCATTTTATTGCTGTTAAGACAAGAAAACAACACGATCAGCTTTTGTGACATTACAAGATATAACTTAAGTATCACAACAGCATTTGTTCATTAATCTCTGATAAACCATGTTTCATATAAAAACTAAACTAAAACATTTTAAAACAAATGAAGTTAAAATCAGTTTATTGGTGGTTTATTTGTACCTTGCAAATTTGTAAAATTATATTTCTATTTGTGTTTTTAATTTCACTTCTTACATTGTTCATATTTGGTGTCTTTTAATTGTATGTGTTTTTTCCCTATATTTCTGTGCCTGTATATTAATGAGAGAAAAGATAATAGATTGATTTATTGATTTTTTTATTTTATTTCAGCCTACAAGTACAAGCATCAGAGCATCAGGAAGAAGTGAAATCTGCAGAGACAGAGTTTATTGAAGGACGGAGAGAACATGAGAGATCCAGAACCCTGCAGAATGAAACACACTGAAGAACAAACAGGTTGGTGTTTGAGCCCAATTTATACTTCTGCATCAGACCTACACTGCAGCTATCTGCCAGATACCTTTATTCTTGATCCTTATTCAATGAGGCTGAAGAACATTTAAAGTTATCAGCAGTTCATCAGATTCGGTGTTTATAGTTGAAAAATACCTCAAGAGTTGTAAAAAATGAACATAATTATACCTTTTATTTAAATAAACTATAAACTGTATATTTTAATTCTGAACTCAATTCTAGTTGCCCCGTCTCTTTATGCTCTTTTCCTCCTGTTTGCTTTGGTGTGGCTGGTTAAGTGAATGCCGCAGTCCATGATGGACAGATTGTTAACGGCTGGTCTATGTGGCAATACAGTACTCGGGCAGGACATCCAAACGCTCACCTATCATTCATCGACCTCAAATATGGCTTTTCATCTGAAAGATGTATGCAGTAGCAACTTTACATGGCCGCTCAATGTGATGTTAAGAGAAATGTGCGCTATTGAAGTGTCTGTGTGGAGAGTGGAAGCTGAATAGCGCGCTCGCTGCAGGACAGGCGCCGGTGCGCTCACTTGCTCTTAAAATCTCTGTAATTTTTAGTCATAAAGATAAAAGTAGCCTATATATCCTTCGAATCTGTAAAGACTACGTTTATTTGTGTGCACTCAGAATAACAACGAAACGCTTCTGTAAAGTAATTAAAGCAAACAGGATGCGCTTCTGCCGTCCAGGTCTCTGTGAACTTGAGCAAGAAACTTTGAAACTCTGTGTATGAAAAATATATCTATAGAGAGTGAAATGTCTACTTTTAAATGAAAAAGATAGTTCAAATATAACTGTTTGAATGGATAATTCAAATAGAAAACGTGTGTGTTAGCATGGATGATTTACATGAAATTTTATGTGTGTGCAATGCACACTGTGCATTGTTTAAGCTGGCTTTCAGTTCAACATAATAACAAAAAAAATACATTTTGGTTTTTTTATTCAACTAAGGTGGGCACGCTGTGATCTGTACTATATTTTTACTGTAACTGACAGATTCCGGCCAAAAAAAAAAAACACAACACGGGAGTGGGAGTGGAACAGGGTGGGATTTTCCCCCAGTTTTTTCGTGGGATTGGGACAGGACGATATTTTTTTTTTTTTTTTTTGTGGGAGTGGGACGGGAGAGGTTTGAAAATCCACTCCCGTATCACCCTCTAGTGTCGAGCAAGCATATACAGATAGCCAAACAGTGCAAGGAGATGACTGATCAGCTTCAATGACCACTCAGATGATCGAGTAAATTTTACCTTTACTTTTTCTTGAGTGCAATCATGTAGTTCAATCTCCGTTACATTCTTTTGTGAAACTGCAAAATAAATACAATAAATGCTTACTTAAATAAAACCAAACAAAATATAGCGACTTGTTATACAATGTTTACATCTACGTTGGTAAACTACAGTAAAGTTAGTTATGCTGATCTTTTGAATGTGGATATAATGCACGTGAAACGCTAGCATGCTTCCAACATATATAACTCTTAACAAATTTTTTTTTGTTGCTGATTTTAACATTCAAAAACAAAGTCTAAAAAAATAATGAATATAAATGATAGACTTACAAGCAAAGCTTCTTAGGGGTTTTACACAACAGACTGAAAGAAGATGAAAGAAACACACAATCTCTCTGCTGTGTAATGGCCGCTGTGCTTTGTGTGCTTTTACACTATGAAGCATAACAAACAAATGCTGCGTCCCAATGTGCCTACTTACACTACGCCCTTAAAGTATGTCCTCTTTTGGTGAAGAAAAAGTACACACTTTTGAGTGTGTAGTAGAAGAGTAGGCAAATGGATGTTTATAAAAGTTCACATGGCTGTTGCAGATGAAATATAACACGGATAACAATAAATAAAAAAATTTTCCAGGTTAAATGTTGATTATTAGTAACTCAAACCCCTTTTTGTAAACCTCTCTACCTAACGGACGATCGCGCGCATCTATCACGTTTGTTTTTCTAACGCGTTTTATTCGTGTTTGTAGTTCTGGACCGAATGCTTCGCCAAAGCGCAATGGATTGTGGGCAATTTTAGCCATTAGAGTGTGCACAGATCCACACTTCAAAAATCGACCTGAGATAGTAGACCATCCAGGGACTTTTGACATAGTCTTTTCAACATAGTTTGCTTTGGGACACACTTATTGTAATCTCACATACTATTTAGGATGGATAGTATGATCATTGGGACGCAGGGAAAGTTTATCAAACTGGATTTTAACTCCACTTATTTCAACCAGCGCCCTCCAGTGGAGAGGAAGAAGTAATGTTAGACATGGCATAATAGGGTTTGACCAACCAGTTGTTGGACAGAGGTTATTTATACGTACAAATCATCCAAGCACCCGGTTTCTAGCCATTTCTAATGTACATTTGATTAACATTGCTAAATATTAATAAACTGGAAAGAAATTAAAGGTTCGTCTTTCATTGTCAATAGAATTCCAGGTGCAGTTTCCTCTCAGCCAATTAGATTTCACGAAGTATTTTTATCGGTCAGTCATGGAAGTCTGATTGGTTAAAGCTTTATTTATATAGCACCTTTTAAAACAAAAGCTTTGTCTTTACAAAGTGATTTACAGGGAGTGCTTTTCATTCACAGAAAAGAACAAAATAAAAACATAAAAGTGATAAAGTAAAACAAAGTACAATAAGCTGTGTACATATAAAAAAATACAGCAATAAAAAATCAAGGAAAGGCCCTCATAAACTAATCTGTTTTGACATTTTTTTTAAAAAAGTGTATAATGATAACTTTTGACAATGTTTAATTCAGTTGCAAAAAGAAATAATCTTTAGAGCACAGAGAGATTTGCGAGTGTAAAGGACACAGTTTGAGCGCACACACTTGAGCGAGAGGAGAGTTTAACGATTGTAACGGATGTTGTGCGAGAAGGAAATCCTCATGCGAGTGGAGAGATTTGAGCTTGCACATAGAGGTCTGCATTCCCGCCGACCAGATTTATTGCGACGCGGGATTAAATTCCCAAATAAAACGCGGTTGCGGTCGGTAACTCTGATGCAATTCGAACGGGAGCGGGCGGTCTAACAATGTCCCGTTCCCGACGTCTTTTCAGAACAGCATATCTGCGCTTTATTCAAGCACCTTTACAGCCTGCACTCGACTGTTATGCACGTGCTGCACGCATGAAACAGTGCTTCGTTTTATTTGCGAGTGTCTGTGCGCAGCATAATGCATAAGGATGCGCAGAGCAGGCTAGCCTACCAGAGAATATACGGCCCGCAGACAGAACAGGCAGGTTGTCGATGAGTGACAGAGCAGAATAAAGATGGAGCAAAGTGTGGATACAGTGTCCTTGAAGAACCCACTGGGCAAAGTTACGTCCAGAGGACGTCTTTTTGAAGTCTTTGCAGACATTGAAAAGACGTCCACTGAGGAGCCAGAATGAAAGTTTTTATGACGTCTTTTTTTGACGTGTTCTGAGCGTCCGATATAGACGTTCAGTGAACCTCCATACAAGGTTAAAAACTAGTTCAAATGTGGTCAAGTGGACATATTTTTAACATCATTTAAGGTTCATTTATACTGTTTCTGGACCAAATAAAAACTCTCAGGATGCATTAGATTTAAACTCATGTTATTTCAATGTAATTTACACTTGTAATTGCAAAGCAACTCACAGACACTGTGAGTCTGACATTTGTCACAGACATTTGTCCAAAAATCAACTTCAATGAAACAGTGTATAATTAAATGATCAAATAACTAATGATTAAGCATTTGGTAAAATCAACTGCAAATCAAAGACAGTAAATCTCTCAAGATCTCAGCAGAGGAGGATCAAACACCTCCACAAACAGCATCACTCATTAGATTGACTCTATTTCTGTCAGACATCTATAGCTTTTATTGATAATTACCAGAGTTTTAGATGTTTATATGTTTCATTTGAACTCACCATTGTGGTGGACAGTGTTTGCTTTAGTTGGGATCTTGGTCCTTGTACTTCTCGTGTTAGCTTTTTTTGAGGCCCCTGTAGCAGTGTGTTTGTAAAAGCACAATTGTTGTGGCAGAGAAAACTGAAATCAATTGTTAACATTTTCATGTTAATGACGACAAAATCGTAACAAAATGAATCTCTCATGTTGTGTTTCAACTGTTATGTATATATTTACGGATGAAAAGCATGCACACAAAAATTGAGCAAGCTCATCATGTAGTCACACACAGACATCAAGATTTTGCCCATGAATCACAACAACGGTGACAATCAAAACAAAAAAACTCAGGAATTAAGGATGAGTTTCTTCTATGAAGCCACCCATCATGCACTGCAGCATGAAGCTTTTTTTTTTTTGCTTTGATTGTCACCGTTGTTGTGATTCATGGACAAAATCTTGATCTCTGTATGTGACCACATGATGTGTTTCCTGAAAATATCTCATGTACATGCATTTTGTCCATCTTCACAATAAGCGATCATTCAATGCTCTTGGTACGGCTTCACAAGGTTTGGTGGCTATAAATGCTAAAACATAAAACACAGCTCAAAATAACATCAGATGCTCAATTTGTGATGATTTTGCCATTATCAAAAATAACATCTGATCTTGCTTTAATTTTGGCTTTCTTTGCCACAACTGTTGTGTTTCACAAAGACACAGTCGCAGCAGCCAATGAAAAGCTAACACGAGAAGTACAAGGACCAAGATCCCAACTGAAGCAAACACTGTCACCACAATGGTGAGTTCAAATGAAACATATCAACATCTAAAACTCTGGTAATTATCAATAAAAGCTATAGATGTCTGACAGAAATAAAGTCAATCTAATGAGTGAAGCTTGTGATGCTGTTTGTGGAGATGTTTGATCCTCCTCTGCTGAGATCTTGAGAGATTTACTGTCTTTGATTTGCAGTTGATTTTACCAAATGCTTAATCATTAGTTATTTGATCATTTAATTATACACTGTTTCATTGAAGCTGATTTTTGGACAAATGTCTGTGACAAATGTCAGACTCACAATGTCTGTGAGTTGCTTTGCAATTACAAATGTAGATTACATTGAAATAACATGAGTTTAAATCTAATGCATCCTGAGAGTTTTTATTTGGTCCAGAAACAGTATAAATTAACCTTAAATAATGTTAAAAATATGTCCACTTGACCCCATTTGAACTAGTTTTTAACCTTGTATGGAGGTTCACTGAACGTCTATATCGGACGCTCAGAACACGTCAAAAAAAGACGTCATAAAAACTTTCATTCTGGCTCCTCAGTGGACGTCTTTTCAATGTCTGCAAAGACTTCAAAAAGACGTCCTCTGGACGTAACTTTGCCCAGTGGGAACGCTCAACTCGGTTTTGTTTAGGCTATATTTTGCTTAGCCTATAATTTTAAATGACAGATGTCGAATTTATTTATTTATTTTTCTTCCGCGACACTTTTCCTAGGCTACTGTGTTTACAGCAAGAAGTTAAACGAATTTAGTATTTTGACAAGACGAATAAAATTATAATAGGCCATTTTTGTACAACCTACATCTTTTTTTTCTCTGCGACACTTGTTCCTATATTGTGTTGTAAATGTTAAACGAATTGTATCCTGACAAGACGAATAAAAATAAGGAATACAATTTTTGTACATTTTTATTTTCTCTGTGACACTTTTTTTCCCTACTGTGTTGGCAGCAAAATGTTAAATGAATTTCGTGTCTTAAGACACAAAATTCGTTTAACATTTTGCTGTCAATAAAAGACTCTTGACAAGACGAATAAAATAACAAATACAATTTTGTGCAGACTACACTTTTATTTGTTAGACTATCTCTCTTTATTTCAGTAGAGGAAATTTAAATGTGTGATTCTGGAAACGAGATCTAAATTTAGCGGGAACGGTCGGGTCGGGAAGAAAATTATTCAAAGCGGACAGCAGGTGAACAAAGAGTAAAGATATCGCGGGAGCGGGATTTAAAAAACAGTCCCGCGCAGACCTCTACTTGCACACTATATTAATCTGCTTTCACGCTACAATAATGCGCACTCAACATTCATTATATCTGGTCAAGTTTCATATATAAGTTTCTGTAAGTTACAACAAATGCGAATGTCACTAAACATGCACACACTCACATCGCTGAAGCTCACTGATGCCGTCTTGTGCACCTAACCCATGATCAAACATTGAATAGTTTTCACTACAGAAACATGGGTTTGTGCCCATATTTTTAATATAAATCATTGTACCCCATCTCATAAAAATATTGTAATTTTGCGTAGTCTGCTTTCACTTACATTTCTCTGATTTATTTTAGGATTTATTTATATTGTAACATTTTGTAACTCTTTCATTTCAGATTTGGTGGAGCATAATGAGGCGAGTGAAGCGCAGAAACATCATCATGGCAAAACTAGCAAAGAATCTCACTCACAGACTGAAAGAGTTTCTTTACTGAAAAGAAGAGACAAGAAAAGTTTCACCTGCACTCAGTGTGAAAAGAGTTTGTCAAGCAAGAAGAGTCTCAGTGTTCACATGAGGATCCACACTGGAGAGAAAGCATTCACATGTGATCAGTGCGGGATGAGTTTCACACAATCATCAAACCTTCAGAGACACATGAACACCCACACTGGAGAGAAAACACATGAATGTGATCAATGTGGCAAAACATTTTTGTGGGCTTCAAGCATGAAGGATCACCTGAAAGTTCATTCAAAGGAGAAACCACATTCATGTTCTTTATGTGGAGAGAGTTTTTCACGGCTGAAGAATTTAAAAGTACATCAGAAAATACACACTGGTGTGAGAGATCATATGTGCTTTGAGTGTGAGAAAACTTTTATTAGAGCTGATCAATTGAAACGGCACCAGAGGATCCACACTGGAGAGAAACCTTACAAGTGTTCACACTGCAACAAGAGATTCAGTCAATCAGGAGACCTGAAAACACACGAGAGGATTCACACTGGAGATAAACCTTACATGTGTTCACACTGCGACAAGACATTCAGTCAGACAGCAAATCTGAAAAGACATGAGAGGATTCACACTGGAGAGAAACCTTACATGTGTTCACACTGCGGCAAGAGATTCGGTCAGACAATAAATCTGAAAAGACATGAGAGTAGCCACACTGGAGAGAAAGTGAATCACTGCACTGCACGCGGGAAGAGTTTCTGTCATTCATCAGCTTTATGTAGTCATACAAAAAACAAACACAGTAAGTAGATCATAGATCCAGCACTTTTAAGTCTGAGGTTTAAACCTCGCTAAACGTGACACTCTAAAGCAGTGGTTCCCAAACCTGTCCTGGACGCCCTGCGCCTTTTGTATGTCTCCCTTTTCTAACACACCTGATTCCACTCATCAGCTCGTTAGTAGAGACTGCAAGAACTAAATCGGGTGTGTTTGATTAGGGAGACATACAAAATGTGCAGGGGGTCCTCCAGGACAGGTTTGGGAACCACTGCTCTAATGCATTGAGTAATAAAATCTCTCTAACCAGCCAGAGTGAACGACAGGACAAAGAAACATCACCAATAGTTTTCAAAGTGAATAAAGTTCATCTTCAAGATCAGCAGTTTCATTTGTGAGATTCAGATCAGTTCAAAGATGAGTCTCCACTGCCCTTCTGTGTTCGTCACTTCTCACCAGTGTGTGTGCTACCAGCAGATATCTGTGAGATTCAGATCACCTCAAAGATGGAATTTCTCCCCAAGGAACAATATCTATGTTTTATTCTTGTATACAACTTTGCTTTATGATACAAATTACATTATTATGCTTTATTACACGATTCATTTTATGTTCATAATGTTCTTCTAATGCTTATTTGTAGAAGGGTTTTTTTTGTGCACAAAGGAATCAATAAGAGTTATCAAAATTTTAATTTGATAAAAAGTAGACTATTCCTGACCTTAACCCTTGTGCAACGTTATGGACATTTTTGTCTATTTTATTTTTTTTATTTTTTTGGATAATTTTGCCTGTGTTAATGCTAACTGCATACATTTTGAATCAGGTGTGTAGTTTTTATTGGAACTGTAATATTCCACGCTCATTTCCTTTTAATAAATCTTTTTTACACTAGGTACAAAAAATACTTCCTCTCAGCACCTTTTGGACAAAAATGTCCACATTAAAACTGCTATTTTTCATTGCAGTGCCATTTAACTGTAAACTTATGCAATTTTTGTTAATAGGCTTTCATTCTGTTGACAAGGCTTCAAAATTAAATTTTTTACTTTTTTTTTTTTTTTTTTTTCTTTTTTTTTTACCAGATGGTGCCATTTTTAAAGGGTCTATAAAGCAAATACTCGCTTTATTCCTGTTTTCTGCCACTTGGATAAATAATGCAGCTATAATTGTGTGGGTGTGTTGGTATGAATGTTGGAGTGTGGTTTGTATGTGTGTCATGAAAAAAATTGTATGTGTGTGCTTGTAATATTTGAGTGAGGAAAAAGTCTACTGTAAATCACAAATCCAACCACTATGTGCACCAGCGGAGTTTTTCTGGCATTTAATGGGGAAGATTTGGTACTGCGCCCAAACAAAATTTTACTGAAAGCTCATTTTTTGAGATATCAACCTCGAATTTGGAACACAACTTGTTTAGATTTATGGCTTTGATTTTCTAGCAGGTTGATGTTTCGTGAAATATATATTTTACATGAAGTATTGTTCATAAATCATTTTCATAAACTTAAACCTGTATAACTTTTTTTTTTTGGTTTCACTTTTTAAACTTTTTTTACTTCAACAATAATCCGCCATGGGTCTTCTTTAAAATGAGACCAAACTTTAGTCTGTGCTCCCAAGCTTCAAATGTTTATGACTGTTTTTTGTCCACTATGGACCTATCTGTAACTTTTTTAAATTGATGCACAAGGGTGAAGCATCCTATTCCAGAATTGGAATAGATGTTGGATTCCCAAGCCTAGGTATGGGTTAAAATGTTTAATAAAATGCTCTTTTTTTTTTTTTTTTTTTTTTGTCCTACCGAAAATGTGCCTGGAGTCCACCTTTGTTATTATAACAAACTACACTTTAAATGTGATTTTAAACCATTAAAGTCAAGAAGACTCACGGTCTGTTTTTTCTGCTACACACACATTCTTGTATAAGTGCTTTTTAGCCTGTTGATTTTTATTCATAGTATTCAGCTAACAAGGAAATGTTTTGCAATAAGGTGATATCTAAGATTATTTATTTATTTACCTTATTGGAATTGAAATTAGGAATTGACAAGAATTGGATTCATTAAAATTCAAACAATGCCCAACCTTACCCATAACCCACATTATTTTTTACTGGCACCTTTCTATTCACAGTTTTAAACCCTTTCTTTTCTTTTAAACCTTCACTTACTCTTCTTTGCTTTTGCCCTTCTTAAAAACAACCACATAATCTTATACGTGAATATACTTTTCAAAATTAGTTATAAAACAGTTGCTCCTGGCAACAGGGATATGTAGTATGTTTGCTTAACATAGCGTCAAACATGACAATTGATCAGATTAATATCATGTTTTGCTCTGAAATCACTATATAAGATCATATAAGATCAGTTGTGTTTGAAACAGTTAGCTTCTGTGGTTCCATTTTGCATCCTATCATGGTGAGACAATATAAAATATGAGAAATTATATTTTATAAAATACTGTGATACAAGCTATGTCAATTAGCATTGCATTGCAGTTGTGTGTTTATTGTGTTCCACGTTTCATCAAAGTGTTTCTATCTGCATGTTATTCACTTGTAGTTATATCTGATGCTTTTGTCCATATAAGGGATTTCCTGGATCTCACTTGTGAAGCAGACATTACAGTACATGGTTGTTAGAGTTGGGGTTAACCCTGCTCAATTATGCTCACATCGTCTCATTTTGGTTAAAAATAGAAAAATAATACTAAAGTAGGCTACTTTGTAACGCAGTGACTTGAGTAGTTTTTCAGCAAACTAATTTTTTACTCTTTCTTGAGTCATATTATTTTTTTCAGTACTTTTACTTGTACTCAGATAAATTATTCCTTAAGTAGCAATACTTTTAAGTACAGTTTCTTAGTACTCTTTCCACCACTGCTAATGGTATTGTATCGTTTGAGAAATAATCAATATTATAGGCCTGTCAGCAAACATTGTGACTCAAACAATCAGAATAGAGTGAGATGATCTGCTGCTGATCCTGAATGGCTTGTTTAATGAGTGTTAATAGTCTGAGGCTCATCAATATTATCAGCTGCTGAAAATCCTCTTTATTGCATGTCAATAGATCCTGTTTTCACCTCATTCATTATGCTGATGACTTCAGATCTGTTAATTGCCACATTAAGCTCATTTTATTGCTGTCAACAGACTTAAGCAAACAACACAATCAGTTATAGTTACATTAGAAGATATAGGTAAGTATCATAACAGCATTTATTTCATTAATCTACTTAATTCTCTACTCTGTCCCCCTCCACCACCTCCTACCACTTCTATTACAGCCGATGACTTTGCAACCTTTTTTACTGACAAAACTAGATCGATCAGCGATCAATTCTCACCTCCACGCACACAGGACCCCCGACCAACCACATCCACTGCTAAAACTCCCATCTTCTCCTTCCGTCCCCTGACGGAGGCTGAAGTATCCAAACTTCTCCTCTCCAACCATCCTACAACATGTCCTCTTGACCCAATCCCATCACACCTTCTGCAAGCAATCTCTCCCACGCTCTTACCGGCACTCAAACACATCATCAACACATCCCTCCTCACAGGCATCTTCCCCACTGCGTTCAAGCAGGCTCGGGTAACCCCACTGCTCAAAAAACCCACACTAAACACTTCTCTGATAGAAAACTATAGACCTGTTTCTCTCCTTCCATTCATAGCGAAAACACTTGAACGTGTTGTCTTCAACCAGGTCTCATTGTTCCTTTCGCAGAACAACAAACTGGACTCTAAACAGTCAGGTTTCAGGAGTGGACATTCAACTGAGACTGCCCTTCTCTCTGTCACTGAAGCCCTGCGAACTGCGAAAGCTGACTCCAAATCATCAGTCCTCATCCTGCTGGACCTATCTGCCGCGTTTGACACTGTCAATCATCAGATACTCCTCTCCACCCTCTCATCACTGGGCATCACTGGAATTCCACTTCGCTGGTTTGAATCCTATCTCACTGGTAGGTCTTTCAGGGTGGCCTGGGGAGGGGAGGTATCCAAAGCACATACACTGGTCACTGGGGTTCCTCAGGGATCGGTTCTTGGACCCCTCCTCTTCTCCACATACACTACATCGCTGGGTCCAATCATACAGGCACATGGATTCTCCTACCACTGCTATGCTGATGACACACAACTTTATCTCTCCTTTCAACCAGATGATCCAACGGTAGCTGCAAGGATCTCAGGTTGCCTGGCGGACATTTCGGCATGGATGAAAGAACATCACCTTCAGCTCAACCTGGCAAAGTCTGAGCTTCTTGTCCTTCCCGCCGCTCCAACTCTACAGCATGACATCACGGTCCAGTTAGGTTCATCAACTATTACCCCATCAACCTCGGTCAGAAATCTTGGTGTAATCTTTGATGACCAGCTGACCTTCAAAGATCACATTGCAAAGACTGCTCGAGCTTGCAGGTTTGCACTACACAACATCAGAAAGATCAGGCCCTTTTTGACGGAGCGTGCTGCACAACTTCTCGTCCAGGCCCTTGTCATTTCTAAGCTGGACTACTGCAATGCTCTTCTGGCTGGACTTCCATCAAACACATTCAAACCTTTACAAATGATTCAGAATGCAGCGGCACGACTGGTCTTTAAGGAACCCAAAAGAGCCCATGTCACACCTCTCTTCATCTCATTGCATTGGCTACCAATCGCAGCCCGCATCAAGTTCAAGACACTGATGCTTGCTTATAGAACAACCACAAGCTCAGCACCCGCCTACATGCACTCACTACTAAGAATCTACATCCCCTCCAGAAGTCTGAGATCTGCTAGTGAGCGACGTCTCGTGGTACCATCACAAAGAGGCTCAAAATCTCTCTCCAGAACATTCTCGTTCACCATTCCTAGCTGGTGGAATGATCTTCCCACCCACATTCGGAGTGCCGGATCCTTGTCAATCTTCAAGCAACAGCTGAAAACTCATCTCTTTCGACACTACTTGACTATACCCCACACATAAAAAAAAAAAAAAAAAAAAAAAACTTTCTCCTTATTTATTCCTTCCCCTGCTAGCTTGTACTTATTTAAACAACGCCTGAGACTTGGTGTTACAAGCACTTCGTTTGTCGGATTGCCTCCTCAAGATGAATCGCTTTTTGTATCCCCAATTGTAAGTCGCTTTGGATAAAAGCGTCTGCAAAATGGCTAAATGTAAATGTAATCTGTGACAAACCATGTTTCATAGAAAACAAAAACAAATTGTTGGGTTAAAATCTGTTGGTGGTTTATTTGTACCTCGTAAATTTGTAAAATTATATTTCTATGTTTGTTTATTCTTTCATTTTTATTCTTAGATTTTTAAGATTTGGTATCTTTTAATTGTGTGTGTGTGTGTGTGTGTGTGTGTGTCTGTATTTCTTTGCCTATATATTAATGAGAGGTAAGATAATTGTAGGAATTCTTAGAGAAAAATAAAACATAAAATTTGTGAATGAATATCAAACAGTTTGTAAGTAATTTACTTAAAAGTTACATGGATGGATAGATGGGTGCACATAAATACTTAAATTGTGTGAATTAATATAAAAACAAACTCAGTAACAGATTTATCTTTAATTTTGGCAGATCTGCCCCTCCTTCAGTGAAGCTCCTCCCACAACAATCACACCTTCAGTGAAGCTCCTCCCACAACAATCACACCATCAGTGAAGCTCCTCCCACTGCAGTTCAGCAATAAACGCTGGAATATTCCCATCAGTCTACAAGTGAAGACGAGCATCAGAGCATCAGGAAGAAGTGAAATCTGCAGAGACAGAGTTTATTGAAGGACAGAGAGAACATGAGAGATCCAGAACCCTGCAGAATGACACACACTGAAGAACAAACAGGTTGGTGTTTATTCTTGAGGGGGGAGGGGGGTTTGTAACGATTACAAAATTTGTCTAATTTCCAAAAAGGCTTTTAATGAAAAATTAGCCTTATTAATTAATTATTATTTATACGTTTTTATTTCTTCTGGGGCATGAAATGGAGGAATTTTGGTCAATATCTATAATTAAACAATATTTGCTGAATGTTTTTTTTTTTTTTTTTTTTGTGCTGGCACCTTGGATTGTTTAGGTCTGTCGTGGATAAATAAATATGACAATAAAACCGCAAGTAGGTGGCATCAAGTACCTGTTTAATAAATTATTTATTCTCCAAGTCGAAGTTTATTTATAATGCACTTTTTTTAAAACAGTGAGTGTTTATCAAAGTGCTGTACATGCATTAAAAAAAAACAAAAAACAATGACACAACCAGTAACAATACAAGAAAAGACAATAAGAGACAATAAAACAGTAAAAGAAAGCAGCTCTCACATAGCATCAAATGCCAGACTATAAAAATAAGTTTTTAGGCTAGATTTAAAAACAACAAGTGTTTGAGCCTGTCTAATGTAAAGGTGAAAGCTATTCCAGAGCTTCGGGGCCACCACTGCAAACGCCCGGTTGCCGCTGCTCTTCAGCTTTACCCGAGGGACAGCTAAAAGAAAATGGTCAGCAGACCTAAGTGCTCTTAGCTGAACATGCAGCTTGAACAAGTTAGAAAGATATTTAGTTGCTAAACCATTAAGAGATTTAAAATCAAAAACCAAAATCTTAAAATTAATACTAAAATGGACAGGTAACCAGTGAAGAGAGGCGAGAACAGGGGTGATGTGTTCCCTCTTTCGTGTACCAGTCAGCAGGCGATCAGCCGCATTCTGGACCATCTGCAGTCTGGAGAGAGAGGCCTGACTCATGCCTGTATAGAGGCCATTACAATAATCCAGACCAGTTGAAATACAAATATGTACAATTCTTTGAAAGTCTTTAGGAGACAGAAACAATTTCACCAGGTGAGTTGTCTCAATTGAAAAAAAAAACAGATTTAACTACAGAGTTACTCTGTTTGTCCAGTTTAACTTAAGTGCCATCCAGCCCTTAATTTCTTCAAGGCACTGCAGTAGGGGCGCTAAAGAACCAATATCTTTCCATTTCAAAGGCAGATACATTTGCGTATCGTCTGCATAACAATGAAAAGAAATACCAAATTTCCTAAAAATATGCCCTAAGCATGGTTGGGAAGGTTACTTTAAAAATGTAATAGGTTACAGATTACAGGTTACCCTATTTAAAATGTAATAGTAGTGTAACTTTTTCAATTACTTTATTAAAGTAATGTAACTGATTACTTTTACTTTTTAATTACTTTTCTAAATTTCTAATGAATGTTTTCAACTGTTAATCATTTTCAAACATTTACACCATGCAGGGTTAACCTTACAGTAGTGCTCAACATTGATTACTGTCAGACTTTCAAAATCCTTCATCACTTGAATTAAGATGATAAAATTTGAACACATCCACCACAGAATCCCACTTTAGTACCACCTTTTACTTTGAGATTAATCTGAAGTTCAATGCTGATTTATATCATAAGAAATAGGCCTAGCTTACTGATACTGTTTTTGAAACCAAATCTTCGCATAACTACAGGAAACTTTGCATCTAACAATGCTTCAGGGAAAAAAAAAACAGTTAATTAAAAAATAAATAAATAAAATCATATGCATCAACCCAAATACGGTTATCTAATAAGCATGTGTCCTATTCTTTGTTCTAAACTCTGGTGTCTTTTAGAAACATTGGTGTCTGTTTGTATATGATATGACGATAGTTTTCTCAAAAGAAATGGTGAAATGCTCATGAAGTGACTCAGAGCAGTTCTAGAGATTGTTTATTTGTTCATGTACTCAAGTATATATTAAGGTGGCAGAGACTGGAAACACTGTGAGCGATACACACGCACCAGTGTTGCCAACTGCTTTCAACTGAAAGTAGCTAAAACTGGTAGCTAAATGTCACTAGATGACATCATAGTGACAAATTCACTGATCTATATAAAGATGAATATGAATATAGATCAGTGGGCAAGATGAGAACTTAGGTCTGTCCAAGAAGTTGCTATATTTGTCCCTAAACTTATGAAAAAAGTCTCAAAAGGGGTGGGAAAGTCACTAAATCTAGCTGCTAAATTGGCAACACTGACACGCACGCTTCAGTAAGGGTAAATGAAACTGCGTGTCTGTGCCGTTTCCACGAGGGGTGAACTGAGAAAAAAATTCAAGCTGGGAATACTTGTGTATGTGTATGGCCATCACATAAAAAAGGCTGCTGGGGACATGCAAAATAATTTCAAGTTGTCTCATGAACTGCACTTTCACTTCCATTTTACTTTTCATTCTCTTTGTTTTGCCCTGATATGTTTGTCTCTCACATGACTTTAATATATATAAGATTTAACAAAACTATCTAAATTGCCTAGACATCAAAATTAGTACAACAATAACTACATCATTACAATATTTTTTATAGAAAAATCCTAATACTGAACATGAGTTATATTTTTCAGGCTTCTGTATAAATCAGTCCTAATCATCCCTAACATGCAGCAGGAAAAAGAAACATCATCTGTAGTTTTCACAGTGATTAAAGTTCATCTTCAAGACCTGCAGATTCATCTGTGCGATTCAGATCAACTCAAAGATGTATTTCCTTCCCAAACAACGTCTAAAAATTTTCTTCTAGTATGTCATTTTACTTTATGATATTAATTGTAACGTGTGCATTCCTATGATATGTTTTTAATTTATTTTTGGTTTGTTTTAGTTTTCTTATAATGCATATGTATCACTTGTAGTTTGTCTACTCTTTTTATGAAGGACAGTAGTTTTTTACATGTACAGATCTTTCTTGTTGAGGAAGCTGAAGAAGAGGCTGTAACACTTTTAAGAGAAAGTGAAATACGTTTTTCATTTGTTCTTCATTGTTGTTTTTAAAACAGTTTTCCTCCACTTGTGGTGTATTTAGAAAACACAGATGTACTGTCATCTAACTTTGCAGCTGGTTGCTTCTTCATTTTTATCTTCATGAGATGCTTTGCTATATTGTTAGTCAATGATTGGTCTCATTTGTTTCCACTTTTACTTTTCATATTTGCTTCGAGGATTAAACTTTTATTGTTATTCTTTTTTCCAGACTCTCTTTCTGTTTTACAAAAGTTTTGCCAATTTAATCAGAATTTGGCACAGTTTTGATCATCTGCGGTCTGTGTATGTTTTAATAGTTTGTTTATCAATTTAAAATGAAATAAGCAGAAATGAGAAAACGGCGCCTTTGTTTTTTTTGTTTCTTCAAAAAAACAGGGGGAAAAAAACTAAATTTTGGCTCAGTTTTCATTTTTGGTTCATGGATAGAAAAAGGATAAACAACTACAAAAATAATTTTCCTCTTGTGGGCAGTCATGAGATGCCCCCTGCTGATTGGTCAACCAAATCTGAACCTGTGACGTCATCAGTTGTTCCTCAGTTCTGTTCAACAAAATAATAGTCCTCTGCTGCTATATCAGTATACCCGTTCTTAAACTGCATGTGGAAGGTCCTAGATTGGGCTTTCTTCCATGTAACCTTACACGTTTCACATAAATATTTATTTTTAGAAATTTTAATTAGCACCCAGCCTGTTTTATTTAGCTGTGCAGAGTTTAATCTGTACGGTGAAGCTGTGCTATTCAGTGTAATCATCTCTGTTTTCTGCTTGTTGATCTTTGAGTCTAGTTGTTGTTCATAGGCTCTGAGTCGAGATGTTTTCTCTGGTGAGGGTGTGAGAACAACAGCTAATCATCAGCGAAGTCAAGATCTTCTCTGGATAATGATCTTCTTAAACACTTCATGCAGTCAACTGTCACAGCTTTCCTCACAACAGAGGACTCAGACTCAGATGTTGACAAAATAACATTATAATATTCACACACTAGACAGTTGAGCACCGAGCACACAGTGCGCATGCAGAGTATGTAGCATGTAATTGGAGATTTCATTTGGATTTGAATTAAATCCTAACGATGGCCATTTAGTTTTAATGAATCAAAATTAAAGTGTCAAATGGTCAACAAATGAACTACTGCAAGTAAGTTTGAATACTTCCATGATTACTGTTATTTGGGGGATTTATGAAAGGATTTAATTTCATATATAGTTGCTGTTTTTACCTCATTAATTGTGCTGATGTCTTCAGATCACCTGTAAACTGCCATTAAAACTCATTTCATGACTGTCAGACAAACTTCATCATAAATCTCTCAACAGCACTTCATTATAGTCTGATGTTATTTGCTGCTAACAAATTTATTTCTGAATTTGTGCATTGCTATTGTTTATTCTTTTTAACATGGAACACTACTTTATTGTCTTTAATGTGGGATGATTCTCTATTATACGCAATGGTTTGTAACCCTCAGCTGGACAAAGTAATGATGGAGTCAAAAACCACTTGGACATGGAGCCTATACACATAAAGAAGCAGAAACAGTGGAACAAGTATTAATACTACACCCTAATATGAATAGAAAGAACTGAAAGTAAGTAATAAATGCAAATCTCTGCACGTGTGATATTTGCAATAAACATGATAGATAACAGTTCAGAAGAAGGAAAATAATAATGCAGTGTTTAAATGTATTAGGTGTAATATCCTCGCTCCAGTGCAGCAGGTGACAGTAACTGTTCAGCTCGCTCCAAACCCTCCAGAAAAACCCACGAAGAAGACGAAAACGAAAACGAAAACACGCAGATAGCAAGAGAAAGTGTTGCTCGTCGGATTTGATGCATGCCATGTCCTAGAAAACATTTTTATAGATACAACTTTAGCACAGACGCTACTAAGATTAACTCTCGCGGACATTGTTTTAGTATATTTAATCCAATCCGTCTGATATGATAATTAATTGCTGACAAGCTACAGGCCTAAAGCACATAAGTATGTTATGTTAAGTATGTAAGTTTCAGATACTTATATATTCTCTTCTTAGTGGACAAGACTGCACGTAAGATTTCAAAGCGGTTATTGAAAACAAATCTGTTTCTGAAGGGTTTTCCGTATTTTCGCTTCTGTTTTATGCTGTTGTTGTTGTGAGGCGAAATCGAAAGTATTTTTAAACCAGTCATTTCTCATTAAGATTATTTGGTTATTCTACATGGCAGTGCATTGCTTTGTAACTCACTTTATTCTATATAGTGTTTTTTTGTTGCTGCTAACTCGACATTCTTCATTATTTTCTCATTATCTCATTATCATCATCTCCAGGTCATACTGAACAGCAGATTGTTGTCACAGCGCTGATTAATGACAGTTTATCTGCAGTATATCAGAGAAGAGAGGAAAGATGAGTCTCTCACAGAAACAGAGGTAAGACTGAGTCTGCTTTCAGAGAATCAATTTAAACACTGCTCGAGTTTCAGATGTTTGCTGCAAAAAACAAAACCTTAGCAAACTTTGTTTTATATTTACAAATGCTTTGCAGAACTTCATAACTTTGAAATTAAAAACAAACAAATAAAAAAAACATAAAAAGTAGCCAACAGATTATAAACATCTGAGAACTGAACATTAAAATCATTAGTCAATGACTGCACACTTAATTTAAAAGGGTCATGTGATGCTTTTTATAATGTTTTCATTTTCCTTTTGTGTGTAATGTATCTGTTTAAGATTTTCAAAGTTACAAAGGTCATAGTCTCCTGTAAAGTGATTTATTCTGTCTCACAGAGAACACTGATCCAGAAATGCCTAAAATGCCTCAACTGAATCCAGATATTACTTTCACAAATATCTGCATCACAATGTGAAATATTAGCGTAATGCTGTCTAAAGTTAAACACAAAGAGAAGACGAGGCTTCAGTGAGTTGTAGTGTTGTCGTCATGTTGTGGAGACATCAGCTATAAACACTTAAATAAAATACAATAAACCACACCTAAATAACTGTATTTAATGTTGGCACTTCAGGACATAAAGTTATTACAGTGAAGAATAAAAATGATAACTTTATGAGATTGTATCTGAAAAGTAAGAGAGTTGCAAAATAAAAGCTGACCTCTGTGAACCGTTCAGCTCAGACTTGAAGTAAAATGTTCTCTTTAATTAGATCAGAAATACTTTACAGAAATTGTTAAACAAATGTAAGTCTGTAAACAAGAATGACTACTAACTTTAAAACTCTGCAAACGTTTCTGTGAAGGACAAGAGAGAATGTGTGACAATATAAAACACAGATGAACCTCCTGTAGTAAAGTTTCTTTTCTCTCTTGTGTCATTAGTGTAAGATCAGGTTCACATGTGTCCAGCTCTGTGTGTGTGAAGAGTGACCGGTCAAAAGAAGGTGATCCACCAAACTTCAGTGAGAAAAAAGCATCAGCTACCAAAAGGTATGACATTATAACATTATGTTTGCTAATTTCATCACTGTAGTTTTTGTGATAGATGTTAACTGAATAAAAAAATTAATGTATGGTGACTTTTATTGAACTCAGTCGAGCTTCTTTCCAATAATACAATTATACAGACAGCCATTACGAGGCATGAATTCACCCTGAAAAATAGTATATCATGCAACCAAACATTTATAAGCATAGAAGAACAAATGCAAGGCTATATCTGTATATTAATTATTATTTACAACATTAAAACTTTATAAATTAGACTGAAGTACATTGTGTAATATTGTTTCTTTGTTTCTCTCTGTTCTTTGTGTCATTAGTGTAAGATCAGACTCACATGTGTCCAGCTCTGTGTCTGTGAAGAGTGACCGGTCAAAAGAAGGTGTGCCTCCGAGATTCAGTGAGAAAAAAACATCATCTATCAAAAGGTATTCAGTGTTTTCTTATTGTTCGTTGCACATGGACTGCTAGAAAATATTTCACTGAATATTTATCATGAATCTATATTGTTTAGATATTTATCAGAGTTTTCATTATGATGTTAAGAGCATCAGCAAAGATTAAAATGATTTGATGTGAACTATATATTTTGTAATCCCCATTAATTTTGGTGCACTAACATAACTGCTGCACATTGCATGAAAATATTCATTGTCAGTGCGGTATATATTATTAATCCACCAGCCCCTGTGTGGTTTTATTATAGGACAGAAAATATTACAATGAGAGACCTAATGTTCACCAAATTTATAATTAAATAGGTTTAATTATTTAATTATGCTCCCTATGCTTGTAACTGTGTGAATTTAAACAAAATATTTGCAAGCTATTTATCTAATAGTTTCCTGAAAATGCAGTACTTCATTTTATTCAGATATAGGGTTGAATATGAGACATTAGATTCAGACGTCCAGACTCACAGGAACTACAAGAATTTCAAAGACCATCTCCTGACGATCTTCCAGGTGGGAAAACACATTTTCAATAATGTTTACATTTATAACAAACAAATAGTTCATTGAACAACGCTTGCAAGAATATTCTATAGAAATGTGATTTCTGTTTTATCTTGATCATTTGTTTTCTTTTAGGAACACATAATGTAAAATGAAAAAAATATTTTCTTTGATTTTAGGATCTTGAAAGCAAAATAATCACATTTCTGAAGAATGAGCTGAAAAAGTTTAAGAAAATATTACAAAAAGAAGACGTGCAATGCTTTGTGAAGGACTTTAATGAGAACAGATGCAGTAACAAAGAAGCAGCTCTTGATCTCACGCTCTTCTTCCTGAGAGAGATGAAGCAAGATGAAGCTGCTGATACTCTAGAAGGTAAGAGACTCATGATCATCTGTCACACTGTCACTTATAAATGTATTGGAGAAAATAGTACATCTAAAATGCTTTTTTTTGTCCCTGTGTTTAGATGAGCTGTTCTTCATCCATCAGCTAAAGTGTAGCCTAAAGAAGAAGTATCAATGTGTGTTTGAAGGAATTGCAAAGCAAGGTGACTCCACACTTCTGAAGAACATCTACACAGATCTCTATATCACTCAGGGTTGTAGTGAACAGGTCAATACTGAACATGAGGTAAGACAGATTGAAGTTGCTTCCAGACGTCATGAATTACAGGAGATACAGGTTGAGTGCAAAAATTTGTTTGAAGCACCTGAACAAGACAAGCAGATCAGAACTGTACTGACAAAAGGAGTTGCTGGCATCGGAAAATCAGTCTCTGTGCAGAAGTTTGTTCTGGATTGGGCCGAAGGAAAAGAAAATCAAGATATCAGCTTCATATTTCCTCTTCCATTCAGAGAGATGAACTTAAAGGAGCAAGAAAAACTAAGTTTGATGGACCTTATAACTCAGTTTTTCCCAGAGACAAAAGGACTGAAGCTTACAAGAAGAAATCAATTCAGATTCTTGTTCATTCTTGATGGATTGCATGAATGTCGACTTCCTGTAAACTTTAAGGATAATGAGACGTGGTCTGATGTTTCATCACCAGCCTCTCTGGATGTTCTCCTAAAGAACCTCATCAAGGGAAATCTGCTTCCTTCTGCTCTCATCTGGATCACCACCAGACCAGCAGCTGCCAGTAAGATTCCTCCTGACTGTATCGACCGGCTGACAGAGATACGAGGATTCAGTGATGCACAAAAGGAGGAGTACTTCAGAAAAAGATTAATGGATGAGAATCTGGCCAAAGAAATCATTGATCATGTTAAACAATCAAAGAGTCTCTTTATCATGTGCCACATCCCAGTCTTCTGCTGGATTTCAGCCACTGTTCTCCAGAACATTTTAGAGGAGAAAAGAAATAATGTTGTGAAAAACAATCAGGCTGATGATGCCTCCAAAACACTGCAGGAGTCAAATACTGAAGACACTCCTAAGACTCTCACACAAATGTACACACACTTTCTCAGATTTCAGATCCAGCAGAGCAGACGAAAGTATGAAGGAAAATATAAACCAGATGTTTCCTGGGATAAAGATGCCATCTTTTCACTGGGGAAACTGGCATTTGATCAGCTGGAAAGAAACAATGTGATCTTCTATGACACAGATCTCGAAGCATGTGGTATTGACGTCTATAAGGCATCAGTGTACTCAGGCATGTGTACCCAGATCTTTAAGGAGGAAACGGGGATCATTCTTGGTACCATGTACTGCTTCGTTCACTTGAGCATTCAAGAGTTTATTGCAGCCCTTTATGCACATCTGTTTCTAGACATCAACAAGAAATCTGTGTTTGATCAAGACTCTACAGAACAGGAAAACAAAAGTGAAACCATGATTGATTTGCTCAAGACTGCAGTGGACAAGGCACTCGAGAGTGATAATGGACACCTGGATCTTTTTCTTCGATTTCTCCTTGGTTTGTCACTCCAGTCCAATCAGAGACTCTTACAGGGTCTGTTGACACAGCAAAATGGAAATGACCAGAGCAAAAAGGAAATAGTTCAGTACATCAAGCAGAAATTTGAAGCTAATCTGTCTCCAGAGAGATCCATCAATCTGTTCTACTGTCTGAATGAACTGAACGACCAAACTCTGGTGAAAGAGATTCAGACCCACCTTAGTAAAGGAAATCTCTCCTCTGCTGATCTTTCACCTGCCCAGTGGTCTGCTTTGGCCTTCGTGTTGTTGACATCAGAGGAGGAGCTGGAGGAGTTTGAGCTTCAGAAATTCAAGAAATCAGACGAGTGTCTCATTAGATTATCAGCAGTCATCAAAACCTCCAAAAGAGCTCTGTAAGTTAATATTATTTAAAAAAAAGACATTTATCTAGGGTTCCCATGCATCCTGGAAAACCTGGAAAATTAATTAGTAAAAACTTGTTCTGGAAAATTATTTTAAAAATATTTTTGTGTTTTTCTTTAATTGCTGCAAGGAGAACAAAACGTTTCATTCTCAGCTAATGTTAGTAGAGAAAGTGCTTTGTTCAGGGATGCTGAAGTATTTTGAATGATGATGGTTAATCCATCAAATGTTTGCAGTAAATGTCAACAGATAATCGGCTACCTAGTGATTGTGATTTTATTTTAATGTATAATTCCAGCCTTTCTGCAGTACCAGTAGAACCAAATACTGGGTCAGTGTGGTACCCGCTGATAGGCTGCTGCTTTCAAACATTCCTTTCCCTATTTTTTTGTAAGCACTCTGTAAAAAGCATTGTGTTTTTACAACATGTTTTACAGCATTGTGCGTTGTAGACCAGTGGTTCCCAACCGTTTTTTCATGGGCCCCCCTACGTACGCATATGGTAATCTGAGCCCCCCCCCCCCAATATATGCAATAATAATAATAATAATAATAATAATATTTTTTTTTTTTCTCTTAGAAATGCACATTTGACATCGAGTTGACAGTAGTAGTCTGAGTTAGGATGCAGATGTAAATTTATGTTCATTATCAAAATCAGTAACATCTGTAAAAAATTGCAACAACCTCCTTTTTTATATGGAGAAATTTTAATTTTCTGACTGTTTGAGTTTTATTCAAATTAACCATTGTTCTTCCATAGTAGCATACATTTACATCATGATAACCAGAGTTAAAACCACACATATAGCACCTCAATACTGTGGTAAAAATCCAACTATATGGTTTCTAGGTAGCCTATTTATATAAATGCATCTAAATACATTTATTATAAATGCACAAAAGCTAGCCTATAGCTTAATCACAAATATAGTGTAATTACATTCCATTACTCCTTTAATACATTTAATACACGTCTACATAAATATAATAAAATTGATATAAATACCACACATTTCTGCCACAATACCATGGTGCAGTTAATGTTACTACAGTAAATCCATGGTAAATGATGGCGATTTGTAGATTGAAAAGCCTTCTGACTATATCGTTGCACACAGTGTTTTTCTGCTGTTTGTCAGCGCTGTTTTATCTGGATTTAAACTAGTTTATATCAGTTGACTGATATCGACTGATACTAGTTAATACCAGTCATTTGTGTTCTTCGCTGAATTCAAGCGCTTCTCACTGGATCTCACAGCGCTGTTTAGTGCTCTGCTCTAGTCAGCCTGCTCTGCGCTGCGCTGCTGTTTGAACCAAGCGGATGTGGTCCGTGTGGCGCGGTTCAAATGAGTAGCGCTGTTTTGTTCTGCTTTTCTCGTATAAACATTACATTGAATGTTTATCGAACTTATTTATCAACTAAAATTATATCACTATAATTGTAGTTATCATTTATCGTCCAGCCCAACCTCAAAGTATATCTGCTGCCGCGCCCCCGCTGTGAACTCTGGCGCCCCCCAGGTTGGGAACCACTGTTGTAGACTATGTTGAGCACATGATCACAATGGTAAAGGTGTTTAATCAGATTTCACTCAGTAATAGGGCTGTCGCGATTCGTTGATTTTATTCGACTGTTCGATTTTTAAAAATCTTCGACTTCATTTTGCTGGCGTCGACTAACCGGCAAAAAACCTAAAGTGGTGCATTTCACGGATGAGAATCCATACTACTCAGTAATGCTTTTCTTTGAAACCATGGAAGTAGCACTTTCAAATGTATAATTCATTGTAATTAAAGCTATAGATGAAAAAAATATATGTATTATTTGTATTTAGCAAATGCATTCAATCTAATTATTCTGTAATCTTATTTCTCTTGTAGGCTAAATGATTGTGGCTTAACAGACAAAAGCTGTTCAGCTCTGGCTACAGTTCTTGGATCAGATACCAATCTGAAAGAGCTGGACATGAACAATAATAACCTGCAGGATTCAGGAGTGAAGCTGCTCTGTGCTGGACTGAAGAATATGAAGTGCCATTTGGAGATACTGAGGTAAGTTGTGTGATTTGATCTGTCATTGACTCTGTCCTAAACTGACACATTGTGCTATACTGTTTACAGAATCTATTTGGTTATGTTCAAGGTAGGGATAACTTAACATACATTTGATGGTTCATTTGTATCTATGATGATGCATATCTGTTTGTATATAATTGGATATCAAAAGCTAACATAAGATGTTTTCAGGCTATTGTTATTTTTGCATTTTTGTATTACATTTACTGATATAATATACTGTATGAGAGTTCAGGGTTTTCCTCTTGAAATCTGGCCAATTTTGATATTTTGCTTAAAATAAGTATCCTCTAAAACAAACAAACTACATGAATAATGAAAATGCTCTCATGATGAAAAAGAAAAAGTTAACTAGTAAAGTAAAGACATGTTATATAGCACTTTATACAATACAGATAGTTTCAAAGCTGCTTTACAGGTATAAACAAGAAAATAGTGACTCAGTGATGAAAACAGAATTCAATTCTGCTGCAAAGTAACTCTAAAAAGACAATAGAAAATAGTCATTATTCAGTTAAAATCAGTTTAATGTTGATTCAGTTTGGTTCAGTAAATATTTACAAGTCCATCAATTTAAGAGTGAGTTTAATTCATTTATAAAGCAACTGTGGAGAAAACAGTGACGTCATCATCAGCTCAGTTCAGTTCTCTTCCAATAATTTCAATTTTAGTATTTTCAAAGTTTTAATTGTCTTTCCTTGCCATCTACAAGTTATTTTCCTAATTATAATTGTTCATTATGAAATATTCTTTAACATGTTATTTATTTGGCTTGATGCTCTGCATCTACATTACGTATACAAATGAAACAAAATAAAAAATAAAAACCTGGAATGGAGTTACATGCTATATGTTGGATATTTCTGTCAGGGCCACTATCATCAAACATAATGACAATTTAATGTAACAACATAATTCAGGATGAAGTCTGACTCAATGAGGAATATCAGAAGGCCAAGTACTGACTGCTGAATAATACTGAATGGACCTTATATAAGGAAGTAGTGATAGGCGTTGTATTCCCATAGTTAGACATGAATCAGCTGATGCTTAAATTATTAACCTCAGAGACCTCAAGACACTCATCAAGATAACAGAGCAGCACTTTTAAATGTTTAACTCATTGCCATTAATGATATACATTAAGCTTGCTAGTTTGTTTTATCTATGAAATTTGAATCAATTAAATATACTGTGTGTATATTAGAATTTTGTTCATGTAAAAATAATTGGTATAAATTTATTTTTTGTACTTAACAAATATATTACATGTATCTAACTCTGTGATTTGTTTTATTTCTCTTGTAGGCTAAATTATTGTGGCTTAACAGACAAAAGCTGTTCAGCTCTGGCTACAGTTCTTGGATCAGATACCAGTCTGAAAGAGCTGGACATGAGCAATAATAATCTGCAGGATTCAGGAGTGAAGCTGCTCTGCACTGGACTGCAAAATATTAATTGCAAATTAGAGATAATGAGGTAAGTTTTGTGACAATCCCTTGTGTTTGGTTAGAATTCAGATCCATCTGTTAACATGGACCTAGATAATTTGCCCCAGAATTGAGGACAGAACTGCTTCAGCTCAGTGAAATTTATAGGCTTTAATTCCAGCATGAACTCTACACTCCAGGTCCTTCCACAGCATTTCAATGTGTTTTAAGAGTGGATTTACATTTGTTTTTCAACCATTTTGAGGTTGTTTGTATGTTATGGATCATTTAGATGACTTTCACACCTGTTGAGTTTTAGATAATTGAAACCTTAAAGGGGTCATATACTCCATTTTAAATTATTTTATAATGTTCTCTGTGATGCAACTATAATGTTAGATTTTTACATCAAAAATCATCATAAATTAGATATAATAGGCTATTTTGTGTCCAGGTTTGGACCCTCTCTGCAGAACAATCTGTTTTTATAGGCGGGGCACATTCAAGATGCTGAAGTGAACGCCCACTGCTATGATTGGCTAAGAGTTTTGCATACAATACAATACAATATTTATTTGTAAAGCACATTTAAAAACAGGTGAAGCTGACCAAATTGTTGTACAGGAATAGAATAAAAATTCTGAAATAAAATGAATAACTATCAAATTTAAAACAGAACAATTAAACCAATGATCAAGATGTATTAAAAGCTAGAGAGAACAGATGTGTCTTTAGAGAAAACTTAAAAGCAGAAATAGAGGGGGCTAATCTAATATGAAGAGGTAGACTGTAGTCGCAAAAGCTCGATCACCTCGTTTTTTAAGTCTAGCTCTAGGCACGATGAGAAGACCAAGATCACTGGACCTCAATGTACTAGAAGAGGTGTACGGATGGAGCAGGTCAGTCAGGTACTGAGGGGACAAATTATTGAGGGCTTTATGAACAAATAACAGAATTTTAACATCAATTCTATATTTGATAAGTAACCAGTGCAGTGTAGATAAAATAGGAGTTACTGGCTCATACTTGCGGGTGCCAAAGAGTAGTGTAGCAGCTGCGTTTTGCACAAGCTGTAGACGAGAGAGGAAAGACTGAGAAACACTGTAATAAAGTGAATAACAATAGTCTAAACGAGTTGTTACAAAAGCATGGATCACTGTTTGGAAGTTACTCTGTGATAAGAAAGTTGACGGAGATGAAAACCCGGGTTAAAGTTTTGAGTTCTTAAACTTACTGAAGGTTCTCAGGTGAGCTGATGTGTAAAATATTAAAGGTCTCTAGGCATTTTAGATTCAGTTGTACATTAAATTACACAGTAAACTGACAAGGAACACAAATAATTCATTTAATGGATTAATATTGTAAAGATAATTTCTAGAATAACTCATTAATCAGTTGAATGTTACATTTTCATTTCTATTTTAGACTTTCAGACTGCAGTATCACTGAAGAAGGTTATAAAGCTCTGTCTTCAGCTCTGAGATCAAACCCTTCACACCTGATAGAGCTGGATCTCACAGGAAATGATCCTGGACCATCAGGAGTGAAGCAGCTCAGTGATTTACTACAGGATCCAAACTGTCAACTGAAGACACTGAGGTGAGACGTGCTGAAATAATACAAAATAAATATGCAGGCAATTTATTTATAAAGAATATTTCATTAAAACACTGTGAAAGGGATGAATTTACAAAATGTTTTAGAGTCAGATGTTGTTTTTCAAGTTTATTTATGAAATGAAGTTTACTTCATCTTCTCTTCTGCAGGTTTTTGGGTCCTGCTGCAGATGAAGCCTGTCAGTATGTGACTGGAATTGTGGGTAAAAACCCGTTACTCCTGAGAGAGCTGAATCTGAGTGGATGTGAACTAGGAGATACACGAGTGAATCAGATCTCTGCTCTACTGCAGGATAAACACTGTCAACTCAACTCATTGATGTACGTTTTTTCATTGTTAGAAGGACATTTTTAAATTCTTGCTGCTGAGTGTTTTTTATGTGTCTTGTATAAGAGATTGAAAAAAATCATATGTGACTCATCACGAGTATTTGTCAACTGTCAGCTAAAACTGGTAAATATTCAGACTAAAACTGAAGTGTTTTCTCTTTATGCAGTCTGAATAACAGCTGTATCACAGAAGGAGGTTGTCATGTTCTGGCTGCAGCTCTAAACTCAAACCCTTCACATCTGACAGAGCTGGATCTGAGTGAGAATAAACTAGGAAACCCAGGAATGAAGATCATCTTGACTCTGTTTGAAGATGTACAGTGTAGACTGGAAAAGCTGAAGTAAGTATTTTAAAAGTGCATCCCATTAATTACCCAGACCCTAGTGACCCACCACAGCTTCATAAATTTGAAAATATTTTACTTCTCATCAGGACTGCACAATTAATCAGAATAAAATCGAAATTGTGATATGGGTTAGTGTAGTTATCAAATCACAAAAGGCTTCTATTTAATTAAATATACAGTCTGCAGTGTCACATGCTTAGGAGCACACTGGAAAAGAAGCGCCATGTCTTTAAAATTCACTTTGTTCATTCTTTAAGTGAACTTTTGCCTGCGCTCTAGTGATCAGATTCACTGTTTTGAAGCTTGAACACCAGAATAGAGTACAGATGACACATCCGGTGTGTAACGCCTGTGAGATCAGAGTCTGAGTCGCAGCGCTTGTCACTGGAGCTGCTGGAGACAAGGACTCGATTTGGCTTTTTTTAAAGGATAACAGTGGAGTTCAGTTCACAGATATTTGTGAGGAAACAGCCTCTTCATTAATCTTTAACATGTTTACCACTAAATATTAATTTTGGACTGAGCTATATTTGGAAATAAAAACAAAATAAATGCTGGTACATAAGTTATGGAGAATTGTTTTATTTTTATTTTGTTTATTTGTACATCCAAACAAAATCTGACTGACGTAAAACTGAAAGCATTCAATAATTCAGGATCAGATTTAATATGAAGTGTATTTTAATCTAAGATGTGGTTTTGGTAATCTTGATGTATTTCTGATATTTTTGTTTTGGCTAGTAGAAGTTCAGAATGACTGTTACATGTTAAAAAAATAAATTATAATAATTGGCTGGTGAGCGAGTTATTTTGAGTTTATAACGTGAATTTGAAAGGTTTATGTAATTAATGTAATTTCCAATATTTTTTGGCAGATGATGTTAACAGATTTCACCAGATTTGTACAACAAAGTGTTTATAAACCTGTTGTGAACTAAACACAGATATACAAATATAGAACTTTACCCAACTATACGGTGAAAAGGGTCCGTTCAGGCCTAAGATTTTTCTTTTATAGAACATGTACTTATATGACAATCTGTGTTGTAAGGAGGAATAATATTTTTTTTAATAGACTTTCAGACTGCAGTATCACTGAAGAAGGTTATAAAGCTCTGTCTTCAGCTCTGAGATCAAACCCTTCACACCTGATAGAGCTGGATCTCACAGGAAATGATCCTGGACCATCAGGAGTGAAGCAGCTCAGTGATTTACTGCAGGATCCTAACTGTCAACTGAAGACACTGAGGTGAGACGTGATGAAATAATGCAAAATAAATGATACGCATGTGAATTAATTACCTTATGTATAAATATATTATATTATATTATATTTAGGGATGCACGATATTGTTTTTTTTGCCGAAATCCAATATGCAGATAATTTAACTCATTTTGGCCAATAGCCGATGCCGATATATAATTATTTTTAATTTTGGTTAGTTTTTAACAAGAACTTATTTGTTAGAATTAAATAAACAACAAATTTATTTTATAATGACAGTACATTGAAGATTTGAAAATAGCTATAAATAAACTATATTTCAATCACTGATTTTTTTTATCGGAATGATGCTGTTAACCTTAACATTTTATTTTATGATTTAACATTTGTAAATGATCTAAGCTAAAGAGTTGTTAAAATTCAGAATTTTTAGAGCTCATAATTTGTTTAAATAATATAACACATTACACATTAATGAATAAACTCTCATGTACGCTATAGCTTCCGACCTTTTTAAATCAAAACAGAATCATGATTATGGCATCAATTACTGCTTTATTTAATCATAAACGGTCTAAATATTATTTGTGTATTTTCCATCATTTTATTAGAAGTAGGCTGACAGCGGCCCCTACAGAATTAATACTCCTTACCGAGCTTCATTAGGACCCGGGGCTGCTGCCACTGCACGCGCTATTACTGTTATTACACCGAAGGCCTCTTTCTGTAGATGCATAGCGATCCAAAACAGTGACTCCAATCACCATTCAGGCAAAACTTTCTTCAAGAATGAGCCGCAATGCTGACGTGATCTAATCGTTAGCACACCCTGAGCACTTACGAGTTAATGTATTCCTCTTATCAGCAAGACATATTGGCATACGTTTTCATATCGGGCCGATGCTGATATTTACATTTAAAGCCATTCCGATATTGGTCCAATAATATCGTGCATCCCTTATTATATTATTTCACTAATTCAGTAAGGTACACAATTTGTTGCATCAAAAATGATCAAACTTAAAGATCAGATGCTGCAGCTGCTGTTGTTTTGATGATAAATGTCAACACAGTTTAGTTGTGTTAAAAGTTACAGGTTAATCAGACATTTTGGGTCACTAGACCACTAGCTGGTATTCAGTAGTTTGGTGCCTCAATATTTAACATTTATGACTGTTATTGTGAACATTTCTCATGAAAAATATTCAGAGTGACAACTTATCCTGAACGTTACTGAATGTACTGTAAATCAGTGTTCGAATTGTGTCAAAGCTCTTGGGGGGGGGGGTCCCCCTAACCAGACCCCCCACCCTCCAAAAAAAAAAAAAAAAAATTAAAATCTTATATAAATAAGATTCATATTTTTTTTTCTTGTCCTTCTTATCGTTGAGAGAACCTAATTTAAAAGCTTATTTTCTAGAAGTGTGCATTATTTGGCGTCAACTTCTTATTCTAATTGACTTTGATTAAATATAAGACATTTGGGGCTGTTACCAAACAAATAAAAGGAAGCACAGAAGCTGCATCTGAAGAGGCGTTTAGATGTATTTAAACACGCACTGTAGGACATGAATGCATTTAACCTGCAGTTTACAACTGCATAAATAATGTTTGGATATTTTAATCCTAAAACGTTGAATACTGATATTTGAAATTATTATTTTTTTTTTTTTAAATGAAAAGGTAAAAAAAACAAAGTATATTTAAATGTTCAACTGTTAAAGCTTGAACTAGAGGTTTTCATTACAAACAGTGTTTGATGATCTTTAAATGTTTTGAGATGCAGTGCACAGTGAAGTGAATCCTGCTTCATCTTCTCTTCTGCAGGTTTTTGGGTCCTGCTGCAGATGAAGCCTGTCAGTATGTGACTGGAATTGTGGGTAAAAACCCGTTACTCCTGAGAGAGCTGAATCTGAGTGGACGTAAACTAGGAGACACACGAGTGAATCAGATCGCTGCTCTACTGCAGGATAAACACTGTCAACTCAACACACTGATGTGAGTATCTTACATCATTTCACATGTCACATGACTAGTAATGTTACAGCAGTCTATTTTAATTCTCATTTGAGTCCGACCCCACGTTATAAAGCTTGGAAGAGTCAGGACATTTTTTTAATATAACTCTGATTATATTTGTCTGAAAGAAGAAATTCACATACATCTAGGATGGCTTGAGGGAGAGTAAATCATGGGGTAGTTTTTATTGTTTGGTGAACTCTCCCTTTAAGTGCACAGCGGTTGGAGAAAATAATGTGAACACATTAGAAATAACCAATATTTTATTAATGTGTTTACCATCGTTTGCCTTTAATACAGCTTCCAACCTTCTTAGAATAGATTCATACAACTTTTAAACAAACTTTAGTTAAATTGTGTCTCTAACTTCTGCTGTGACTGCTGAATGTGATCATGAATACTGACTACAAACTGAGGATTGAAGACAAATGTAATAGCATTGACCACCAACGTATGCCCTCACAGATGAACTGAACCCCTTTAATGCTTGCTTTGATCGTATAAACACAGAAGCACCCATCAAAGCTGAGCCCCTCCTGACGATCTGACACTCACTTGTTTAACCAGTGAGGTGTGCTTCTACCTGAGCAGGGTGAATGAACATAAAGGGTCCGGCCCTGATGGTCTTCCTGACCGAGTGCTCAGGGTCTGCACAGAACAGCTGGCTGATGCCTTTACACATATTTTCAAGCTCTACTCGCTATATAGATATATATATATAAATATGTCTCTGTGATTACTCTGCACAATGACTGCGTTTACATGCGCACGAATATTGCGATTATTTCCAATAATCAGAGTAAGGACTTAATCGCATTTTGATGTTTACATGTCAAGAGCAAGCTCTTACTCCTGTTTACATGCAATTTCCATTATTCGTATTATTCGCTAAGAATTGTGGTTAATTTTTTTACTGCCATTATTCACATACCCCACTGGACAGCACAAATGATGGACTCGGAAAGATCAGTGTTACTGGTCGCTGTTTTAATTAATTTACGTCTAATGCATGATTTTGTATGGCTGTATTCCACGCTTTTTCGGCGCCATAGAAATGTGATGGAATTTGTTCGCCTACGCTGCCGTCGCGTTCTGCTCGCCCTTTCTGGATGAGGGTCAGGAACAGAGACTGCTGGCAGCTTGTTGTGTTTTCCTCAGAATGCGATGCTTTCTTCCCCTCCTTGTTCATATATGTCACAAGCGCATGCGCACTTTGGTCAGAGCGGCAATACTGCGATTAAGGTGTTTACATGCCTGTATATTCCGATTAAAATCAGCGTACGCCACCTATGTTAATACGATTATTCCTGCTGCGATTATGAGCGTAATCGCATTATTTAGATCGAAGTATTGCGTTTACATGAGGTAAAGCATAATCGCAATATCGCCAAAATCTCATTATAATCGCATTAAGAGGGTCCATGTAAACGCACTTAATGACAAACTTGAATCTAATCTAATTACTGGTAGTGTTTGGACATAAATGTGTTGGCAGTGTGTGAGCACAACCACACTACAATGATAAAAATCCACCCACTCCTTGTTTCTTAATCCCCATTAAACCAAATCAGTCTCATTAGATCTGCTGTTTTGATTCGCTGAGCAGTGTGACATCACATTGTTTAGGCCCCTCCCACAGCTGATGACTGACAGTCCTGCATTACTGTAGTTTCCGCTACAGACGTCATCAGGGACAATACACATCCACAACACAGTCTCTTCACACTTCTGCTGTCTGGAGATGGTGCAGGAGAATGAAATCAAGGACAGAAAGACTCACAAACCATTTTTATCCACAAGACGTCAGACTCCAGAACAAGCCTTACAGCCAACAGACGACACACACAGCTTCGGGTTCAGACAGTTTCATTTCACTTCCATGAAGGTTTCTCACAGTTAATGTACACAATCTCAGTCTGAAGCGTCTCACACAAGCTGCTGTGAATAATTAAGCAAAGTGTCTTGTCATTGGATATGAACACGCAGTCTCATGAATAATTAAGAGACACCGATGCGTCATCGAAGTACTATAGTCCTTTGCCACGTCATAAACTGTGACGTCAACACAATGTAGATTTTAAACCTGGAAGACATCAATTAACAAAAAACTCCGCACACCTGACGGCAATAAATAGGTGCGTAGGAAACAAAGACCAGCCAGGTCAAAAACTGAAAAAAGAACAAATCCCGCACACTATTTATGCAAAAAATATCTATATCAAAATATTTATTAACGACGTTTCGGTCGCATGACCTTCATCAGGAATTTTTCCAAACAATCACAAAGTTAACCACATTTAAAAACAAAACATGACCAATCTCTGTAGAGATCCATTAATTAGTAACAACCAACCATGGGTACATCATTAACAACATTAACCCATATATATATATATATATATATATATATATATATATATATATATATGCACATAAACACATCCTGTACATATATACATACTAACACGCATATCAGGAACCAATTACATTATAACATCACATTGAATAGAGCTTCATCATTCGTACCATTAGGTGATAATGTCTGAAGGGTAAAAATCCAAAATAACTCACGTTGCTGTAAAAACAATTCAATATCGCCACCTCTAGGTGGCACATTAACCCTTTCGATACCACAAAAACATAATGTAGAAACATCGTGATTCAAGGCATGAAAATGAACCTGGAAGACAAAAATCACGCAAAAAAAGCTGAAAATTAACCAGTTTTCTCCAACAATTAAAATTAACGGATGCTAACATTGTCTTCTATGATGTGCAGCACAAACACCTGATAATCTCAGAAAAAGTAGTCTGAGGTTTCATGACCCTTTAAAACTAACTCCCCATTATCCACACTGACTGTTACCTTGTTTGTTATACAATATCTATTTGTATATTTTTGTATATGTTCATATATTTTTGTGTATTTAATCTGTCTATATTCTATACTGTATATTTGTGTGTAAGGGAGACACAAAGTAAGTTGTTGTGTTCTAAACATTTGAAGCATGAGCTCATTTCTGTCAGCTTCCAAAAATACACAAACATTTCACTTTCATCCAGTGAGACAGAACTGTTATCATTGTGTTTATTAATGGGACGCAACAGAATAGTTCTGTGCTGCTGTAGCAGAACATATTCATAGTGTTTATTGATGCTCATATCATCTCTCTGCCATCAAACCACCAGATTAATGAACGTCTAACACAACCGAACAGAACCGGTCCAGACTGGGCTTTATTCTGTGCAGGCATTGGTTCTTCAGCCTTACCTGTTTCAGAGAAATATTACTGTACTTCACATCTACACCCAGACAAACCTACAGTTTTATTTAGATGTGCAAAGTTGAATCCGTGTATCAAAGCTGATCGAGCCGCTGGACAGAGCAGAGCGGATGTGTTTACGTTGTAGTGATGTGCAGACCAGCATCAGTTTAAGCACAAATACACAGCAGTCAGAACTTTTATTTTAGACAATATGCTCAGTTTTAGACAAAAGATGAAATGGGAATTATATGAAAGAAATAAAAAGATGTGAAATATTTTAACACCTTCTACACGAGGTTGTTGGGAATTAAAACTTGTTTGTATTTCTATCAAGAATCAGGACAAATTGTACATAAACCATGAGAAGTGTAAATTATTTGAATAAATGAACAACTTTTTTGTTTTTCTGTTTTGAAGACCAAATTGTGGAAAATGATCCAAAGGTATTCGGACACTCTTCTGTTTTTTGTTTTATCAAGACATTGTGACTTTATTAAATGTTTTTCTTCTATCTTCACTCTTTCTCTCAATGTAGGTTAAGCTACTGTTATTTGACAGATGAAGGTTGTTCTGCTGTGACTTCAGCTCTGAAATCAAACCCATCACACCTGAGAGAACTGAACCTGAGCGGGAATAAACTCGGAGACTCTGGAGTGAAAAACCTCAGCGATCTACTGATGAACACACAATGCAAGCTGCAGAAACTAGAGTTAGTATCATTATACTCTACAGCAGTTACAGTGTATCCTCAAATCCTAGTTTTGTTTTTGTTTTTATGGTTGTATATTTATTTACTTATATTAATTTCAGGTTTTATCAACATTTTATTTATTTCAGTGTATGGTGTTAACACCTGACATTACCAGTTTGTTGTATACATAAGAAATATACATTTGCTTACATTTTGCAGAACAGACGGAAGAAGATCCGTCAATGTGCATTTGTTTTATGTTCAGATGTTCAGTATAGCGGTCGTGAGGAGTTTTCACTCTTCTCTGTGTCATATATATATACATGTATAATACATAATTAATATACTTTAAAATATTATTTATTTCAGTGATGCAAATCAGAATTTTCATCAGCTTTTACTCCAGTTTTCAGAGTCATACGATCCTTCAGAAATCATTATAATATATTGATTTATTACCAGTGTTGGAAACAGTTTTGCTGCTTAATATTTTTTTGGAACATGTGACATTTTGTTCAGGATTCTTTGATGAATAAAAAGCTAAAATGAATAGCATTGATAATAAATCAACATATTGGAATGATTTCTGAAGGATTATGTGATACTGAAGACTGGCGTGAAGGCTGATGGAAATTCAGATTTGCATCATTGAAATAAATTACATTAAAAAACATTAAAAATATTTGTATGTATGTGTGTATGTATGATGTATGCATGTATGTATGTATGTATGTATGTATGTATGTATGTATGTATGTGCACACACACATTACATGAATTTTATCTATATAATAAAAATGGATAGTTATAGTATATGATCCAAAGGAACTAGTAACTAACTACTTGTAGTTTTTTTTTTTTTTTTTTTTTTTTTTTTTTTATCCGATACTTTTTTATTCTTACTCAAGTAACTATTCAGACTGTTACTTTTATTTGAGTACAGTATTTGGGTGCTCTGCCAACCTCTGATGAAGTGACTTTTCTCATTTCTCTCAATGTAGGTTAAGCTACTGTGAAATGACAGATGAAGGTTGTTCTGCTGTGACTTCAGCTCTGAAATCAAACCCATCACACCTGAGAGAACTGAACCTGAGCGTGAATAAACTCGGAGACTCTGGAGTGAAAAACCTCAGCGATCTACTGATGAACACACAGTTAAAGCTGCAGAAACTAGAGTTAGTATCATTATACTCTACAGCAGTTACAGTGTATCCTCAAATCCTAGTTTTGTTTCAGTTTTTATGGTTGTATATTTATTTACTTATATTATTTTCAGGTTTTAGCAACATTTTATTTATTGAACTGTATGGTGTTAACACATGATGAATTACTCTCACATGAACATAACGTGTCTGATTCATTGTCTTTTCTCTTTCTGTCTTCAGTCTGTGTTTATGCAGTATTACAGAGGAACAGTGTCTCATCCTGACTTCAGCTCTGAAATCAAACCCATCACACCTGAGAGAACTGGACCTGAGCGGGAATCAAATAAAAAACACAGGAGTGAATCACTTATGTGACGTACTGAAGGATTCACGCTGTAAACTGGAGAGATTGAGGTCAGTAACATTCACATACAAGAGTAAAAATGATTAAAATCACTTCAACAGTTTAAACTAAAACACTTTATACTCAATATCTCAAGATGAGTCTGAGTTCACATTATATTTGTGTAAAATTCTTCACTTTAATGATGTGTTTGTAAGATGATCTCTTCCTCTGTTTGTCTCTTTCTAGTCTTGATGACTGTGGCATTACAGATGTTTCTTCTTTAACTCAGTCTTTGAGAAACACAAAAGCTCTGCAGTTTCTAAAAGAGCTTAATCTGAGTGATAATATGATTGGAGACTCAAAGCATCAGCTCATTGCTGTGCTACGAGACTCAAACTGTGAACTGAGGTGAGTAAACTTCACTTTATGATATTAAAGAGATTCATTTATGATATTTGAACAAATATTAACTTTCAAATATTTGTGAAAAGTTTATAAAATTATCATTAAGCTTTATTTCAAAGGGTTTGTGTCAGAATGAAATGTAAAGTTGATAAATGTTTAACACAAAGGAGGAAAGAGATCAAAAGCACACTGTCACAGCTTTATACAGCAACAGCTGCTTTATTAATTACATCAGTAATAGTGAATCATTACAGTTTGAGATAGATTTGTTCAGATTGAAGGAAAACGCTGGTAAAATCAGAGCAGATTCCAGCTTCAGCTCACAGTCGTCCAGCATCACATGATCAATGTCTCTGTCTCTTGTGTGTTTTTACTTTGACAAGCAACACGTCACATTACTTTACACTTACTTTATGTAAGAGATGATGTTCATCCAGCCGCTTGTTATCACAGAATAAACCCGACAGGGTGATCAGGACTTGTGTCTCCTGAAGAGGTTTATTCTGTGATAACATCCGGCTGGATGAACATTATCTCACTTATTATATGCTTTCTTGCCACATAAGTGAATAATTAGAGACAAAGCTTCCGCAAAGAAAAACAGTTCCTAACAAACAGTTGTGAACCTGGAAGTTCAGACAAGACTGTTATACAGAAGTATAAAAATATACAAAGTTATACATAATTTCCATGACAGATTTCAAGATAAATTATTTCATACTGGAGCTGCTAGATTCAAATGATTATTAAACAGCAGCATAAACTACACAAAAGCAGCAGTTCTTCCAGTGCACTCAGTGTCCAAATCACTGGTTTTTATTCACTCCTTTAACTAATGTAACTTTCTACTCAAAAAAAAAAAAAAAAAACGTTGATTTGAAATAATATAGTAACTAATTTGTACTTTGTTCCACCGAACTCTGGTTATCTTCTCTTCTGTTCCACCTTACAGTGTAGATGCAGATCCATCACCTAAAGATGATAAATGCTGTATATCATAATGTGAAGTCGTCTTGAGAGGAGCAGTAAACATCAGGTGAAGATCCACAGAAGAGCTTCACTACTGCGTCTATGAGGAGAAATAAATGTGTGATAAATGTGTAAATGTGATCCATACAGGTGAAGAGACTCAGACTTTACAATGAAATAATGCAGCATGTGTTAGAAACATGATATTGAATGATTAATGTTGTTTTAATATTCAAGTGATCATGTTGTTTAATTTAAAGCTGGAACAGAGGAGGAAGCTCAGATGAGTCTGTCTGGCTCTTCAGTTTAATAATATTTGTATTAAACTCATCCATAATGATTCAGATGTTTAAATGTGATTGTCAAGTGCAGCACTTAAATGTATCAAAAGATATAAAACAGATCTACAATGTGTGAAATTTCCATGTTACTTTCATTATTTTTTTTTATACATCTTTGAATAAATGTAATTTTATAAACCATACATTGTGTAGTACCAAGATTTTTTTTTTTTTTTTTGGTGCTGATGTAAAATTTGTGTACCGTAATCTTATATTAATGGACACATTTAATCTTAGCCTAGCTTATATGATATGTGATATACTCATATTTTTATTAATTAAACAATACATAAAAACAAGATCTGTTGTTTATAATACTGATTAGGCATCCAGACAGATTCTTTCCATGCCGCTTGTACTTTACTGGGTCACGAGTGCTGGATGATACTGACACACATCAGAGTAAAGAGTTTAGGGAAACGTTATAATAGCATTATGAGAATGTTAAAATAACGTTATACAAAACAAAAACCAAAAACAATTCACAGTCCACCAATAAGAATAAGAACAATAAAAAACAGTGAAATATAATCAGCCTTTTCAACAAAGGCCGTCCTTTGAGCGATGCAATGTTAATAAAAGATTACTTTTCACATTGTATTTCATTTTTGAGCACTTTACTGGCATGATGGTTTTACTGTCGTTCTTGATGTTGTCGTTGTTGTTGTTGTTGTTGTTTGTTGAGTGTCCAGCAGTTGGCGCCAAATCTCCATTCAAACTGATGAAGTGACGCAGGTGCATCAGTCTGATCACGTGACGGTGTGATACAGCATCTGGGAGATCATTATACTGACCAGTGCTCGCTTCTCACCTGTCCCTTTCTACTCCAGCCCCCAAAACACTGATTAGCTCCGTGATCTGTGCATAAATTCATAATCGCCCCAGTCTCCTTTAATATAAGATCATAACGCAATACTGTACTCGGAGCTCCGCTTAGTGACTGACAGATGATATTACACTCGATCCAGACCCGGCGCCAGACACAAATTCACGGACGGGCATTTCATTTTTTTCAGGGGGGCACAAATGAGATCAACCTCATTGCAATGCATAATATCATTAATTATGAATTAAATGGACAAAAAACGAGGAAGAAACCACTCCACTGACGCAATACAACAGACAGAGGAGTCGTAAAGATTGGACCTAGCCTACTGAAGCAGTCACACATCGCAGGGCTCGACATCAACGCTTGTCCGCTTATTCGGGACAAGTGGATTTTTTAAAAGGCCAACTGAAAGAGAATTTTACTTGCCCGACCGGACAAGCAGCCTAGCCTGATTAAAACGCCAATAACAATGACCAAAACGCGAAAATGATTCTTCATCATTTAGTCTAAATGGCGATCGATAGTGCGTAATGACGCTAACAAGGCTGCGCTGCCTCTCTCGAGGAGAAATGGAAACAAATGAGGTCATATCTGTAATGGTAAAGTGATTATATTTTGTTTAGTTTTTTATAAAGCTAATACAAAAACGTTTGGAGCACTTTTTGTTCGTTAAATGTAAGGCTATTTTTTTTTTTTAAGTAACAACCAAGCGGCCAGCGACAGACAGTGAGCTGATCATAGCCTATGTTTGATCAATTTAGCCTTCTCTAAGCACCACGACTTGCCTGAAATAAAATATATAGAAACAGTTCAAGCATCACAATGTTAGTTTAAATGTTTGAACTATATAAATGTGCGCTAGGTGCATATCTAATCGTTTGTGTGAAGAGTGGAAGCTGAAGCGCTTTGCAGGACATGGAGGCGCCAGAGCGGTCACTTGCATTTTTTCCTTGATAGTGGAAACAACTTCAAATATGCCGTAATTTTTGCTTATAAAGGTAAGAGTAATACATAATTCGGAACTGTAAAGGGTCTACTTTTATTTGTGTGCATTCACAATATCAACAAAACGTTGTGCTTTTATTAAAATAAATAGGAAAACAGATGCGCTTGCCGTCTCGTCTTGAATAGGAGCGCTTCATGAACCGAAACTCAACGAACTGAGTCACAAATATGATAAATATATCTAAAGAAAGCTTTAAATTACTACTTTAAAACGAAATAATTCAAATCGAAAACAAAAACTCTTTCATTATGTAATCCGTAAAGATGCATTTCTCTCTAAAGGCACATCCAATGAGGAGATGGCGAGTCATTTTTCATCACCTTCTAAAATATAAAAATAAGGAAAAGCCTAAAATAGACCCGATTATATTTTTTCTGATTTTTATGTTGCTCTGCTCTGAATTCCTTAAGATTTAAAGGATTTTCTGGAATGCAATTTTGTCTGATGTGTGAATTATTTATTAGCCTATTTTTAATCCATGCAGCAAAACAGCTTTTAAAATTAAATTTTACAGGTAGCTTGAATGTAAAACATTGTCATGAATTCGTTGTATTCCCATTTGTAAAATAGGCTACAAATTAATTGTTGTAATCTAACCCAATCTCATGAAAGTGCGTGTAGCACGATTTTCTCTTTATATTTGAAGCAATGTTTATAAGCAGAAATTGACTTTGGCGTGCAAAAGACTGATACATTCATTATTAATGGCATGGCTGGTTCAGTCGACAGAAATACGGGACACGGGCCTATAATTTACTGCTGAAATTTTGCGGGGAAAATCTCAGGACAGTCTGAGCGCAGGCGCCACTGCAGTTACGCAACACGACCAAGAGTGCTGAATACCATCACGATTGAAAATGTGACGCTGCCTCTTGCCATACCCTAGCCCAGTCAGGTGTACTGTGAAAAATGATCCATACTTCATATCTCTATTATAATTTGTCATTATTATTTTAAATCAGAGGGTTTTAAAATATTTAACCAATGGCGATCATTAAAAAGAGCAACTTCGTAACGCCATTGTATCCTCAAGCTCTCAGCGAAAGCTCGTAACTTCACCCCGCCTCCTTTCGTCCCTGGCTCGTGCCGTGCACAGCCTGGAGGAGGCAGATATCCGCTGTTTCGCAATGCAAGGCTAAATAAATAATTATAAAACGATCACGTTATTGCTATTTTCATTTGAAAATTTAGCTTTCAATATAGAACATAATATTACAGTGCATGTCGCATTAACTACCATACAGTTATGCATAGAAATGATTAAAGACAGTGACCGACAGCACTCAGTCAGTGCACTCATTTTAATTGCATATCAGAGTGATTGACAGAGATTGAAACATTGTGTGTTTTGTATTAATTTAAAAAATATATTTTTTATTGTTTGAATTGAATTTATGTAGAACGGTTCTACAATTTTTTTGTACAAATTTTCAATCAATGATTTTGTAAATATTTATTTTTTATTATTATACCCTCGTTGGGGGCTGAGCCCCCCTAAAATGAAAATCCTAGAATCGTCCCTGGCTACGATCATCTTAAGTTTACGATGCTTTTGGGAAACGCTCGTCCAGGGCGGGCACTAGTGACTCATAGGGCGGGCCAGGCCCCCCAATGCCCGCCCATGGCGCCGGGACTGACTCGATCTATTGGGTGGGACTTCTTTAGTTAATGAGCTTTCAGACAGGTATGTTTCTAAGAACTGGCTTTAACACATGATTTAAAAACAAGACTGATGTGGAAATGTAAAAACAAACATGCGACTCTCTGTGCTTTTACTGCTTGGGATTCATCTCGCATTTGCTGGTGAGTCTTTGATTCTGTGTTTACTGAACACTATCGTTAAAATGCAATTTTATTTCGAGACGTCTATCAATGCTATGATTCTTTCATTCTCAAATATAAAATCATGTTAAGAGTGTTAGCGTGATAGAAAGACGCATTTTCTTTGAACAAACTGAGATCCAAACCCGTGTTTAGAATCAGTTTAACTTCATATCTGATCGTGTGATATCTGGAGATTAACAGCTATGCTATATACACCGTGATCTAAATAATACTGAACAATATGTTTCCTGAGGAAATATAAAATTTAATGAAAATTACAAACGGAAATCTGTATTATGAACATAGGAGTAAAGATGTGTTTATCAATAATACGAGGATATAATTAGATGTGGAATATGTTTATTATGGAAGTTTTTTTTTTCCTAACAAAATTAAAATGAAAATTCAAATGCCTGAAAAGATCAAATAATAAATCAAACTCTCAAAACAACTATCAAATGATAAATCAAACTATCAAAATGGCTTCTCAAATGAGAAATCAAATGCTCAAATGTATTTGATATTTAATTTTAATGATCAAAGCAGAGCTTTAAGGCGGAAGAGTTCGGTGACAAGATCCAGTTTAAAGTTTATGGCTTTTCAAGGCGTAATTTCAGATTTGCGTGCCCTATCCCAAGATGTATCCTCGGGAAGGCTTAGTGAAAATGTTGTGGAGTCAACAGTGGAAAGTCTCCTTGAGAGAATGGGGGAAATATCGGCCCTTACAGACACCGAGGTCAGCAGGGTGGCGGTTGCAAACCTGAACGAGTTACTGAGGCAACTGCAGGTACAAAGAGTCAGGAGAAAGCAATTGCCAGGGCGACCAACTCAAGATATTCCTGCAGAGACCATCGAGGCGTATTTAATGAGTGGTGTGAAGGCGGCAGAAATCGCAAGACTGTTTGCCGTTTCGGAGATGACTATACGTCGTCGTATGTGTGAATATGGAATAAGGTAAGTCACACGAGCCTTTTTTGTGTACTTTATTAACCATTCCCGGTCAGCACAGGTACGTCTGGCCGACGTCGGCACAATATTTTATTATTCCCGCGGCCATGGTAATGAGGGTATAGGGGGCAGTGTTGGTTCAGAGAGTGATTGATCTTTGATTCACTGAAGCGCTTGATTCACCCTACGCTAGTGACACCTGCTGGTGAAAACAGTACAAATGCAAAGTAATCACAGCCACAACCTGCACAAAGACCTTTTTACAAAGCAACTACAAAGGTTTTTAATGAAAGCGTAAGGCTGATGATACATGGGGCAACTTTTTGAGCAATGTTGCCATCAACGGGCAGCCAGGTGAGACAAAGGGCCCACGACTGATCTAAAGTAGCCTATCCAGATAGAAATGTTACCCATTCTCAGAGGGAAAGTGCCCAATCAACATGGCTCAAAAAGTTCCCCCATGTATCATCACCCTTAATATTTCACCCACTACGGGAATGCAGTTGATCAGAATTGTTCTGAAGCAGTCTGTGCAGTTTGATGTCATTTAAAAGCCCTTAAGTTATTTGTCTGAGACTGAGTCTTTTACACATAGGGTAAGACATGCAGTCTTAAATTTGAATTTTAAAAATCTGCAGATACATGAACATAATTGTATCCTGATAGGTTTATATTTGTACCTCTCCAAATTTACTGTAGTAGATGCACTAGAACCTGACACCTTAGATTCCTTCGAGCAATTCACTGATCACTCCACAGTATTAACACTTAGTGAAATCAACCCTAAGACTTGCTTACTTGTTACTCTTTCTAGATAAATTTGGAACTATTTCGTGCCTTTGTGGCTTGTAATTGAATTGTGTGTTGCTCATTTAATAACCATACCTTTGTTTCCCCATTATTACAGAGTGTCTGACCTATACGCAGATATATCAGATGATGAACTAGACAGGATTGTAGCGGAAATCCAGAACCTTTACCCAAACTCTGGCTACCGTATGATGCATGGCCACTTGAGCTCAAGAAGTGTTAAAGTACAAAGTAAGACTTGTTCATCTTAATGTAAAATACTGCTTATTGCACAAAATTGGGCATACTTCTACAGTAGACACCATTAAAATTTAAAGTATTGTAAGGATCCACTCACTGGCCCAAAAAGCAGAGTCCAGCGGCCTGGTTGAAAGTTTAATGCGTATTCGTCATTTTCCTTACAGTATTTTTTTATTTATTTAAAGCCACGTGGCATATAGATGGCAACCACAAACTTATCAGGTATGTTTTTAAGCTTTAAAGTAAAAAAATGTTTAGCTAAAAATGAAAATTCTGTCATGATTTACTTATCTTTATGTTGAGACCAATGGATTACATACTGTTGTTTTGTAATCATAGAACATGCATGATGATTTGATCTAAACTTACCTAGTATTCTCCATGAAAATAGCCACAAAAGCTGGCATGGTGCTGATGCTAATCATAATAATCAATAAACAGACTAAGTGATTCTAAAAATAACAGATATTTGTATATTCTGTGAGCCAACAATTTAATGGTTGGATAAGGGATAAGTTACTAAATAATTGCAGGGTTTTTTTTTTTTTTGGTGATATAATCAAATGTTATGACTTTGGATGACAAATTCTTTCTTTTTTTGACATTTTTATAATATTAAATAATAGCCCTATTCTCATTGGGATGCAAGGGATGTATTTTTTGGACTTACAAGGATTAGTTGGTGATTTTTACTGTTGTTTGAATACAAATTTTGTGTTTTTCCTCCCACCACCTACATAAAAATCAATATATAAATAGAATAATAAATAGGATATTTTCCTATTTCCTATTTGTGACCCTGGACCATAGAACCAGTCTTAAATTGCTGGGATATATTTATAGCAATAGCCACAAATACATTGTATGGGTCAAAATGATTGATTTTTCTTTTATGCCAAAAATCATTAGGACATTAAGTAAAGTTCATGTTCCATGAAGATATTGTGTTAATTTCCTACTGTAAATATATCAAAACTTAATATGGCATTGTTAAGAACTTCATTTGGACAACTTTTAAAGGCAATTTTCTCAGTATTTTGATTTTTTTTGCACCTACAGATTCCATATTTTCAAATAGTTGTACCTCAGCCAAATATTGTACTAATAAACCATACATCAATAGAAAGCTTATTTATTCAGCTTTCAGATGATGTATAAATCTCAATTTCAAAAAATTGACACTTATGACTGGTTTTGTGGTCCAGGGTCACATTTAATAAAGTAAGTTATTAAATGTATTCTTTTTATTATCATTCCACAACCATGTGAGCAGCACTTTCCCAGTTTCATAGGATCACAGAACTCGCTCCTCCACCATAAATAAATCGGCATCTAAATGCATTGTTGTCATGCAAATGTATTTTTACAGTATTTATATCCACACGAGAAACGATTACTGTCTGAATAGGGCTAATGACAGAATTTCCATTTGAGTGTGCATACTTTTAAAGTGTTCTGACATTTTGTTCATAGGTTTAAGTTTATAATCATTCCGTCAACAGAAAAGACATTTCAAACATCTTTGCACAGGTGGAGGATTGTGGTCCACGGGGGAATAGATGGCTTCAGCAGGATGATTGTATACTTAAAAGCTGCCACGAAAAATAGTGCTTCTGTTGTGCTGCACAGTTTCCTAGAAGCTGAGAATCACTTTGGCTGAGATCTGATAAGGGGCGGGAGAATGTTGACGTGGCCCACTTCATGGTGTCCAATCGAGGGGAAAACCGACACTCCCACATCACAGGGCGCAGTGTCCATAATCAAAGGTTCTTTATTAGGGGGGTCCATTGCCACGACTGGAATTGAGAACCACTTATATAAGGAGGAAACATTGATGTTATAATTACAGGATCGAGAGACTGTGGAGGGATGTTTATGAGCATGTCTTGGACCTGTTCTCCTGTCTCTTCCTGGATCTGGAGGAGGATGGCACATTAAACCCTGACAATGAAGTGCATCTTTTTGCTCTGCATTGGACCTATCTGCCCCAGCTTCAAAGGCATCTTGCGTTCTTCCAGGAGGCATGGAACAATCATAAAATAAGAACAGCAGGCAACCAGTCCCCACTGCAACTCTGGACAAGGTTCCAAGATATTCAAGATCCATACCGGGTACTTGCAGATAGTTAAACATTAGTTACCTTACTATCACAAATGACCAATTTACAGTAGTGGATGACAAACAAGAAACTGAATTACTGAAACTGTTTTCTAGGTAAGTGGTTTTCAAACCTATCCTGGAGGCCCCTGTCCTGCACATTTTGCATGTCTCCATCTATCAAACCTGATTCAGCTCATTAGTAGAGACTGCAAGACCTGAATTGGGTGTGACTAATAAGGGAGACATACAAAATGTGCAGGGCAGGTTTGAAAACCCCTGGCTTAAAGCAGGCATGGGAAAACTCTGTCCTGGAGGCAGATTCTTTTTTCTTTTTTTAAACACTCTTTTTGATAAATTTCTCAGGAACCAAGACTTGTAACCCAGCCTGTTAAGCTGATCGTTACAGACTTATCTTCAGTATTTTTTCTCCTCTGGTAAATGTATCTTTATTTAAACATGTTTAGATATTTGTACTGCAAAAAACAAAACAAAAACAGAAATACTGAGGAAAGTCTGAGTGCTTTTTTTTGTTGCAGCGATTCTATACTGTAGTTAAGCTACTTTTTTCTTTTTTTTGTAAAATAAATTGATTAATGGAGATCTGATGAAGCAGGATTATAATATTTAATAAAAAACAACAACAAAATGGCTAACTAAAATATATATATATATAATAGGATCACAATTATAAATGACAATAACACTGACTGGAGGTCGTATTTTCAAACTTAAGCGTTATAAAATTGTGGAGACATTTAGAGAACCTGTTGACATATTGTGCTCCCGTTAATTTATTCCATATATTATTAATATAAATATTAAAACTACTATTCATTTTACTGTTGTTTTTTCACATCAAATTACAACATTGTTACAAATTATGTAACTTATTACAATTCAATTTAATTTCAAAAACAAATTTTCTCTCTCTAAACAGTCCGATCAAACAGAACCTGAAGGCAGGGAACATATTGTCTAATACAGGGGTTTTCAAACAGGTCCTGGAGAACCTCCTGCCCTGCACATTTTGTATGTCTCCATCTAACACACCTGATTCCACTCATCAGCTCGTTAGTAGAGACTGCAAGAACTAGATTGGGTGTGTCTGATTAGGGAGACATACAAAATGTGCAGGGCAGGAGGTTCTTTGTGACAGGTTTGAAAACCACTGGTCTAACAGGACAAGCCTCTACATTTAAAAAGCCCTGGAGCACACCATGCGATTAAACTAACCCAAATCCACTCTCAAAAGTAGACACTGCTGCTTTTAAGTCTGCCTCAAAGTCCATAAAGTTAGTATAGTGAGAAGGCAGTTTTGTATTCTCACTACATGTGAATGCAGTGGGCATTTTAACAGAGTCAGTCACCTCCACATACAGATGTTCTGGAAGGATTGCCCACCCCACCCAAAATGTAACCAGCTGCTCGAGATCCAAGGCTGTAGCTGTAGAAACAGTAGGTGCAGAATTTACAAAGATGTGAATCAACTGGCATTCAAAATCTATGTGTGATGACAAGACTGTTACTATTAAATTACCATTTTCAATGTACTTCCTGAGGTACGATGACATCTGGCATTTCAATTCCAGAGGAACCTCGCAAACATCCTCATCTTCATCTTCATCCTCATCCTGCATCATTGGCCAGATAACTCTTTCCAAAACCATCTATCAACAAAGGAAATAACTAAACAGATGCTTACGTTTTTAGAAGATGGGAGGATTTAGTGATTGATCGCTTATGTTTTTAAAAACACAAATATAACCTATTACTTCAGGCAGGATGATTTTGTCAGCCGCTCTCGGGAACAGCACCGAGATGAGAGAAGGGCGTTCCTTTAACATAAGCAGGACCCCAGTGTCCTTCAGACCCCGTTTGAGTTGCTTTATCTGCCTTTCTCTGCGACCAATAACCTAAAGAATCAGACATTTATAAATTTTATAAACGCTTGTGGTTTATTATCCTGTGTTATTTTAGCTATTTGTTATTACCCATTACTAGTCTCGTAGTGAACAATTAATCTGTGTAAAAGTTAATCTACATAAAATAATTTGTCTTCATAATCTTTAGTCAAATATGAAAACTGCTGAGACAGAGATGGAGAGGTGGTGCTTTAAAATGAGGACCTGGCCTGCCTCCATTCCTTTCAATATTACATTTCACACAAAAATACATCACACAATGCTGAATACCGCATGTTGAAGAATTTTTTTCTGCAAGCCACTTTCTGTTTTCAGTAGTTAATGGTGGTAAGTCCCAGCTTAAAGCAAGATCATTCACTTGGTAACGCTCCACATCTGTCAAATCCCTTGGCTCTCCAAGCTATGAAAAAAGACACACACAAAAAAAAAAAAAAAAACTTACATTAAATATAGTTTCATAAATTGTGATAATTGTAATTTAAACTAGTGGCAGAACAAAAAGCACTGATAACTTAAAGTACAATTAAACTAACTAGAGAAACGATATCTGTGATGTCTTGGTCTGGGCAGTCTCTCAGGTCAATGGTGGCTGGCTCGTCATTAGTAGAAGACTGAAGATAGAGGGGCTCAGGCCTGTCAGCAGTGGGCCCCATGAATAAACGAGTGCCCAATCATTCGGCCAATGACCCTAAAAAGATCACTGTCCAGAAGAACTCGTGATGAAGATGGTACCAAGTGATCCTCTTCTCCATTGAAGAACAGTGTTTTTCCAGTGTTTTCTTAAAAAGTGTTACAAGTTGGCATTTAGTTCACACAATAATTAAGACAAAACTCTTCAATTGCACAGGTAAAGGACTAAAAAAAAAAAAAAAAAAAGTAATTTATAAAATACACCTACCAATGTTTAAACTGAAACCGTACTGTACCCTTGACATAAGCATTGCAAAGTAGTATCGGGTTACGCCATCCCCAATTGCAGCATCACCTGACAATTAAATTCTTCCTTTATGCATGCAAATAACATACACAGTGCGTGCATAATTATTAGGCAAACTGATATTCTGGTCATATTTTTTTTCCAAGCACATTTGACTAATTCCAAAGCACATCAATCTTAATAACTACTGTTAATTTTATATTTAATCATTTATAATTGTCCATGAAGGCTGAAAGTGAAAAACTTCTTATATTCAGGTGTGCATAATTATTAGGCACGTTTGCCTTTACAAATACAATGAGCCAAAAAAGAGATTTAACTCAAACTTAAAAGTTTCAAATTATTAAATGTCAAGAAGAAATATTCAAAACTAATGCAATACAGAAATTGCAAAGTTAAGGCATGACCATTGAACATAGGTGGGAAAAAAAGACACAATAACTGCCTAATAATTATGCACGCACTGTAGATAATAATCCTATGTTTAATAAAATAAAATAGAAAGATTTGCTTTTAACCATACCTTTAAGGTTAATTGACAGTGGACATTCCCAATCAGTTCTGTGTGACTTGTAGAATGATAGAAACTCTCTATCTCGGTCTTCCATACTGCTGGTTAGATCAACAGTAACCTTTAGAGGTGTCCGGTCTTCAGCTCTATACAACAAATTTCTTCAAAACCTGTATGCTGCCTGCTGTTCATCAGTCTCTATTTTCCAGTCTGAAAATGAATTATAGACATACAAATACTTATTAAAATACTTAATTAGACACTTGCATTACATCAATTACACGATACATGCTAGCCAATTAAAACTACTGATGATGACGACTGATGAAATGAGAATGAGATACAATGAAAAAACTTTCTTCACTATTTCTTTAAGTCTCACAAGAGCTCACACATTTGCATATGAAGACATAGGATTAAAAGAACAATTTAGAATATTTCTCAATTTGTAGACCTTCCACTTCAGCACATATACACCTGGTATAATAATAATAATAATAATAATAATAATAATAATAATAATATGAAGGGCATCCACAGGCAAACATCAATTAAAATAGAGATAAATGGAGTATTATAAAGCAATGTTTACAGAAGTGGTTTACAGGGATTTTAGAACAGCTAAGGGGTGATGTGAACAAGGAGCAGAGTTACTACATATACTTGGCAATATTTCATAAATGAAGCACACACAGCAACCAAAATTTACTAATTTTTTATAAAAAATAATTATTTTGCCAAGCAATGTAGTTATTCAGCAATGTGTAACAGAGTGGTTGCCAAGCAACATACAAAGATGCAGTGGTGCACATATACCTGTGACCACAATACTGATGTAATGAGGCCACATATGTTTAAAGAGTATTTTCAGCATCTTCCAACGCAGCTCTGCCAATCATAATCAGGGATTAGATATATCTTTTTTATAATTGGAATTTTAAAGACTGATCAAATTATGTTACTCTGTGTGTAAATAGGGCCTTTGAAGTAAATGGGACACTTAAAAAATATAATCAACACAGTCAATCTTGAATGGCCTATACTTACAGTTCACAGCAATCAACATGCTCTTGTATCTCCGGTAATGGAAAAGCCTTGCTACAATACAAACAGACCACTGGTGGCCCATTTCCAGACGCTTGTCTTACAGCAACCTGACAAAAACATGCTTAAATTACAAAGGCTTAAATACTACAGAAATGCAGTGAGAGTGTTAAAGGAACTGTTGAGCCAAAAATGAAAATTCATAATTTACTTACTCTCATGTAGACTGTGGGCACTTTTAAAAATATTTCTAGGTCAGTGGTTTTCAAACCTGTCCAGGAGTACCCCCTACCTTGCACATTTTGCATGTCTCCCTCATCCATCACACCTGATACAACTCATCAGCTCATTAGTGTAGAGTAGGCTGCAAGACCTGAAGTGGGTGTGTCAGATATAGGCATATCACATGTGCAGTGCTGGGGGTACTTCATGGACAGGCTTGAAAACCACCGTTCTAGGTAAATCCTTTATTGGAAAATGGTAACCAAAGCTGCTAGAAAATAAGGCAGGCCATGTTGCTCTCCATTAGCAAAGCATGCTGATTTAATGACACCTAAATCTTCTATAAAATAGAATGTGGTTGTCACTCCTGTAAATAACTGAACTGTGTGTGAACAGACTAAAATACTGGTCTGACAACCATATTCTGCAGTTATGAGTATGTGGCTTAAATGATACAATACGTCTATATGCCCCTAAAAACAATATTTAAAAAAATAATAATATTCATGTGATATAATTTATGTTGTTACAATTTATAACATCCCACATTTATTGGTAATCAGTCACAACATGACACTAATTATCAGTCACAAACTCAACCTTTGTGCAAAGTTGTATATAAAAAAAGCACTTTGGTATTCTGCAAAACATCACAAATTTCTAAAATTTTTAAATTCTCATTTTATAAACACTTACTTCTGTATTCAGATCTTTTTGCAGTGGTCTTATATAAATTGTTGCAGCTCCTATTCTGACTGCATCAGAGCACAGATACTCAGGAGTGTAGCCTTCATCTGGACATGGGATGGGTTCCAGAATTTTTGTCCTGGTGCAGCCTTGTGTCTTCAAAAGCTGAAAACCACCAGCCTCACTCAGTTTTGGAAACTGGCGCATGAGCTCTTGACTAAATTCTAATGAAGAACCGTATCTGTCTGTTAAGGGAAAAAATGTGAAGAAAATACACATTAACATGCTGATCATTTCTTAATATAATCAAACAGAAAGTTTATATGTAACTAGAGATGAATCAATGCATCGGACTCTGATATAACTTGATCAATTTAAAACAATCAACATATTGGCTATAGCATTAAAAAGGCAATATAGCAAATTGATAGCTCATAAGTTGTATAATGTTTGTGAATCCCTATATGAAACACTATGCTACTGTCACAATGTCCTTGTAAAAAAAGATATATCAAATGGGTAACTGACCTGTTACAGTGCATACTCACCAGAGAAAATAATTTTCTTTTCTCCTAGTCCTGCTCTTTCCAGTTGAAATTTTGCAGGCACCTTTGGTATTTCTGACTCTTTCTGCCTGGCTAGGCAAAAAAAATCTGTGTGTGTATGACACACACTTTTTCTTCATTCTAGGAGTTTGGGATGGAGTGAAATGCCCAGTTCTCCTTAGCTGATTAACTGACTGACGAGGATAAGGCGAAAATAATCGATTCACTTCACATAGAAATGTCAACATTTAAAGCAGTTCTAAATTGCAAAGTCAATGCCTTAAATATAAACAAATAATTATTAGCTTTTGTCCCCTTATATTACATAGGCGACCTGTGCTGGCAGGTCACGTGATAATGACAACATGGCACATAAATTGTGTCTGGAATGGCATAATACTACCCATGATCTATAATAGAGATTATATATTTTTAAATTATATATATATAGATCAGTGCATACTACCATACAACTCCTTGCAGTATGCAATGTGTTAGTGACTCGATTTCGGGAGGGGGATGGGGCCTATTATCGGACGCAGTCCTCAGTGACCCGTCTGTGGGAGGCGCATCGCAACATCGCTGCACGATTTCTATGTGTCGCCGATTATTTCGTACACTCAATCAATACACTACTGCTAAATATAAAGTTAAAACAGCTCACTTCACATTTATTTCGGAAACATGACCATTGATTTTACCTCAGATATTAAGGGGACTGAAGCGATAACGACATGGCTGACTGGGATTAGACTCACCTTGTACACCACCAAATGCCCGTCGATCGGGAGCACATTCAGCCGTAGGTTGTTGGGGAGGAAATATGCTCCAGGGCCTCGGCTGCGTCCCTTAAAAGTTTTGTAATTGAATTCCTGTCCATTTTGTATGAAAAAAACTCAAACAAGTTACTCAACAGTGGATGAGGTACCAGTTCCGCCTTAAAGCTCCACCCACGCTAGTTGATTGGCACTCCTCATTTGCATTTGATTTATCAATGGCCGTTTGCAATGTCCGTTTGAGCATTTGATTTATAGTTTGAGCAATTAATTTATCATTTAATTATGACAGGTTTATACTGAGTTGATCATGAAAATTAAATATCAAACACATTTGAGCATTTGATTTCTCATTTGAGAAGTTGTTTTGAGAGTTTGATTTATTATTTGATCTTTTCAGGCATTTGAATTTTCATTTTAATTTTGTTAGGAAAAAACTTCCATAGTGATTACTCTGCACAATGGCAAACTTGAATCTAATCTAATTACTGGTAGTGTTTGGACATAAATATGTTGGCAGTGTGTGAGCACAACCACCCTACAATGATAAATCCACCCACTCCTTGTTTAATCCCCATTAAACCAAATCAGTCGCATTAGATCTGCTGTTTTGATTCTCTGAGCAGTGTGACGTCACATTGTTTAGGCCCCTCCCACAGCTGATGACTGACAGTCCTGCATTACTGTAGTTTCCGCTACAGACGTCATCAGAGACAATACACATCCACAACACAGTCTCTTCACACTTCTGCTGTCTGGAGATGGTGCAGGAGAATGAGATCAAGGACAGAAAGACTCACAAACCATTTTTATTCTCAAACCATCAGACTCCAGAACAAGCCTTACAGCCAACAGACAACACACACAGCTTCGGGTTCAGACAGTTTCATTTCACTTCCATGAAGTTAAAAACACAAATAAATGCACAGCCATTTGCACTCTGCATCGAAAACATATGTATGAATGCACTGGTGCACCTATAATAACTTTTAAAACTTATTTTGCAGTGTTTAGAAGTCTTTTGATGGGTTTCATCAAGGAGCTGTAAAAACCGGTTACACTCACTAAATGTGAACAAACTGTGATGTCAACACAATGTAGATTTTAAACCTGGAAGACATAAATCACGCAACCCCCCCCCCCCCCCCCCCCAGTTTTCTCCAACAATTAAAATTAACGGATGCTAACATTGTCTTCTATGATGTGTAACACAAACACCTGATAATATCTCAGAAAAAGTAGTCTGGGGTTTCATGACCCTTTAAAACTAACTCCCCATTACCCTCACTGACTGCTACCTTGTTTGTTATACAATATATTTTTGTATATGTTCATATATTTTTGTATATTTAATCTGTCTATATTCTATTCTGCATATTTTTGTGTAAGGGAGACACAAAGTAAGTTGTTGTGGTCTAAACATTTGAAACATGAGCTCATTTCTGTCCGCTTCACTTGTTGCCCATACAGCAGGTCAAATTCACAACACAATATCCAATAATTTCAGTTAATAATAACAAAATTACACAAACATTTCACTTTTATCCAATGAGACAGAACTGTTATCATTGTGTTTATTAATGGGACGCAACAGAATAGTTCTGTGCTGCTGCAGCAGAACATATTCATAGTGTTTATTGATGCTCATATCATCTCTCTGCCATCAAACCACCAGATTAATGAACATCTAACACAACCGAACAGAACCGGTCCAGACCGGGCTTTATTCTGTGCAGGCATTGCTTCTTCAGCCTTACCTGTTTCAGAGAAATATTACTGTACTTCACATCTACACCCAGACAAACCTACAGTTTTATTTAGACGTGCAAAGTTGAATCCGTGTAGCAAAGCTGATCGAGCCGCTGGACAGAGCAGAGCGGATGTGTTTACGTTGTAGTGATGTGCAGACCAGCATCAGTTTAAGCACAAATACACAGCAGTCAGAACTTTTATTTTAGACAATATGCTCAGTTTTAGACAAAAGATTAAATGGGAATTATATGAAAGAAATTAAAAGATATGAAATATTGGTAACACTTTATTTAAGGGTCTCTTAACTAGTTGCTTATTAGCATGCATATTACTAGAATATTAGCCATTTATTTGTAGTAATTAAGCACATATTAATGCCTTATTCTACATGACCTTTGTCACGAATCCGGCCTATGAACTTACGTTCACCCACCACCAGAGGTCACTCGCTCACCACATTGGACTGTTGCACTACACTACTGTTGCACAGCACCCACAGACTACATATCCCATCATTCATTGCACTGATTGCACACACTGCTGATGGCACTAATCACAGCACACCTGATCCTACGCACACACTGATTACATGCCCTATTTAAACCCTGGACTTTCTTTCCCTCTCGGCCGAGTATTGTATGCACATATCCCTCTCCTAGCGATAGCTACACAACAGAGCCCTTGTTAGTAATCCTAGTCTTGCATTGCCTGTTTTCCTGTGTTCGTTTTCCAGCCCGTGTTTCCTGGATTAACCCTTTCCGTGCCATTCCGTGTTTCTGTTCAGTTCCTGTATTGTCCTGTGTTTTTCACTCCCCTAGTGTTAGCTGCTTTACGGAACGTTTGTTGTTTTCTAGTCTGTGTTCCCAGTATTTACCCCTGTCTCCCTGTTCGGACTCTGTTTATTCCCTTGCCTGGATTATAGCCTATGTACCTGGATTATCTCTCTGCCTTGCCCTTTTGGATACTGTTCACCCATCGTCGACCTTCGCTTGCCTTAGGATTACTCTTTGTCTTGTCCCTGCCATACCTGTTTGCCATTGCTTGACCCTGCCTGTATATATGACCATGCCTATAAATAAAAGCTTGCACTTGGATCCGCACGTCTCACGTCTCGTCAGCCACATTACAACCTTATTCTACATCCCTAATCCTACCCAATACCTAAACTTAACGACTACCGCACTAACTATTAATAAGCAGCAAATCAGGAATTTATTGAGGGAAAAGTCATAGTTAATAGTGAATAAGTTTTCCTTATTCTAAAGTGTTACTGAAATATTTTAACACCTTCTACACAAGGTTGTTGGGAATTAAAACTTATTTGTATTTCTGTCAAGAATCAGGACAAATTGTACATAAACCATGAGAAGTGTAAATTATTTGATTAAATGAACAACTTTTTTGCTTTTCTGTTTTGAAGACCAAATTGTGGAAAATTATCCAAAGGTATTCAGACACTCTTCTCTGTTTTTTTTGTTTTATCAAGACATTGTGACTTTATTAAATGTTTTTCTTCTATCTTCACTCTTTCTCTCAATGTAGGTTAAGATACTGTTATTTGACAGATGAAGGTTGTTCTGCTGTGACTTCAGCTCTGAAATCAAACCCATCACACCTGAGAGAACTGAACCTGAGCGGGAATAAACTCAGAGACTCTGGAGTGAAAAACCTCAGCGATCTACTGATGAACACACAATTCAAGCTGCAGAAACTAGAGTTAGTATCATTATACTCTACAGCAGTTACAGTGAGATTAAAGTTTACTGTTTAGTTTCTTAAAATCACGAAATCAAAATCGACAATATTTCGGTGCTTATTATGATTGATTTATCTGGGTACATAATTTATTTCCAAAAATGAATGTACCCTTGTGATCTTTAATGAAAATAACTGTCCCTTTCCCTCACAAAAACACCTCTTCTCTCATCTGATGACGTGAAGGTGGGAAAACCTGTCAGTCATGAGATCACAGCAATAACAAACAACAGTTATCCAGCTTTTCATCAAAAATTAATTCCTGACCTGCAATTTTTTCAAAAAGCTGTTTCAGTCAGACATGCATCACAATAAGAACAAAATATGATCACAAAATGTTGTATTTGTTGACTGTAAACTACAATCTTAAAATGTCTTGAAGTCAATTTTGATTTATGAACATATTTTTCTTGATTTGTTACATTTTAAATTTGATTTTTACATTTTTAATGTTATTTTAAAGTGGGTCTATAGTTGATCCTGAATCTTAATTACATTACAAATCACAAACCTTTTTTTTTTGGTCTGACTAAAGATTCTCCAAACTTGAAATGTAACTAGTATCCTCAAATCCTAGTTTTGTTTTTGTTTTAGTTTTTATGGCCGTATATTTATTTACGTATAATATTTTCAGGTTTTATCAACATTTTATTTATTGCACTGTATGGTGTTAACACATGATGAATTACTCTCACATGAACATAACGTGTCTGATTCATTGTCTTTTCTCTTTCTGTCTTCAGTCTGCGTGGATGCAGTATTACAGAGAAACAGTGTCTCATCCTGACTTCAGCTCTGAAATCAAACCCATCACACCTGAGAGAACTGAACCTGAGCGTGAATAAACTCGGAGACTCTGGAGTGAAAAACCTCAGTGATCTACTGATGAACACACAATGCAAGCTGCAGAAACTAGAGTTAGTATCATTATACTCTACAGCAGTTACAGTCTGATTAAAGTTTACTGTTTGTTTTCAGAAGGTCACTATGAAATTAAAGTTGAAAGTTATTATTTTTTATGGAATATTTCAGTGCTTAAATGATTGATCCGCGCACATAATGTATTTCTAATTGATGTGCGCTCCTGATCTTTCATCTAAATAACTTTCCTTCTCCCTCACAACAACATCTCTTCTCTCCTCTGATGATGGAGCAGGAAAATCTGTCGATCACCGGAGATCACAGGAATAACAAACGACAGAAATCCAATTAATTGTTAATGGACCACATTAAATCCTGCCATACATTTTTTTTTTCGCCTTCACTCAGACATACTGTACAGTAAAGAATGACAATTGCAAAAAATGTTTATTGATGATAAAGTGGGGTACATCGGGGCTAAAGGCTCCTTTGATATTATTTTCATCTAAACCACTAGATGCCACAAAAACGTGGCGTAGCACTTTCCAAAACATCCGCTTTTCAAGATGCAGGTGTATATTTGTCTGATCTTTGACGCGATTGTGCGCAGCAGCGCAAAGTTGATTCTGTGCTTACTTGATCTAATATTTTATGTAGGTAACACTTTATAATAACTGCACGCTATGAATCATTAGGCAAGCATTAGTAAATAGTCAGTTCATCCTTCATAATGCATTGTCTCAACATTAATAGTCATTTGTAAGCAGTTTATAAATACAGCTATAATGCCGTGTTCTTGATTTATAAGCATATCTATTTCAAAGGAGATTTAAAGGCTCAGTTATCTTCCTAACAGAAAAATAAACAAACACAACACAGAGGGATACAAAACTCAGAAATATTTATTTCAAGATGCAAAAAAATTTAAATGTACAACTGTACACTTTAATTTTTTTTCTATGAAATTGCAGATGTTTAGTTTTCATTTTTTGCACCTTGAAAAAAAAATATTTCTGTGTTCTGTATCCCTCGGTGTTGTGTTTGTTTAACTTTTCTGTTTGGGAGATAAATGAGTCTTTAAATCTGCTTTGTAAATGCTTTATAAGGTATGAATAGTCCTCACTTTAGTTGAGCTCACACAAATAGATGGCTGGCAACTACTAAATGTTTTATAACTACCTGACTTAATTATGAATTACAGAAGGAATATGTGTTAATAAAGCATTTATTTACACACTGAGCAACTATTATCATGTGTCTATATAATAAGATTTATAAATGTACATTTAAGTAGTTTATTAATCATTTACTTACACTTTATAAAGGATCTTATGAACCACTGACAACTCCTAAATAACTGGTTTGTAAATAACGTAATAATTTAGAAATAATAACTTGATCATTAATAAAGTATGAAAATACAATTATTAAACATTATAAATATGCTCAAGAACAAAACATTTATAGCTGTATTTATAAACTGCTTACTAATGCCTATTAATGTTGGAACAATGCTTTATAAATGATGAATTGACTATTTACTAATGATTAACTAATGATTCATAGTGTGCAGTTATTACAAAGTGTTACCTTTATGTTTTTAAAAATGTTATAGATTTAAGTAGCAAATGAGAATCGCTAAAATTAATGCATATATTTTGAGACAAAGGTCTTCTCTATGATTTGGTTTGTTTAAGATAATTAAAGCAACAGTTTTTAAATAACAAAAGAATATGTAAAAGTATGGTATTTGGGGTAAAAAGCAAAAGGCGCACAGTTATTAACACAATAAACAATAGATCGCTGACTTTTCCATTTGTTGACATGACATGGTTAGATTCAGATGGTAAATATCATATATTATGTTGGGTGTCCATATTAGAGATATCCACCATATTTATAATGAAACATCATATTTAAAAACATGATATTAATCACATCATATAATAAAATATCATTTGTTGTTACTACTGTAAATATATATTCAATTATTATTGGATTTCTTTCAATACTTTCAGAATCTTTGCTTATTAAAATGATTTATTTCACTGTATGGTGTTTACACATGATGAATTACTCTCACATGAACATAACGTGTCTGATTCATTGTCTTTTCTCTTTCTGTCTTCAGTCTGTGTGAATGCAGTATTACAGAGAAACAGTGTCTCATCCTGACTTCAGCTCTGAAATCAAACCCATCACACCTGAGAGAACTGGACCTGAGCGGGAATCAAATAAAAAACACAGGAGTGAATCACTTATGTGACGTACTGAAGGATTCACACTGTAAACTGGAGAGATTGAGGTCAGTAACATTCACATACAAGAATCAAAATGATTAAAATCACTTCAACAGTTCAAACCAAAACACTTTATACTCAATATCTCATGATGAGTGGGTTCATGGGTTCACATTATATTTGTGTAAAATTCTTCATTTTAATGATTTGTTTTTAAGATGATCTCTTCCTCTGTTTGTCTCTTTCTAGTCTTTATAACTGTGGCATTACAGATGTTTCTTCTTTAACTCAGTCTTTGAGAAACACAAAAGCTCTGCAGCTTCTAAAAGAGCTTGATCTGAGATATCATATGATTAGAGACTCAAAGCAGCAGCTCATTGATGTGCTACGAGACTCAAACTCTTTGAATGCTATAAAAGTAATCTCCGTTCTTTCTTCTTCTCATTGTTTCCCATTAATATAAAGTAAACATGGAAATGAATGAGACAAATCTTTATTTACGCTTTATTGACTAACAAGATAAAGCATCTCAAGATCATAAAAATGAAAAATCAGAATGCAAACCTACATGGCAGTCTTTCTTACATCTGCATTTTGTAAAATACACCATAAGTGGAAGAATAACTAGTTGTTTAAAATAAAGTGAAGATGAAATTAAAAATAAATCAGCCTCGTTTTCAGCTTAGTGAACAAAAACATTTTGAACCTGTAAAACCCTTTTACAAACTATGCATTAGAAGAGAATTTTGAACATAAAATTAAACATATAATAAAGCATAATTATATCATTTATATCACGAAGCAAAATTGTATACAAGAATAAAACTTTAGATATTGTTTTTAGGGGAGAAACTCCATCTTTAGCCCTATACAGACAGTAATTGTTTCTCATATGGACATCTGTTATTTTATAATATATAATTCTATTTAATATTTGATTATTTAAATCTCCTGTTTAAAAATAGGAAAAAGGTTATGCTATAGTTGTATATAGTATAATTATACGTGATATAGTTATATATATAAATGTGTATAATACACATTTTAAAGTTGTATTGCATACCTGCTGCTGCCATTAAAGACCCATTTTGAATGTTTACGTGCTTTTCTCTTTCTGCTCCCAGTCGCTGTGGTGCAGCAGTTATGAAGTATCGTTCTTTTAAAAACTTTCCAGCATTTCAGAAATAAATATCCATGCAAATTACAGCGAAATTCAACAGTTAAAGTACAGTGTTCGGCAGTTGTCAAAAAGGTATTAAACACCGAATTTTGAATTGATTTCTTCTTGTAAACTCAGAGATGTGAATTCGGACAGCAATTTAATTATCCCACAAGCTTGGTGTTTGTCAAACAACAGTAGGTAACTCGACCAGGGATTTTTACAGGGGTGGTGAGACATAAACACGGACATCCTGGATTCGACCGGCAATAAAATGACTGACTACCCCCTGTAAATAGTGAAAATAACTTACGTCCCCTTGAGAATCAATTACCGTCCGAATAGGGCTTTTGAGTTGATCTAAATCTCACAGATGAAACTGCTGGTCTTGAAGATAAACTTGATGTTCGGTGACAAATTTAGATGATGTTTCTTATGACAGATTAATATGGAAGAGATCCAATGTCGCAGTTTAAAACACTTTACCAGAAGATGAACTACTTAATGTGATTGTGTATTTTATGACTGCGTAGAGAAGAGAAATTAGTGAAACTCTTCCCACATGTAGTGCAGTGATATGGTTTCTCTCCAGTGTGAATCCTCTCATGTGATTTCTGATGTGCGAACTGACTGAATCTCTTGTCACAGTGTGAACACTTGTAAGGTTTCTCTCCAGTGTGAATCATCTCATGTGATTTCTGATGTGCGAACTGACTGAATCTCTTGTCGCAGTGTGAACACTTGTACGGTTTCTCTCCAGTGTGGATCCTCTGGTGCTGTTTCAATTGATCAGCTGTAATAAAAGTCTTCTCACACTCAAAGCACATGTGATCTCTCACACCAGTGTGTATCTTCTGATGAACTTTTAAATTCTGCAGATGTGAAAAACTCTTTCCACATAAAGAACATGAATGTAGTTTCTCCTTTGTATGAATGTTCAGGTGCTCCTTCAGGACTGAAGCCCTCAAAAATGTTTTACCGCATTGATCACATTCATGCAGTTTCTCTCCAGTGTGGATGTTCATGTGTCTCTGAAGGTGTCCTTGTTGTGTGAAACTCTTCCCGCACTGATCACATGTGAATGGTTTCTCTCCAGTGTGGATCCTCATGTGAGCACTGAGATGCTGTTTGTATGAGAAACTCTTTCCACACTGAGTGCAGGTGAACCTTTTCTTGTCTTTTTTTCTTCTCAGTAAAGAAACACTTTCAGTCTATGAGCGAGTTTTTCCTCCAGTTTTGACATGTTTCTTCTCTGTCAGATCTAAAATTAGAGTTAAAAAAGTTACAATATAAATAAATGATAAAAAAGTCAGAGAAATGTGGCGCAAAAGCTGACGACGGCTACACAAAAGTATAATTATTTTCACACATTTTTACAAAATGATTCAATGATCAATATAAAAAAATACAGACAAAAATCCAATCTTTCTGTAGTGATAACTATTCGATGTTTGATCAACTACACAAATATAATATTATATTATAAATACAATATACTAACTATAACACTAATATACTATACTAAAAACCTATTGGCCCGGTTTCACAAACTTAAGCTTAAGCTTAAACCAGGACTAGGTCTTAGTTAAATTAAGATATTTAAGCAACTTTTACAAAAATGCTTCAGAAGGAAACATTACAGATGTGCATCTTGACACAAAACAATGACACAGACATATTTTAAGATATGTCAGAGCAAGACATTTTCAGTTGAGACATCTCAGACATGCATTTCAGCCTGTAGGGACTAATTTAAGCATTGTCTGTGAAACAGGGGGATTAGATAATTAATAACAATTTTAAACTAATTAACTGACCAATATTTTCACTCAACACCCAGGAAGCGATATAATTTGGACATTTGTGTTTCAGTCCCTATTTTGTACCCTGAGATAGAAAGTATCGCCGATATTATTTGTTGGTTTAACTTTTAACTTTAACTTTTTTGTTTATTTTTTACAACTCTTGAGGTATTTTTTCAACTATAAACACCAAATCTGATGAACTGCTGATAACTTTAAATGTTCTTCAGTCTCACTGATGAAGGATCAAGAATAAACACCAACCTGTTTGTTCTTCAGTGTGTTTCATTCTGCAGGGTTCTGGATCTCTCATGTTCTCTCTGTCCTTCAATAAACTCTGTCTCTGCAGATTTCACTTCTTCCTGATGCTCTGATGCTCGTCTTCACTTGTAGACTGATGGGAATATTCCAGCATTTATTGCTGAACTACAGTGGGAGGAGCTTCACTGATGGTGTGATTGTTGTGGGAGGAGCTTCACTGAAGGTGTGATTGTTGTGGGAGGAGCTTCACTGAAAAAGGATAAAAGATAAATCAGTTACTGTGTTTATTTTTTACATCATTTCACACAATTTAAGTACTTATGTTCAAATATCGTTTGTTATAATTACATATATTTTATTATTTTTTGATTATTATTTTTATATAATTATATTATTGTATTATTATTAATGTTTATTATTATTATTATTATTATTATTATATTATAATATTATTGTTATATTTATATATTTGTTATTATTATTATTATTTTCCCTAGAAAGCTGACTCTGCGAAACGCACACAAATTACAATGTACCTGTGCGAATGGCAATAAATTCAAATTCAATATCTTTTAAGTAAATTAATTGCAAAGTGTTTTAGAATAATCCACAAATTCTCTTTTTATTTCTAAAATATTTCATCCACATATTTTATTCCTACAATTTATCTTACCTCTCATTTACATAGTCAACAAAATATAGTAAAACCTAAAGACTACAGCATTTAAAAGATACCAAATATAAACAATGTAAGGGAAAAATGAAAATAAACAAACTTAGCAAAATAAAATTACAAATTTGCAATCAACAAATAACCCACCAGCGGAGTTTAACTTAAAAACTTTTATTTATTTATTTATTGTGTTTGCGTTTTGTGTGTAGGGAGCGAATTTATTTCCTTAAATTAATTCTGAGGCCAAAACTCAGGAGCTCTCCCAAAGACAGATGCCATGCAATAAAGCCATGAAACTAACCTGGAGAGGATATCTCCAAAGACAACGAAAGATCTCCAAAGAGAACAAAAGATCTTCAAAGAGAACAAACACCACCCTTACCAAACTTATTTCTTTGATCATTTACGACCCCATTCTCTCCCTGCCCTCTCTACCTCTCTCTCTTTTCCCCAAAAAAGGTCACTCAAGTTTTCACTCAAAGTTCATTGAGAATATAGGTATATATATCATATATCTTCTGAACCCGTTTTTTTTTTTCACCTTCACGTTTGGTATCATTTTAAAGGTCTCTGTGTGACTGGTAAAATGGTCTCAATTTCACAGTGATCACTTATATTATGAGAAATATTGGAAACTTCAGTGAATTCTGTACCTCTGTTGTGTGGGCGGTCTCCTTTCAAAACCTGATAAACATTGCTCTACAGGTGTGACCATTTGGGGCATGAGAACAGCTCCTAGAGAGGTTTCTCATCCCCCATACACAGATCTAATCTGTTTTGGGGCAGAGAATAAATGTTTATGGCCTTTTGTTCTGGTAGTATTTAAGGGAAAGTTGCAAATCAGTCGGTGCGATTCTGTAGTCAGATCAGCCCGTAGTGTGGAGTGTGTTTCATATGCTCCATTCTATGTATTTTCTTGAAGTCAGGTATACATTTTATTCTTAGATTCATCTTTGAACAACTGATGTTATGTATTTTCTTATTTTTGAATTGGCTTCTTATTGTTATATGTAATTGGCACGACACGTTTACCTGACTAATAATAAATTGTTATATTTTATTTATTCTGAACTGTCCTGAAATCATTATGACTTTGTTACCGCAAATCTACGGCCAGGATAGATCACACTGAAGGCTCATGAATGAACGGAGCAGTAGGCACGTCATCGGAGACCTCAGATTTCTGTCTATCACTGGTGCTAGCAAGTTGTACGGGAAAAGACTAAGTAAACTACACTTTTTGTCATAAGCAAGCAGTTGGCGGCAGACAATTAGGTATTAGTCTGCCTACATCCTCTGACTAACATCGGACTGGTGAGTTTGTGATTGTGAGACCGGCGCCTTCGGTCGACGCTAGCTCATCAGAAACATTAGGTCCCCAGTGAACGGATAATTGAAAGTATTTGATGTCTAGGATAATCAAATATCTAAATTAATATATAAGCAATATTTGTGATCAGTTTTTAATTAGAAGTACAGTCTAAATTTGATGATCACTTGAAATTGGAGTTAGATCAAAATTGAAAAATAAATTCAGAAGCGCAAGTAAAAGACCGAACATGCATTAAACGTTCGACCAGGCCGCTGGATTCCGTTGTTTGGACTAGCAGGTGGATCCTTATATGTGAATAAAGCATGGTTTATTACAGATTATTTAAACAATGTTGTTATGATACTTACCTATAATGTCACAATTGCTGATTGTGATCGTGATTAAGTCTGCTGACACCAATAAAATTAGCTTAATGTGGCAATTAACAGATCATCAGAGGTCATCAGCATAATGAATGAGGTGAAAACAGGATCTATTGACATGAAATAAAGAGGATTTTCAGCAGCTGATAATGTTGATGAGCCTCAGACTATAAACACTCATTAAACAAGCCATTCAGGATCAGTACCTTGGTTAGTGTTGTGCAAGTTACTTCCAAACTGTAATACATTATAGATTACTTCTTACTGTTTTTTAAAAGTAATTAATTACGTTACAATATTACTGTCTCAGAATTGTAATGCATTACATGACTCCTGTATTACTTTTGAGTTACTTTCATCAAAATAACTACAGAAGTAGAATTTAACATTCTAAAATGACAAAATGTAGCTACTAGAGCCCTGCACAGGCCTCAAATTTAGGCCCTAGCCCGGCCCGTGTCCGACAGCTTATCAGAATTACCGCCCCAAGCCCATCTTTTTTTTTTCCCTTCTCCCAAAACGGTTCATTAAATAACTTTTTCCTTTCTTAAAGCAAGCGACCAGCAGCATGACCGGCAGGCTGATCATAGCTTATGTTTGATCAATTTAGCCTTCTCAAATCATCACGACTTGCCTAAAATAAAATCTATATATATACTAAAACAGTTCAAGCATATAACAGTGTTTAAACGTTAAACCTAGATAAATGTTCACTGCATCCAGTAGTTTGTGCGGAGAGTGGAAGCTAATGTGCAGGACATGGAGGCACCAGCGCAATCAATAGCAATTTTTAAAATTGGAAACAACTTACGCCGTAATTTTTGCTCATAAAGGTAAGAGTAATACATCATTCGGAACTGTAAAGGGTCTACTTTTATTTGTGTGCACTCACAATATCAACAAAACGTCATGCTTTTATTTTGAACAGGAGCGCTTCACAAAAATGAACCGAAAGACAGTGAATACATGCCTCACAGACATGATGAATCTATAGAAGGCTTTAAATTACTACTTAACGGAATAAATAAAAGCGAAAACAAAAACTCTTTAATGAAATCATTATCCGTGAAGATGCACTTCTCTCTAAAGGCGCGTCTAATGAGGAGATGGCGAATCCTTACTATTTCCCCCGGACACATTCATGGTAGGCTAATTACTTTTGCTGGGGCTTTACGGCAAGCTTTATTGTGTGTATTTGAACGCAGAACTCTTCAGCTGTGCTGACGGCTCGCTGCTCTCTCTTGATAGTCGCAGCAGCACAGACTCATGTTGTTTCCACCAGCGCGGCAATTTTGTTTCATCAATGATTGATGGATGTCTAAAGTATAAAGATAAGGAGAAGCCTAAAACAGGCCCGAAGACCGGCCCGCGTCTGAACTATGACGTGAATATTGGCCCGAAGCCCGGCCCTAGGGACGTAACAAAGTCGGAGCCCGACTTTAAATTAAATTAAAAAAAATAAATAAATTTTGGGCTAAAAGTGTCTTGTAACACCAAGTGTTACTGAACATGTGCCGAGTAAAATATTACTAAAAATTGATTAGTAATGCCTTACACTACTGCGTTACAGCAAAAAGTAATCCGATACTGTAATACATTACTTTTGTAATGCGTTACTCCCAACACTTATATTATATTAGGTTACAATAGTTATAGTATATTGTTATTATTAATTATATTAGCTATAATATATATTACTGTTATATTAGTTAGATAAGATTAGCTGGATTGTTTTGGATTTGGACTGGGCTGCTTGTTGATTATGATTGCCTTTTTGGATTTGTTTGCTTTTTGCGACATCTTCCTTTTTCTTTGTTAAGAAGCCAGCAATGAGTTTGTTTGTTTTTTAAATAAATGCTATTATGATACTTAGCTATATCTTGTAATGCCAAAATAACTGATCGTACTGTTTGCTGAAGTCTGTTGACATCAATAAAATGAGCTTAATGTGGCAATTTACAGATCTGAAGACATCAGCATAATGAATGAGGTGAAAACAGGATCTATTGACATGAAATAAAGAGGATTTTCAGCAGCTGATAATATTGATGAGTCTCAGACTATAAACACTCATTAAACAAGCCATTCAGGATCATCTCACTTTATTTGCTGGTAGAAACTGATTGTTTGACTCACAATATATGATGAAAGCCTATGGAAATCGTTATTATAATTTATAATTTGATTTTCTAATAACTAATGTTACATTCACAACAACAAAACAGTTCCCTCTTATTATTGTTTTGTATGTGAAGAGAAACGACAAAGCCTTCTTTAGATAGCTATAAATGTTAGCAGGCACACAACCCTGCTAAAAAAAAAACAATAGAAGCCCAATAGAAACAATCACAGAAATAGTGGTTTCCATTAAAATACCATTATAAACCATTAGCTTTTTTCCAGTAAAACTATTAAAAAATTCATTTTTGTAGTGTGTTTTGGGCATTTTTCCAATAGGATTTAACATCCCTCCAATAGAATCCATCACATACCAGTAGACACCATTATAGTTTCCATTAAAACCAATACAATTCCCATTATAACCATTAAAACCATTACATTTTCTATTGTGTTTTGGGCAGGGTTCTATTGTTTTTTTTTTCCAGCAGGGAAATAGCACTGAGCCCGATTCAAAACTATTCAGACCCTGTAAATTGTTGATTAAACAAACTATGTAAAGTGTATTTTACAATGAAGTGAAATAGCATGAACTACTCACCTCAGAAACTCCACTGAACCGCGCGAATGATGACTGCGAGGCAAATCAACGGTAGATTATCAAAAACAACACCAAATTCTGTTTAAAACGACAAAAGAATATCAATAAAACAAAGTATCAAACAAAAATAATGTTAAAATGTTACTGATGTAGACAGGCAGACAGTCAGGTGTGCAATGAAATATAGTTTATTAAGCATTTAAAAGCTTTAGGAGACATTTAATTAAGTAAACACATATAATAGAACATTTTTGAACACATATTTGAATTATTTACAGTACACACATACATACATTCATTACTTCGGTTAGAGACAACTGTTTGATCTACTTATCACATATGAGACCAATCACCAGAGGACGCTTATTCTGTTGCAGTTCAAAACTTACTATCATGACCCTAGCCATGCAGGGTTTGAAAATTAGTGATGTAGATGTTTGTGAAAGATGTTTTCTGTTTTGAAAGGATGAACACTGTAAAATTATACCATAGGCTATTTATTGCATTGTTAATACTTGGAGGTGGACAATTTTATCAGTCGTTTCTTATTCGTACAACAATCCATATTACTGTCATAGTTTTCAATAATAAGTCTTATGCTCTTATGAATTTTCATGAAAATTTAATGACTATACTGAATAAAATAGCATAGACTTCTTCATGGCTTCTTCAAAGGAACACTCCACTTTTTTTTTGGAAATAGGCTCATTCTCCAACTCCCCCAGAGTTAATAAGTTGAGTTTTACCGTTTTTGAATCCATTCAGCCGATCTCCGGGTCTGGCGATAGCACTTTTAGCATAGCTTAGCATAGATCATTGAATCCGATTAGACCAGTAGCATCGCGTTCAAAAATGACCAAAGAGTTTCGATAGTTTTCCTATTTAAAACTCGACTCTTCTGTAGTTATATCGTGTACTAAGATCGGCGGAAAATGAAAAGTTGCGATTTTCTAGGCTGATATGATTAGGAACTATACTCTCATTCTGGCGTAATAATCAAGGAACTTTGCTGCCATAACATGGCCGCAGCAGGCGCCGTGATATTACGCAGCGCCTGAAAGTAGTCCCCAGCTAGGTAACTAGTTATAATATAGCCGGGGACTACTTTCAGGCGCTACGTAATATCACTGCGTAGCACTTGAAGCAAATATAAAGTAAAAATGGAAGTGAAAGAGACATATCTCTCTCTTTATTGAATAACAAGATAGCAAAGCATCTCAACAAGTGAACAAAAGTGAAGATGGATCAGATGCAAACCTACATGACAGAATATCTTACACCTGCATTTTGTAAAATACACCCAAAGAGGAAGAATAACTAGTTGTTTTAAAGACAACAGTGAAGATGAAATTAAAAGTAAATCCACTTCTTTTTCAGCTTAGTGAACAAGAACATTTTGAACCTGTAAAAACCTTCTACAAATATGCATTAGAAGAACATTTTGAACATAAAATGAAACTCGTAATAAAGCATAATAATATAATTTAAAGCTAAACTGTGTACAGAAATAAAATTTAGATGTTGTTCTTTAGGGAGGAACTCCATCTTTGAGTTGATCTGAATCTCACAGATGAAACTTTGCTGGTCTTGAAGATGAACTTTATTCACTGTGACTAATTTAGATGATGTTTCTTATGACAGATTAATATGGAAGAGATGCGGTGTAGCATTGAAAGCAGTGGACCTGAAGATAAACTACTTAATGTGATTTTTTTATTTTATGTCTGCGTAGATTAGATGAATGAGTGAAACTCTTCCCGCATGCAGTGCAGTGATACGGTTTCTCTCCAGTGTGGATCCTCTCATGTGATTTCAAGTGTCCTGAATGATTGAATCTCTTGTCACAGTGTGAACACATGTAAGGTTTCTCTCCAGTGTGGATCCTCTGGTGCTGTTTCAATTGATCAGCTGTAATAAAAGTCTTCTCACACTCAAAGCACATATAATCTCTCACACCAGTGTGTATCTTCTGATGAACTTTTAAAGTCTCCAGTAGTGTAAAACTCTTTCCACAGAAAGAACATGAATGTGGTTTCTCCTTTGAATGAACTTTCAGGTGTCTATTCAAGCCTGAAGCCCACAAAAATGTTTTCCCACATTGATCACACGGGTGCACTTTCTCTCTAGTGTGGGTGTTCATGTGGTCCTTAAGGGTTGATGATCGTGTGAATCTCTTCCCGCACTGATCACATGTGAACGGTTTCTCTCCAGTGTGGATCCTTATGTGAACATTGAGACTCTTCTTGCTTGACAAACTCTTTCCACACTGAGTGCAGGTGAAACTTTTCTGGTCTCTTCTTCTTAGTAAAGAAACTCTTTCAGTCTGTGAGTGAGTTTTTTCTGTAGTTTTGACATGATGATGTTTCTGCTCTTCAATCTCCTCCATCAGACCTGAAAGAATGAAGGGAAAAAGCCACAAAATAAATAAATCATAAAAATGAGATAAATGTGAAGTGAAAGCAGATATGATCCGTTTTATGCATTTTACTAAATTAGAAAATAAAGGCAAACTCATGTTTCTGTAGTAAGAACTATTCAATATTTGATCAACCACAATTATCTTAGATAATATTAACATTTATAACATATAAAATAAAGATACAATTCTGAAACTGTTTCTCATATGGATATTTAATTTATTTTACTAAAAACTTTGTTATTACTTACTAATTTTAAATGAACAATTAGGGTGCTTTCACGCTTGGTTCACGTGCCTGGGCCGAACCCGAGTTCGATTGCAGTGTGTAAAAGTGATTGACAAAACGTTAGGTCATATTTATTTTTTAACGTCCGATAATTTCGGACTCAGTGTGCAATGACCTTAAATCTGCCACCCACTTGTCCATTTCTGAATTGGGTTTAATTTTAGTACATTTAATGTTTATTTATTGAAAAAAATATATAAGCAAAATCAATGTCAGGGTTGTGAAGGGTATGTCTAGACGTCCCAAAAATTTGGCTTTCTGATGTTGACAATCAGAGTGAATGTTTATCAAACCTCCTTTCACTGATCATTTGATCAAAACAAGAAAATGAAAGACAACTGAGTTTCAAGGCTTATTTTGTACCCTACGCATACAAAGTCTCCCCTATATTACTGTTCTTCCACTACTTCACAGAGTTTTTTTCCACCATAACCACTAAATCTGTTGAACCGATCGACACCTTATATTCTTATCGTTCTTCAGCCTCATTGATGAAGGATCATGAATAAACATAAACCTGTTTGTTCTTCAGTGTGTTCCAGCATTTATTCCAGCATTAAGTGCTGAACAGCAGTGGGAGGAGCTTAACTGACGGAGTGACTGTTGTGGGAGGAGCTTCACTGAAAGAGGAGATCTGCCAAAATTAAAGATAAATCAGTTACTGAGTTTATATTTTTACATTAATTCACACAATTTAAGTATTTATGTTCAAATATCAATCTCTTCTAAGTAAATTAATTGCAAAGCGTTTCATAATAATCCACAAATTCTCTTTTTATTTCTAAAATAGGCTATTTCACCCACATATTTTATTCCTACATTTTATCTTACCTTTCATTAACATATAGATAACATAATATAGTAAAAACTAAGGACTACAGAATTTAAAAGATACCAAATATATAAACAAGGTAAGAAAAAATTTAAAAAATAAACTTTGGAAAATAAATTCACAAATTTGCAAGAAACAAATAACCTACCAGTGGAGTTACTTAACAAATTAACTTAACAAATTGTATTTTGTGTTTTAGTTTTGTGTTTAAAGCATGGTTTATTACAGATTTATGAAATAAATGTCGTTATGATGCTTACACAGATTAATGACTTATATCTTCTAATGTCACTATAACTGATTGTGTCCTTTGCTTAAGTCTGTTGACATCAATACAATGAGCTTAATGTGGCAATTAACAGATCATCTGAAGTCATCAGCATAACGAATGAGGTGAAAACAGGATCTATTGACATGAAATACAGAGGATTTTCAGCAGCTGATAATATTGATGAGCCTCAGACTATAAACACCCATTAAACAAGCCATTCAGGATCAGCAGATCATCTCACTTTGTTTGCTGGTATAAACCCTTTGTCAAACATTGTGATTTGTCCACATGTATGCAAATATAGTCAATTTTTTTTATTACTACATTAATAACATTCTAAGTAGTCAACATCTTACCGATTCTTGTGTGAAGAAAAACAGACACACCGTAAAACCTTCTTCTTTAAAGTGCTGTAGTTAGCACATATACAAATAGCGCCGGATGACACAGAAAAAAAGCACCGTAAAATATTGATGAAACAAACTGTGTTATGTGTATTTTACAATTACATAAAATAGCGTGAACTGCTCACCTCAGAAACCTCCAGGCTGACGCGCGTGAGTGATGACGTCAGCACCGCGAGGCGAAACCAATATCAAAACCGCGCCAAATTCTGATTAAAGCGGCAAAGCTCTGGCTGCGTTCGGAATCGCACTCAATGAGTCGGTACTTAATTTCAATAAGAACTAGTTTATCGAGCGCTAAAAGAGTAGGTACTCTACATACAAATCTCGTTAAACTATAAATGCGATACATCTGCCATGGTGACTTTATCATGTGACTTACAACGTTACAAGAGCAACAACAACTTAAAAGATATGAGCGACAGGTTTAATTCATCTATTTGTTAATATTTTGATGTTGATGAAATTTGCTCATTTTGTGGTCTTAAAGAAAGAGCTTTTATTGTGATTGTAGTATAACCAAAACATTTTGGGTTGATTTAAGTTTTTATATTTATTTTTTATTGTTCTATTTTGAATATGTTGTTAATTTATTTATTTATGTTCAAGATTTTTCACCCACAAGCAAAACCAGCTTCAGTCTGCTGTTTTCATCTTTTTCTTTTTGAATTTAACTTTTTGTTTGTGTGTTTGTTTCATCCCTCAGGCTTATAACAACAACAAATTAATTGTTTTGATGCATTATGATTATATGAATATTATTCAAAGATATTTACCCTTGTAATTGTGCCTTTTTTTTGCTGTGTGTATATTCTCATACTATGCAAACCCATTATATTTGTGTTTTCTATTATGATTATTCATTGTTAAAGATGCAACCATCTTTCCCTGAGCTTAAATGTAATTATAAGGTCTGCAGTAATAATAATAATAATAATAAGCATCAGTAGCATCAATAGCATCAGTAACTCCACAACCCTACCTAGTACAGTTTTCTGCAGCGTTTGCGATATCTGCACAAAGGAGACGTCGATCAGCTGCTGGAAGATCTTGACTTTGGAGAAGAATGCTGATATTATACTCGAAAAATGTAAGTATTACTACTTAAAAAATAAGATTCCCCCAGAATGCATTGCTAGCCCACCCCAACACTTACAATAGTAATGATAAATGCTGACCAATAATTAATTAATTATATATATAATTTTAGTAAAATGAGCAAAATGTAATTTGTTTTGTCATATGCCATAGCTATGTATGAATACACACTCGATTAATGCAGCCAAGGTGAATACATCAACATTTTCAATCAAGTAAGAATTAATGCATACATTAATGAAACAATTATATTTTATTTACTGACAACAACAGTTAACATGAATATGAGTAAAAGAATAAAAGTAATCATGAAAATAAATGTCAACGACACATGAAACAAAGCTTTATTCAAACGTATTCTAACAATGAAGTATTTACAGACGGTGAACCCACATCCTACTGCATGTCAACACAGCTTTATTCTGATGAAGCAGCTGACCACCGTGTCCACCTTCACCTGTCTCTGCCGTCCATCACGACCCTCACTGCTCCTGTCAGACTGAATCTGATCATGGATGGGAAACGGACATCGAGTCTATCGTTGCCTGAGTCCACAGAGAGGATGAGGAAGACCACGATGATGCCCCTGAAACACACAATCTTGAACATGTGTGGGACAATCTGGCTGCTGCTGTGTCTGCTCCAAACATTCGTGTGCTGCTCTCCATGAACACCACTACCTGCAACACATTTACACTGAGTAAAACATTTCACATTTCATGTGTTTAGCATTCCATTTCTTGCCAAATTTAATTTAATGTTTATAATAGCATGATAATTTTTGATATGGCTTCATTACTTTATTACTGTGGTGTAGTGACCTGGTCAGCAGAAGGTTGCTGGTTTGATCTCTGCAGTCGTCACCATCAGTGTGTCCTTCAGCAAGGCTCTTTACTCTGTTTAAAATTGATGGCAGCATTCCTTCATCAGTCACTCTTCACCGGATAAACACACGTGTGTCTCATCTGTTCCTGTAACATCAGACAAGATTCAGTCACCTCTGTGATTTATCTGCTCAATACTATATTTACATGTCGAGGTAGTTGCTGATGTGTTAACAATTTATCCATCACAAATGCTCCACAGTTTATCAACAATACTAATGGACAAGTAAAACAGATAACTTGTGTTTAGTTACTTTATGTATGTGTTTATTTACATTCCATTCATCTCATATAAACCGTGTTGACAGTGAATTCTATGATAATAGCACACATACCTCACTCAGATCATGTCTGATTCATGTTGTGATGTGCTCATATGCTATTAATTTCAAACATTTTCCTGTCACATATTAAATAGACATTTAGTAATTGTCTTTAAGATGTAAATGGTTCATGTAAATTCACTTTGCAGACGTGTTTTCTGGAGCTATACATGTTTTTACAGAAAAATCACAAATATACTGACTAGCGTCTTACACCCTCAACACGTTAACAGTTTACTCTACAGTAGCTCAACAAACACGATTTAAACACAAGGAACCGTGTTTTTGATTTATAATGCATTAGTAAACACCCTCGTCGCTGTTCTTCTTCACGTTCGATGATGACGTATTCTCTCGCGTGGGCTTCTTATATTCGATTTATAGCAATTGCAGTAGTGCTTTGTTCATGAAATCGTGTTAATGTTCTTCCGAGAGATGCATGGATTTTTTTTTCCATCAACGGCTAAAACACTAAAATAACCATTTTTTATTTCAATTTATGGGCGATTTTTTTTCTTTCATTTTTTTCCAGTGTTTGTTTTCTGTACATTCGTGTTTATGATTGTTTCAGTGTTTTGAGTCAAAAGCTGAAGTATGAATCTGTGAGGGAAAATAATAGAAATCAATCTCAAGATTTTAATGTTATTTAGCTGTCTTTCTTTTTTGAAATTTATGTTTGTAAAAATGTATGTTTGTTTTTTTTAAAAAACAATATTTTTAGTTACTTTACGTTTTTATATTTGAATAGGACTGCAAACAGAAACTGTAAAGATGAGTGTGTCAGTCATGTCAGTGTGAGAAGTGTTTTTTCAATAGAGCTGTATTTCTATTGGAAAGCACTCAGAATAATATACTCAGAATAAAGTGAGATGATCTGCTGCTGATCCTGAATGACTTGTTTAATGAGTGTTTATAGTCTGAGGCTCATCAATATTATCAGCTGCTGAAAATCCTCTTTATTTCATGTTAATAGCCCCTGTTTTCACCTCATTTATTATGCAGATCACCTGTTAATTGCCAGTTAAAGTTCATTTAATTCTTATCATCAGACTTTAATATCTACAATATACAGATGTCCTAACAGCTTTTATTTCATTAGTCTGTGTTAAACTGTTTAATGTAAAACAAAACAAAGGTAAAAACTGATGAACAAAACTTTAAACTCAAATGGAAGGAATTATGGAAACACTTTCAGGTTACATACCTGTACAGGTCATTGCACACAGAGTCCGACAATTTTGTCAGAAATAATAATAAAAATAAATACAACCTCATGTTGTGTCAATCACGTTTACACACTGCCTCTGAAACTTTTTGTCCGAGTTTCAAAATTGGATCAGGTTTGATTTTCTGCGTTTTCGCATCCGTAGCATGCATTTTGATAGGAAAGGATGACGAATACGGAAAAAAAACCCTGGAAAAACGCATGTGAAAATATTGGACAATATTCAGATCATTTTATTCTTCAAATTTTAATATTTGTAAATATTACAAATCTTACACAAACAGAAACACAACAATCACACCTTCAGTGAAGCTCCTCCCACAACAATCACACCATCAGTGAAGCTCCTCCCACAACAAGCACACCTTCAGTGAAGCTCCTCCCACTGCAGTTCAGCAATAAATGCTGGAATATTCCCATCAGTCTACAAGTGAAGACGAGCATCAGAGCATCAGGAAGAAGTGAAATCTGCAGAGACAGAGTTTATTGAAGGACAGAGAGAACATGAGAGATCCAGAACTCTGCAGAATGAAACACACTGAAGAACAAACAGGTTGGTGTTTATTCTTGATCCTTCATCAATGAGACTGAAGAACATTTAAAATTATCAGCAGTTCATCAGATTTAGTGTTTGTAGTAGAAAAATACCTTAAGAGTTGTAAAAAATGAAGGGAAACAATTTAACTAATAAATAATATTGGGGAGACTTTCTATCTCAGGGAACAAAATAAGGACTGAAACTCAAATGTTCAAATGATGTCACTTCCTTGATGCTGCCATTAAAAAGAAAATGCTTTAAAAAGGAAGAGATAAAAGGAAACTGTGTTGAGTGAAAAATATTGGCCAGTTTTAATTTAAAATAATTATTCATTATGTAATATACCGTATTGACCCGAATATAAGACGACGTACCTTTTGGAAAAAGACTTTTTGAAAACCAAATCTTGTTTTTGTTTTTTTGTTTGTTTTTTCTCTCTGTAAAACACTTTTTTTCTTAAATTATTTTCATATTGCATTTTGAAAGTATAGTAAATACTGGTAAAATGTACCAACAAGGACATTTAAAAATATACACTTTTTGATATACCATAAAAATAACAGGTAGCACATCTGAATTACATGACATTTATGCTATCCATCTCATAGTAGCCTACCAACATTTTATTAACAATAGAAGTGAATCTTATTGTAGTCTTCACATCTGGGTACTGTCTAATATTTTAAAATCACTTACAGAGGAAGTTTGTTCCCATCAGACTAACATGACAGTCACGACTTGTGCTGCTGTAAGCTTTTCTTTTGTTTTCACTCGCGATCTTTACATCACACATTAAATATTTCATTGCACACTCGTTTTATGCGTTTTTGGTGCCACCTATTGTTGTGGGTGTATTATTGACATGTCAAAGTCTAGACCAGGGATCCTCAAATCTGGACCACGAGATCCACTTTCCTGCAGAGTTTAGCTGTAACCCTAATCAAACACACCTGAACATGCTAATCAATCTAATCTAGACCCTGAATATAAGATGACAGCGTTTTTTTCAGATGTCTTATATTCGGGTCAATACGGGTATATATGTATATGTATATATGTTCTAATATATATATTAGAAAAGTATATTAATGTTAACATTATATTTATAATATACTATTATAATCGTGTATTTGATTAAGCATTGAATAGTTGTTACTACAGAAACATTGCATGTAACTGTATTTTTTAATATAGATAATTGTACCTTATTTTGTAAAAATGTGTAAAAAAGAAGTTGGTGTAGCTGTTGTCTGCTTTCACTTCACATGATTTATTAATATTGTTACCATTTTAACTTTAATTTCAGATCTAATGGAGGAGAAACCACAGCATGTCAAAACTAGAGAAAAAACTTGCTCACAGACTGAAAGTATTTCTTTACTGAAAAGAAGAGACAAGAAAAGTTTCACCTGCTCTCAGTGTGGAAAGAGTTTCACATACAAACAGAATCTCAATGTTCACATGAGGATCCACACTGGAGAGAAACCATTCACATGTGATCAGTGCGGGAAGAGTTTCACACGATCATCAACCCTTAAGGAACACATGAACATCCACACTGGAGAGAAACTACATGAATGTGATCAATGTGGAAAAACATTTTCATGGGCTTCAAACCTGAAGGATCACCTGAAAGTTCATTCAAAGGAGAAACCACATTCATGTTCTGTGTGTGGAAAGAGTTTTTCACATCTGGAGAATTTAAAAAGACATCAGAAGATACACACTGGTGTGAGAGATCATATGTGCTTTGAGTGTGAGAAGACTTTTATTACAGCTGAAGAATTGAAACAGCACCAGAGGATCCACACTGGAGAGAAACCTTACAAGTGTTCACACTGCGACAAGAGATTCAGTCGGTCAGAAACCCTGAAATCACATGAGAGGATCCACACTGGAGAGAAACCGTATCACTGCACTGCATGCGGGAAGAGTTTCACTCAATCATCTAATCTACGGAGACATAAAATAAACAATCACAATAAGTAGTTTATCTTCAGGTCCACTGCTTTCAATGCTACACCGCATCTCTTCCATATTAATCTGTCATAAGAAACATCATCTAAATTAGTCACAGTGAATAAAGTTCATCTTCAAGACCAGCAAAGTTTCATCTGAGAGATTCAGATCAACTCAAAGATGGAGTTCCTCCCCAAATAACAATATCTAAAATGTTATTGTTGTATACAACTTTGCTTTATGATATAAATTATATTATTATGCTTTATTACGAGTTTCATTTCATGTTCAAAATGTTCTTGTTCACTAAACTGAAAAAGAGTCAGATTTTACTTTTAATTTCATCTTCACTGTTGTTTTTAAAACATAGTTATTCTTCCTCTTAGGGTGTATTTTACAAAATGCAGGTGTAAGATATTCTGTCATGTAGGTTTGCATCTGATCCATCTTCACTTTTATTCACTTGAGATGCTTTATATCTTGTTAGTCAATAAAGAGAGAGATCTGTCTTTTACTGTATATTTGCTTCAAGTATTAAACTTTTGTTGTCCACTATTGTTGTCTACTGATTTTTCTTGCGTCATGAATGAATGATTTAATAATTTTGTCTAATAAATGTCTGTCTGTCTACGTCAGTTAATTGCCACATTAAGCTCATTTTATTGGCGTTAACAGACTTAAGCAAAGGACACAATCAGCTATTGTGACGTTACAAGATGTAACTGTCATGTAATGGAATTCTTTAATACTGTTTATTCTTAAACACATTTTAGGTAAACAAATTATGAGAATAAAAGGGTGTTTGTGTGACAGGACCTTCATCTGAGGATAGAATATGATGAGCAAGTCTGAGAATGTGGTTACATGACCACCAGCATTGAAATGACCATCATCGGCCGACAGATAAGACTATAAAATACATCTAGACTTTAAGGTGACTGTAAGACTGTTTGACATTTTCTTGCAAGAAAATAAACCATCGTTAAAGACAGTTAGACATGTTTGTCTCTTATTCAGTGATATATTTTTAATTTGCCACAACAATTATAACAGCATTTATTATATGAGATTATTTGCAATTATAACAGAATTTATTTCATGAGTCTGTAATGAACCATGTTTCATATAAAAGACAAAACCAAAAATGAACAAAGTTTAGACTTAATTTGTGGGTTATTTGTTTAGTGCTAATTTGTGAGTGTAATATATTATAAATATATTATATATTGTTTTATTCTTACATTAATATATTTGATATATTTTGGATGCATTCCTTCATTTTTGCTTTAATTCATCATCTGAATATTATTGAGAGGTAAGATAAAATGTAACTGTAGATAACATTTGTGAATTTGTATAAAATGCAATTCATTTCATTTTTTATAGTTAAATATAGTTAGGTGAACATCAATAGTTCAAATGTGTGAATTAGTTTAAAAACAAACTCAACAAATAACTTTTTTGTTTGTAATTTTGGCAGATCTGCTCCTCCTTCTTTGAAGCTCCTCCCACAACGATCACACCTTCAGTGAAGCTCCTCCCACAACAATCACACCTTCAGTAAAGCTCCTCCCACAACAATAACACCTTCAATGAAGCTCCTCCCACAACAATCACACCTTCAGTGAAGCTCCTCCCACTGCAGTTCAGCAATAAATGCTGGAATATTCCCATCAGTCTACAAGTGAAGACGAGCATCAGAGCATCAGGAAGAAGTGAAATCTGCAGAGACAGAGTTTATTGAAGGACAGAGAGAACATGAGAGATCCAGAACCCTGCAGAATGAAACACACTGAAGAACAAACAGGTTGGTGTTTATTCTTGATCCTTATTCAATGAGACTGGAGAACATTTAAAATTATCAGCAGTTCATCAGATTTGGTGTTTATAAAAAATACCTTAAGAGTTGTAAAAAATACAGGGGAGACTTTCTGTCTCCAGGGTACAAAACAGGGACTGAAACTCAAATGTTCAAATGATGTTGCCATTAAAAAGAAAATGCATTAAAAAGGAAGAAATGGAATGGAAATTGTGCTGAGTGAAAAATATTGGCCAGCTAATTAGTTTAAAATGCTTAATAATTACATAATATTTTTCAGTGTAGTATATTAATATTATGTTCATAATATAATATTATAATCGTGGATTTGAATAAAGGTGCTTTATGTAGGATTTTGGGGGTAGTCAAAATGGTTAGGGAGTCGGGCTTGTAACCTGAAGGTTGCTGGTTCGATTCTCGCGCCGGCAGGAATTGAAGGTGGGGATTGTGAATGAACAGCACTCTCTCCACCTTCGATACCATGACTTAGGTGCCCTTGAGCAAGGCACCGAACCCCTAATTGCTCCCCGGGCCCTGGAGCAAGGCTGCCCACTGCTTCGGGTGTGTGTTCACTGTGTGTGTGTGTGTGTGTGTTCACTACTCACTGGTGTGTGTGTGCACTTGGATGGGTTAAATGCAGAGCACCATTTCGAGTATGGGTCACCATACTTGACAATATGTCACGACTTAACTTAACTTAACTTACATGTGCTTTGCCACTACTATGCTAAAATAAACATCTTCATCGAGATCTTCGACATCCTCATCAATTTTTCTTACATAGTGCATTTCATCATTGTTTCTGATGAGGCTTATCACAGTTGTGTCATCAGCAAACTTTTTTATGGAAAGCAATGCGTTACGTTGCATTACTGTTTAAATATGAGCAGGGCTTGATTGTTTTTAATACAAAAAGTTCTAATTATAGCAAATGTAAAAGCCCTTTCACACCAAAAAGTGTAATGAATAAACTTCAGGCTGAAGGAAAAGTAAATTCATGTCTGTAAACTGTAAACACTCTTCAGCAATAAAAAACAATGAAGCACAATTGTTAGTTTATCTAAAGTCATTTTTGCTTATTAGTATGGTTGAATTGGATCATCAAAGGTCAGCAACAAAGACATTAGTTAATAAAATGGGATTAGATACATTTGTGTTGTTTAACATTTAATTATTGCAGGTTTGCGTCATATTTTGAGTTTGCATTTCAGTTTTAATTCATGTTGATGAATACTAAATCTGTTTTTTTGCGAGTGGGATAAATTAATGCACATTCACATTTAGTCTAGAACTACAGTAACAGCATGTTCACACAGCGCACTGTCAGTCAATAAATGGAAAAAGTAACTCAGATATTTTCTTGTAAATTAAAAAGTAATGTGTTACTTTACTAGCTACTTGAAAAAAGTAATATTATTACGTAACTCAGGTTACTTGTAATGCGTTACTCCCATCACTGGGTGTAACTGGTGTGTTTTATGTCGTAGAATAAAACGTGAAAGTATCTTCAGCCTGTGTGAACCATGGACCTTATTTAAGGGATTTAACCAAAATCCCATCACTTAAGAATACTACCTCAGCAGCCGTTTATGAGAACTGTTTATTAAAATTAAACATTTAAACTAAGCGTTTTCATTTAAGCTAAACAGTTTCAAATCCGGGATTTCGTTATGGAGTTAAAGGTTAGGATTATAATTTTCTTGGTAGTATTATATCACATTGTGAGTGCATATTTATGTTCCTAGAAAGTTCCCAGAAAGTTCTCTTAAGGTTCCCAGAACATTTTCCTAACCTAAAAGAAATGTTCTATTTGCGTTTCTAGAAGGCGCCCAGAAAGTTCTCTGAATGTTCCCAGAACGTTATTCTAACCTCTTTACTCCAATACCGCTGCTGTCAGTAATCATCCAGCACTCCCGTCCCGAGTCCTGTAGAGTATAAGTGGTATGAAAGACGGACAGATATGGACCTCAATAATCAGTACTACAAACGTCTTGTTTCAAACTATTGTATAATCATTAGACATATTCAAGGGCTTTTCACACTGCACTTAACCCCGGGTTATCGTCGTTCTAAACATTTTTAACCCTGGGTAAAGACACATTTCACACCTGTAATTTGTAAGCAGTGTTAGCACCGCATTTTACCCGGGATTATGAATCCCTGCTCCGGAGCAGGGTTAGCACCGCATTTGTGGTGTGAACCTCGCATTGCGGTGCTAAGTTTGTTCAGTGTGAAACAGAGCGGTGTTTGATTGTTGCTGCTGGACGCTTGGACGCAAAATTAAACCTAAAAATAACCTGCAGGGAATGTTCTGGGAATGTTCTCTTTAGGTTATTAAAAAAAAGAACCTATAGGGAACCAAATAAAAATTAAAATTAAAATGACAAAGCAACTATAAAACATCACATCACAGCAAAATAAGGGTGAAACAGTTACTGATGCAGACAGACAGACAGTCATGTGTGGGGTGAAAATCGTTTGTTAGGTCCTTAAGCTTTATTAAGAAATTTGAAAGTGAAATTCCAAATTGCAGACAAAGTATTTCATGGCCCTAAAATTATATATATATATATTTTTTTTAAATCCTAATGCAAATACAGTCAGCAGACAATAAAATTTGTTGATAAAATTTATAAAGACAAGGTATTAATAAAAAGGAAATATTTACTCAATGATTTCTCAAAGCAAATACACAAAATTAGTCAAGTGAAAACTAACTTGATTGATCTCTCCTTACTGACTGTTCAGGTGAATACTGACACTTGAATGAATGAATCTAATGTAAAAGAGGAATTTCAGACTGGCATTATATGACAGAATCTCTCATTTTAAGGTCCTAAATGTGGACTCGGGGCCTCCTGTGGAAATCTGCTTCATGGTAAGTTTGAGTTCTGATTATGTTATCACTGTCTGATTCACTCTGAGATCTACAACGTTATGTCTGGACTTTTAGAGAGGAGCAAAAGCTCTGTGAAGGTAGACAGAATGCAGCACAATAATCACTTTACCTCAAATATTTTGTTTTCATTATCATTGGAAGCCAAACTCAAAATCGAAAATAAAATTAGATTAATCACACAGACCTAAAGTGTTTGAATAGCAAAAACACATCAAAGAATATATTGATATTATATAGAAATGGTTGGCAAGACACAATTCACATGATACTGTTTATGTAACAATAATAAATGGTCATTTTACAAGAGAAATAAAAGAGGATCAGTTGCAAAGCTACAGTATATCTTTCATCAGCATTTTCTAAATACATCATAAATGGAAGAATAACTACTTGATCTCCATCGTTGAGTTGTAAACGACTCTTTCATGTTGTGAGCAAGTCACTGAATCACTGACATGGAATCCCTCATAACTCAAACAATGAATGCTAACAATAACGATTTGTTCACCTATTGCATCACCAGTTCACTTTGTGCTTGGATCCAAAAATTTAGTTGTAATGGGCAGAAAAGCAATTAGTCATAATTTTAATGAAATCTTTGTCTTAGCTTAGTCGAACCAAGTCGATACTGACATTTTAAAGGGGTCATATGATGCGATTTCAAGTTTTCCTTTCTCTTTGGAGTGTTACAAGCTGTTCATGCATAGATAAGATCCCTGAAGTTGCAAAGACTAAAGTCTCAAAACCAAAGAGATTATAAAAGTTAAGACTTGTCCACACCCCCCTAAAACGGCTCATTTAAACATGCCTCCACGTCTACGTCACGGTGTGGGGAGATTTTCATAACACCGCCCAAATGTTTACGCAAAGAAAGGGGGCGTGATTTTTATTCTCGCTCCATGTCGTGGAGACGCTGTGTTTCGCTGTGAAAGTGAAGTACTTTGTTTGGGCTTCCAAAAGAGGACACAACTAGAAATCAGTGGTTAAGTTGTATTTACAACACTGTTCCAGAAGAGTTCAACCCAAATATTCAAGTGTGTGCAGCGCTAACCTTTCCTGATGCTGGGAGAGAGTAGCCTTGCTTGCTGGCTTGCACAAAGGCTGTTTCTATAAAGTGGGGCAATTCCAACTTTGCAAGGACAGTCTGGCGCTTCTGACTCACAGCCTGTAAGTACGTTTCTGCTACTGACAATTCAAACAAGAGTTTTGAGCTGTGTTGAGTAGTGCTTGTTGTTTGTCATTTCTCCGATCACAAATGCAGACATGGTAATGTTTACGCGGCGCGATGCAACGCGCCACATGTAAAAATACAGTATATAAGTCATTATAATCAGTAATTATGTCCCCACTGGATGCAACAAATGCCTTGTTTATAATGGGTTTTATTGTTTTATTCTCGTCTCGCCGGGAAAGGCCATCACAATACGGTAAGGGGTGTAACATCTATTATCTATTATCTATTAACTATTGATAAAATATACATTGATATACCACTGCTGTTTTTACTGAACACTTGATATCAAAGTCCACTTAAATTGACAAAATTAATTTGAAATGAAATTGGCAAATTATTTTAGTTGTTCATAATTATTTATATGTAATTAATCATGTTTACTATAACATTTGTACAAAATTAATAAAGATCTAGGGTTGCATTTTAAACATTTTAACAAACTGTTATATTACCACAGTTGGTGTTATTATAGGCACTGGGTTTTATAATTAGAAATCCCAAATGTAAGAAAATTTCTGATTTCTCTGATCTAAAACCATGTGGGCAGATTATTTGTCAATACCTGATCTCTCCTCATCTCCATCACTGTTTGTCTCCTTATCTTACCCTGTCTCTTCCTCTCCTAAAACTGAGCTTTTGATAATAGTGATTCTCGTGTCAGTGAAGAAAGTAAACATAAGATCAAATGATATTTGACACAACAGTGGTAGGTCTCATCAGCAACAACGACGAAACACACTACAGAGAGGAAGTGGCACAGCTGGCGAAATGGTGTGGCACTAACAACCTGTCCCTCAATGTGAGTAAGACAAAGGAGGTTGTGATGGACTTCAGGAGAAACTCCGTTGATCACCCCCCATTGACTATCGATGGCTCAACCGTGGAGAGAGTCGGCAGCACTAAATTCCTGGGGGTGCACATCACAGAGGATCTCACCTGGACCACCAACACCATGCCACTCTCCAAGAAAGCACAACAGCGCCTACACTTTCTCCGCCGGCTGAAAAGAGCAAGTCTCTCTCCACCCATCCTCACCACTTTCTCCAGGGGCACCATTGAGAGTGTGCTGACCAGCTGCATCACTGTCTGGTATGGGAACTGTACTGCAGCAGACCGCAAGACCCTCCAGCGGACAGTGAACACAGCTGCAAAGATCATCAGTGCCCCTCTCCCCTCCATCCTGGACATTTTCCTCACACGATGCTCCAGCAAAGCCAACAGTATCGAGAAGGACTCCACCCACAGTCTCTTCCAGCTCCTAGCATCAGGAAGACGGTACCGGAGCATCAGAGCCCGCTCTGCCAGACTGCTCAACAGCTTTTTCCCCAGGCTGTGAGAGCCCTGAACTCAACTGTATGCCCCCGCATGTAGCGGAATGACAATAAAGCTCAACTTGACTTGACTTGACATGAACTAGCTATAGACTAATAGCTCTTACTTCCCATGTAGGTAATGGAAAAAATGATTACAGACAGATTAATGTATTATTTAGAAAAAGGGAAGACATTATTTTCAAATCAGAGTGGATTCAGGGGAAAGAGAGGGAATATGGACCCAGTAGTATGTCTAGAGTCAGGCATAAGGAAAACATTGATGAACAAAGAGACTGTGGGGGAAGTATTTTTCAACATTGAAAAGGCGTATGATATGGTATGGAGAGAGGGTCTGCTAATGAAACTGGAAAATATGGGAATAGGAAGGAGATTGTATAACTGGATTAAATAATTCTTGGAAGCAAGATCAATTAAGGTGAGAGTGGGAGACTTCATATCATCTAAAGGAATGACAGAGAATGGTACTCCTCAAGGAAGTGTCATTAGCCCATTACTTTTTATGATAATGATAAATGATGTGTCTGTGAGAGTAGATGAGAGTGTTCGCAGATCTTTATTTGCTGATGATGGAGCTCAGTGGTTCAGGGGTGGAAATATAGAGTATGTGGTGCGGAAAATGCAAAGTGCATTAAAAGCGGTTGAAGAATGGTCATTTCAGTGTGGGTTCAAATTCTCTGTGGAAAAAAAACAAGGTAGTCCTCTTCACTAACAAAAGGAAAGGAGTTGACACCAAAATCATAAGATTTCTAGGTATGTGGTTAGACAGTAGACTAACAGGGAAAGAACACATTAAATGGATGGACGATAAATGCAAGCAAGTTTTGAATATAATTAGATGTGTGGCATCAAAAACAATTTACATAATGTTAATACATTTACATTTACATTTACATTTAGTCATTTTGCAGACGCTTTTATCCAAAGCGACATACAATTGGGCAATACATAAAGCGATTCATCTTGAAGAGGCAATCCGACAAACGAAGTGCTTGTAACACCAAGTCTCAGGCATTGTTTAAATAAGTACAAGCTAGCAGGGGAAGGAATAAATAAGGAGAAATTTGTAGGGTGAAGTCAAGTAGTGTCGAAAGATATGAGTTTTCAGCTGTTGCTTGAAGATTGACAGGGATACAGCACTCCAGATAGGGGTGGGAAGATCATTACACCAGCCAGGAATGGTGAACGAGAATGTTCTGGAGAGAGATTTTGAGCCTCTTTGTGATGGTACCACGAGGCGTCGCTCACTAGCAGATCTCAGACTTCTGGAGGGGATGTAGATTCTTAATAGTGAGTGCATGTAGGCGGGTGCTGAGCCTGTGGTTGTTCTATAAGCAAGCATCAGTGTCTTGAACTTGATGCGAGCTGCGATTGGTAGCCAATGCAATGAGATAAAGAGAGGTGTGACATGGGCTCTTTTGGGTTCCTTGAAGACCAGTCGTGTCGCCGCATTCTGAATCATTTGTAGAGGTTTGACTGTGTTTTATGGAAGTCCAGCCAGAAGAGCATTGCAGTAGTCCAGCCTAGAAATGACAAGGGCCTGGACAAGAAGTTGTGCAGCATGCTCCGTCAGAAAGGGCCTAATCTTTCTGATGTTGTGTAGTGCAAACCTGCAAGATCGAGTCTTTGCAATGTGGTCTTTGAAGGTCAGCTGTTCATCAAAGATTACACCAAGATTTCTGACCGAAGTTGATGGGGTAATTGTTGATGAACCTAACTGGATCGTGATGTCATGCTGTAGAGTTGGAGCAGCAGGAAAGACAAGAAGCTCAGTCTTTGCCAAGTTGAGCTGAAGGTGATGTTCTTTCATCCATGCCGAGATGTCCGCCAGGCAACCTGAGATCCTCGCAGCTACCGTTGGATCATCTGGTTGAAAGGAGAGATAGAGCTGTGTGTCATCAGCATAGCAATGGTAGGAGAATCCATGTGCCTGTATGATGGGACCCAGCGATGTAGTGTATGTGGAGAAGAGGAGGGGTCCAAGAACCGATCCCTGAGGAACCCCAGTGACCAGTGTATGTGCTTTGGATACCTCCCCTCCCCAGGCCACCCTGAAAGACCTACCAGTGAGATAGGATTCAAACCAGCGAAGTGGAATTCCAGCGATGCCCAGTGATGAGAGGGTGGACAGAAGTATCTGATGATTGACAGTGTCAAACGCAGCAGATAGATCCAGCAGGATGAGGACTGATGATTTGTAATCAGCTTTTGCAATTCGCTGGGCTTCAGTGACCGAGAGAAGCGCAGTCTCAGTTGAATGGCCACTCCTGAAACCTGACTGTTTAGCGTCCAGTTTGTTGTTCTGTGAAAGAAACAATGAGACCTGGTTGAAGACAACAAGTTCAAGTGTTTTCGCTATGAATGGAAGGAGAGAGACAGGTCTATAGTTTTCTATAAGAGAAGTGTTTAATGTAGGTTTTTTGAGCAGTGGGGTTACCCGAGCCTGCTTGAACGCAGTGGGGAAGATGCCTGTGAGGAGGGATGTGTTGATGATATGTGTGAGTGCCGGTAAGAGTGTGGGAGAGATTGCTTGCAGAAGGTGTGAGGGGATTGAGTCAAGAGGACATGTTGTAGGACGGTTGGAGAGGAGAAGTTTGGATACCTCAGCCTCCGTCAGGGGACAGAAGGAGAAGATGGGAGTTTTAGCAGTGGATGTGGTTGGTTGGGGGTCCTGTGTGCGTGGAGGTGAGAACTGATCACTGATCGATCTGGTTTTGTTTGTAAAAAAAGTTGCAAAGTCATCAGTTGTAATAGAAGTGGTGGGAGGTGGCGGAGGGGGACAGAGGAGAGAATTAATCAGATCTATACTGGACTATGGCTGTGTAGTATATGGCTCTGAAAAATTAGAAACAATTCAAGCACAGGCATTAAGGATATGTATAGGTCATCTCTCGTTTCAGCGTTACAGGTAGAATTGGGTGAGATGCCTCTCAATTTAAGAAGACAACAGTTAACTGCAGTATACTGGGCAAACTTAATGGCTCAGGATAACTCACATCCCACAATACGTGTTACAGAGAAATGCTGGGAGTATGGATAACGGGAATGTAACGGTTTTGGATGGATAACTGAAGATTTAGTAGAATAATTAGGTATTAATGGATTAAGTATTGTCCCTAGAGTGACCTTATCAGCAGTTGTGGATTCTGCCTCAACCTACAGTTGATCTAAAAATGCTAGAAACAGGCAGAAAGAAGGAATGAGTGAATTTGAGGAAATCCGGGTAAGGGAATATTTGTGAATAGAGTATGGACATTTAATACAAGTGTACTCAGATGCATTGAAAAATCCAGATAATGATCAAGTAGGTATAGCATGACATTCCTAAATTACTCATTTCCAGAAAAGTAAGGATTTCATATAAGTTATCAGTTTTTTCAGGAGAGTTAATTTCAATAATCATGGCTTAAAGGTGTATAAGTGAAGCAGCTTTAAAGGAGGTTTTAGTATGCTCAGATTCTAGTTATGCTCTCTTGTGTATTGAAGAAAAATATTCAGTCACCAGACAGGATTTAATAGTTGAAATTTTGCAATTATAGATGTTAGAGCGAAAAAGGGTGAATAATATTCATGAAAGGTAATGCAGCAGCAGACAGACTGGCGAAACAAGCTGTGATGGACACCAGTATAGAAATGACAGTATCATATAGCAGATATGAAATTAAAACAATAATAATAAAAAAATAAATTAAAAATACTGCAAAGATGGCAACATCTGTGGGAAATCGAAAACAAAGGAAGAC